>OZ024887.1:69698727-70132336 GCA_964017195.1 Siderastrea radians | reverse complement strand
GCTCGCCATGACATTCTACAAATAAAGGCAATAAATATTCTACGCTTGTTGTTCACGCGATGACCGCTTCCTATTATTGTAGTTTTTACATCAAGTTTCACCGCTTCTTTAAATAACTTATATCGGGCAAACTACATGCCCCTACATCGCTTCCACACTGAAATGAAACGCTATCGTTTTACGAAGTGAAAATTTTGGGAAACGTAGAAGATCGTTTCAGAAAATTTTTGTTCCCTTTGAAATACTTTTACTTCATCTCCCGCATAAGATAGTTATTTTGGTTTAAGCCGTTAAGTCTAAGCAGGTACATGGAAAATATTAAATACATCGACAGTATTTAATTAACCTTGCTGAAATGAAAAGGACAAAGTTACTAGCATTAGATTGTCGAATCTCCTTAAGAGTTCAGATAAGCAAGATAGGCCCAAATCATTCCTCTCTTGTTTCAAATATCACATCATAAAACGGAACAAACAAATCCGAGAAATCCGGAAAATCCGTTCATTCCGTATATTAAAATAAACTCTTGGTTCCACCCAGTATGAACAGAAAACCGACGCTGCAAATTGTCATTTTACTAACTTTGTTTTTATAAGGGCAGAAACAACAGATTTTACGAATAATCTCTCTCTCTCTCTCTCTCTCTCTCTCTCTCTCTCTCTCTCTGTCTGTCCGTAAAGCGGGGTTTCACTGTATATATATATATATATATATATATATATATATATATATATATATATATATATATATATATATATATATATATATACCTGGATTTTTGAAAAGGTGGCTCCTGAAGATTTGCCCATTTTGGCCGGAACGACACCGAAACCGGGTTTTTTGGACTCCCATGAGCCTAGAAACCACACGGGAGAGAAGAGAGAAGGGAGGGGAGAGAGGGGAGAAGAAAAAAGGACTGCTGGCACTCATAATTTTTATATTGCCTACTTTGGAGATAGTTTCTGAACGACAAAAAAGTGCTCGCGACACACCGCTCGGACACCTCAACCGAGCGGTACCGTTTTCAAAAATCCGGGTATATATATATATATATATATATATATAAAGGAATAAACAAGAAATAAAATTGCTTCACTTATCCTAGGAGTGCTCAATGCAAATAAATATATATATATATATATATATATATATATATATATATATATATATATATATATATATATATATATATATATTTAACAATTATTCTACGAGGGCGCGCTGGATATCGAATGATAGATAACCAACGAGGCGCGTAGCGCCGAGTTGGTTATAATCATTTGATATCCAACAAGCCCGAGTAGAATAATTGTTTTATTAAAAACTTAACCACTATTTAAAAAAAAAACCAAGAAAGAACGGGAAAAATGAGAAAAGAAATTTAAACGGAACAAGAATCGCTCACATGACTGAACGAAAAAGGCGCCAAAACCTTGCGAAGTGTTGCAGCGTTTCATTGCAAAGCTGAATGAATCAATGAAAACTGCTCGAAAGTGAACAAAGTAGCACAAGTTTTGGAAAGAAATCTTCTAATTATTGGCTCTGAATAATGGTACATGTTTGATTTTTCCTGAAACATTGTTGTTATCATCGTTCAAAGCGGATTGAAGCTGTACAATTTCACCATATTAGCTGCTGGAGTTGAAACTGAACAAGTTTGTAATCTGTTCGCACAACGGAGCCATCATGTGCGTGTTTCATCGAACTGAAGACAGAACAAATTTGAACTTGAAGAGGTAATTTCCATGCAGCTCAGAAGCAAGATTACTGTAGTGAGGAACATTAGAAGTCACCATCATAGTTTGTTAAATGCAAAGTGCAAAATGCAGTTGTTCCCGGTTTAGAGGTTGCGGACGGAATGGTAAGCTTAAGCTTAAAAACAACATTCAAACAACTGGAAAAGCGATTGAACTCCGTTTACATGGCATCCGATTTCTATCTGAGCATTTGGACCTGTTGGAACACAGAGCTACAACGAGTGCAGGTAAACCAGTGTCAATTTTGCGTGTTAAAGGCGAAAAAAATCTCGCCCTTCCTTCCTCAGTCTTGGTAGTTTGCCGCTGTATTTTTATAGTACTTGTTTAGACTGCTTCATGATTTTCGCACCGACTCGCCATGAATGTGTGATAGTTTTTATTAAATGCTCCTGCCCATTTCACTGTGTTTTATTTTATGTCTTGTCTTGATATTTTGAAGTGGAAAGCTTTCCTGATAAAACCTACCGTGTTCAATTTCAATGATCGACGTGACGATCGATGACAGAAATTAATTGTAAACACGACTCTTAATGCTTTAAACATTTCTGTTTCTGCACAGTTTCTTCAAACAATTTTGACTTGTGTTAGACGACGCTGTTGGTGATGCTTGTTGGTGACGATGTTGGAATTTCTTCTTAATTTAAATTCGCTGCCAAGTGATTTTTCTTGTCCATTTTTATCGTCGGGTTGTTCGCGAGGAAAAAACTTTCAGCTCACTTTGTTGTTGAGTGTTCATTGACCATATTTGTCGCAGCAGGTATATGAGCTGATAGCCTAGCTCCGTTCAGCCAATCAAAATGCTAGAAATCCAATATACCTAGTCCAGTTTTTAATAAATATATATATATATATATATATATATATATATATATATATATATATATATATATATATATATATATATATAATTAACAATTATTCTACGAGGGCGCGCTGGATATCGAATGATAGATAACCAACGAGGCGCGTAGCGCCGAGTTGGTTATAATCATTTGATATCCAGCAAGCCCGAGTAGAATAATTGTTTTATTAAAAACTTAACCACTATTAAAAAAAATCAAGAAAGAACGGGAAAAATGAGAAAAGAAATTTAAACGGAACAAGAATCGCTCACATGACTGAACGAAAAAGGCGCCAAAACCTTGCGAAGTGTTGCAGCGTTTCATTGCAAAGCTGAATGAATCAATGACAACTGCTCGAAAGTGAACAAAGTAGCACAAGTTTTGGAAAGAAATCTTCTAATTATTGGCTCTGAAATATGGTACATGTTTGATTTTTCCTGAAACATTGTTGTTATCATCGTTCAAAGCGGATTGAAGCTGTACAATTTCACCATATTAGCTGCTGGAGTTGAAACTGAACAAGTTTGTAATCTGTTCGCACAACGGAGCCATCATGTGCGTGTTTCATCGAACTGAAGACAGAACAAATTTGAACTTGAAGAAGTAATTTCCATGTAGCTCAGAAGCAAGATTACTGTAGTGAGGAACATTAGAAGTCACCACCATAGTTTGTTAAATGCAAAGTGCAAAATGCAGTTGTTGTCGGTATAGAGGTTGCGGACGGAATGGTAAGCTTAAAAACAACATTCAAACAACTGGAAAAGCGATTCAACTCCGTTTACATGGCATCCGATTTCTATCTGAGCATTTGGACATGTTGGAACACAGAGCTACAACGAGTGCAGGTAAACCAGTGTCAATTTTGCGTGTTTAAGGCGAAAAAATCTCGCCCTTCCTTCCTTCTTGGTAGTTTGCCGCTGTATTTTTTTAGTACTTGTTCAGACTGCTTCATGATTTTCGCACCGACTCGCCATGAATGTGTGATAGTTTTTATTAAATGCTCCTGCCCCATTTCACTGTATTTTATTTTACGTCTTGTCTTGATATTTTGAAGTGGAGAGCTTTCCTGATAGAACCTACCGTGTTCAATTTCAATGATCGACGTGACGATCAATGAAAGAAATTAATTGTAAACACGACGCTTAATGCTTAAATTTCTATTTCTGCACAGTTTCTTGAAACAATTTTGACTTGTGTTAGACGACCCTGTTGGTGATGCTTGTTGGTGACGATGTTGAAATTTCTGCTTAATTTAAATTCGCTGCCAAGTGATTTTTCTCATCCATTTTTCTCGTCGGGTTGCTCGCGAGAAAAAAACTTTCAGCTCACTTTGTTGTTGAGTGTTCATTGACCATATTTGTCGCAGCAGGTATATGAGCTGATAGCCTAGCTCCGTTCAGCCAATCAAAATGCTAGAAATCCAATATACCTAGTCCAGTTTTTAATAAATATATATATATAATTCAGGTGATTTTCACCAGTGAAGCCAAGAGAGTGCTCTACCGTAAAGGAGCTGATATACCAGTAGATGGACAACTCAACGAGGGCACATGGATTTTAATACAAATCTGTTTTGTAGACCAACACGGAGTTGGTCCACTCATCAGTTAATCTCCATATACATGGTGTATATGGAGATTAACTGATGAGTGGACCAACTCCGTGTTGGTCTACGAAACAGATTTGTATTAAAATCCATGTGCCCTCATTGAGTTGTCCATCTACTGGTATATATATATATATATATATATATATATATATATATATATATATATATATAGAGAGAGAGAGAGAGAGAGAGAGAGAGAGAGAGAGAGAGAGAGAAAGAGAGAGAGAGAGAGAGAGAGAGAGAGAGAGAGAGATTATTATTATTATTATTATTTTAAACCCGTAAATCCCGTGAAATCGGTTGTATCCACCCTTAACAGAGAACTTTGCGCAGAGTAGAACTTACAGTTCTTGCGGATATGTCTGAATGGAATATATCATTTTTATGTAAAACTCACAATTCCATGAAATCCGTATAATTCGTTGTTTCCGCCCTTATAAAAAACAGTTAGTAAAATGACAACTTGCAGCGTCGGTTTTCTGTTCATACTGGGTGGACCCAAGAGTTTATTTTAATAACGGAATGAACGGATTTTCCGGATTTCTCGGATTTGTTTGTTCCGTTTTATGATGTGATATTTGAAACAAGAGAGGAATGATTTGGGCCTATCTTCAGTGCTTATCTGAACTCTTAAGGAGATTCCACAATCTAATGCTAGTAACTTTGTCCTTTTTATTTCAGCAAGGTTAAATGCTGTCGATGTATTTAATATTTTCCATGTACCTGCTTAGACTTAACGGCTTAAGCCAAAATAACTATCTCATGCGGGAGATGACGTAAAAGTACTTCAAAGGGAACAGAAATTTTGGGAACCGATCCTATACGTTTCCCAAAATGAGAGAACCGCAAAATTCTGTTAACGTGCTTTGAGTTTTGTTGCAAAACTTCGACCAGAACTACTTTAACTTATAAATCGCTTAAATTGATGGTTTATGTGGATGAAAACCGAGTTGCACGAGCGCTACGATCGGCCGAATAAAAGGGGTCCGTTCCTCTATTTTTGTTCCTTTGTTCCTATAATTGAATTAGGAACAAACCAGCTGTTCCTTTTCTGAAACAAAGGAACAGCTCTTAAACCGTACAAAGGAACGAATTTTGCACTATTCGGAACAAAAAAATACTGATTAGGAACCAAAAGGCCCCTTGTAATAACAAAGGAACGCATTGTTCCTAATCTGGCAAATCAGTTGGGCCTTTCTTGAGTAATTAGGAACCTGAGTTCCTAATAATTTCATTCCTTTTCACATAAAGGGAACGTATTGTTCCCAATAATGAAATCTAATCGGAACCGTTGTTCCTATTAACAGGATTAAGGAACCAACAGTTCCTATATTACTTAGTTCCTATTTCCAGTTAAGTTCTCCTTTAAGGTAATTGGGAACACCTGTTCCCATCTACTGAGCTTACATAGCTCAACAAGGAACTGTTTGTTCCTAATCGCATCCCAGTTAGGAACATTTCGTTCCCATGTCTTAATTGGACCTAAAAAAGGGGAACGTGAAGTTCCTTTGTTTGGAAATTAGGAACGTGCAGTTCCCAAATAAAAAGGAATTAGGAACAAGGTGGCCCTAAATAAAAGGTCACGTTTTGTTCCTATATGAACAAATGGGATCATATTGTTCCTTTAGTAATAGGAACATTTTGTTCCACTTCAACACAATTAAGAACAAAAAGTTCCTTTGGAACAAAACGGTCCTTTTCATTAAAGGAACGTTTTGTTCCTATATGAACAAATGGGATCATATTGTTCCTATAGTGATAGGAACATTTTGTTCCACTTCAACACAATTAAGAACAAAAAGTTCCTTTGGAACAAAACGATCCTTTTCATTAAAGGAACATTAGGAACAAAGAAGTCCCATTTACTTGAAAGCAATTGGAGTGCTTGGGGCGGGGGGGGGGGCATATCGTATTGAACTTCATTCCGCCTAAACATGCTAGGGCAAGTTTGAGCACGCTTTTTGGATTATGCTCGCCTTCGCCTTTCTATTGGACAAGATGCACTTGGGTTCCCAAAGGGGCTACAACATGTTCAGGGCACGTTTGAACAAGGTTAGTATATTTGCCTTGCTATTGGTCAATCGGGAGTTTCGTACTCTAGGGACACAAGGATCGTATAAAACAACTGGCAGGTAAGTGTATGCTCATTTCTCGCTGACTCTCCTCCCAAGAAAGATGAGTAAAAAGTGCAAGCAAGTTGACTGGGCTAAAGTTGCAAATGCTTTGACCAAACCGAAAAGACTTCACTTGGAGAAAGATGAATCCGATGGTCTTTTTCACTGCCCAATACAGGCGTGCGATCACGATGGATTTGGGACTCAAAGAGGCTGCAGGAAACACGTAACTCGAAAACACCGTTGGTTCTTTTACTTTGATCAGAAACCAAGCAATGCAGAAATTGAGGCTAGTCAAGTTAGCGACTGTAATGAAAGCCCAAAAAAATCCAAGCCCACCAGCGCGAGCAAACCGATTCCAACCTTTGAACCATCGGGTGCAATCGCTAAAGAATTCCTTTCTTGGCTCACCGGGAGTGGCGGGGGCAAGAGCGATCGCAAAGCTCCGCAAATTGTCAGCAAAAGCCTTAAGTTTCTCAGATTTTGTTGTGAAGACGAAGACGAACTGACTTGGAAAAATGTCGACTATAGCTTATGCTCTCCTAACCTCCTCTTTAAATTTGCTGATATGATGCAGGACACGTGGAATCTTGGACATGCTGGACGTTTAGGATACCTGGACGCCATTGGGGAGCTAGTGCAATTCAGAAAAGTCAGCGAAGGATTGTCAGATACAGTGGCTAGAGGATTAACTGTCACCGAGACGTACTTGAAAAGAGTTCGGCGAACAGTGTCTAAGATGATGAGATTGCAGTGGACCAGCGATCTGGACATTGATGTTTTGGAAGTCAAGGGTCACTGGGCATCACTCGACGAACTACTGGAAGTTGTGTCTCATTACCTGCCTCGATATGAAGAAGTGCTTAAGAAATGCAGGGACAATCCAGGTAGTGTTTGCTCGGGGGATTTGTCGTTTGCCACCAAATTTCTAGCCGTGTACTTGTTCATTAAGGTAAAGGGCTCCCGACCCATGACGTACCAGTACCTCACTGTTGACATGGTTCGTGCAGCGAAAACAAACGGGGGATTCATTGACCAGAAAATGTTTAAAACGGCAGGTAAATACGGATTTGACTCCCTCCTTTTAACCGACACTAACATGAAAGTTTTGGATGGATATATACATCACATTCGCCCTCTGCAGAAATCAGTTTGCGACTACGTACTCGTGACGAGAAACGGGGGACAGCACAACAAGCTTGGAGAGCTGATGAGTAAACTGGTTTTTGATGCCATTGGAAAATATGTTCACCCAACGCGCTACCGCCAAATCGTCGAGACGGCAAGTTCCAACCAGCTCAGTGCAAGAGAACAAGACGCAGTTTCAGAGGATCAAAAACACAGCTCGGTTGTAGCAAGAGTGCATTATCAAAAGCAACGATCCAGAGAGGTCGCAACAAAGGCCCGCCAATGCTTGGATAAACTACATGGCGACAAGGGGACAAAGTTGGAAGAAGATGTAATTTCAAGACTGTCAGACATCTCGTCCGCCTCCTCTCAAGAACATGATGCGCACCATCTGTCCAGCGGTTCTACAGAAGAAGTCGAAAGTGCAGAGGAGGCGTTGCCACTAAAACGGGAATCCAATTTGGGTGAAATTCCAAGACTTACACGCCAGCGCGCTTTCAAAGTGGCGAACATCGGTCGTACATGCAATAGAAAAAAAGCCCTCTTGTTCACCCAGGACGAAGACAGGTATCTCAAGGCCGGTCTCAAAAGGTACGGCTATGGCCAGTGGACAGCCATTCTAAGGGATTCCGAATTTCATTTCCAGAAAGGAAGGTCTTCTGACTCACTGAAGAAACGAGCGGCGGCCAAGTTTTGCAAAGACACGCGCTAGCTAAAAACGTACTGCTACTATAGAACTGGAATTTCAAATGGCGCCCTGGGAACCGCGCTTGCTTGCTTATGTGCCAATCAAACAGGCCTTCTTTGCGTGTGTGTTTCCCAAAGCATTTCGGGATGTTGCGTGTCACTATATAGCGCGCAGACTTTAAAAGCCGGGCCTCTTTTCCTGCTGAACACACACCCGCTAAGATCATGGAGACCATTGTAGATAAACATCCCGCTTTGTCGTTGCAAGACATCAAGTTTGCTGGAGAGTTTATTCATGGCATTTGCGAGCCATTTGGTTTTCCAAAATCGACGGCCATGTTGGCAGAAAGCCGTTTTTGGAGGCATTTAAACAGACCAACGCAAAGGCAAAGGGCTACTCTGAGGGAGTTCATCTTGGCATGCCTTTTCATAGCCATTAAACTAGAAAGCAGCGACATTGCAAGAAATTCCTTGTTTATGGACGCTATTGCAACACCGGTTTCGAGGGATGTCATCATAGAGGAAGAACTCCGTGTGCTAGAGTCAGTAAATTGGAGACCATTAGAACACGCGGACATGATTGCTCTTTAGTGTAGGAACCCACATAGTGATGGACTACTAATGCCTATATTAGGGGCTTTGTGAACAATTAATTATGTTCCTTTTTTTGTAAGGGAACGTTTGTTCCTTTCTAACACTGTTCCTGCTTTAAAAATTGGTTCCTTTTTATTCACTTGAGGGACAATTGTTCCCATTAATGGTTCCGTTTTGAATTAAATGTTCCTTTTTATTGGCACGTGGAACAGTTTGTTCCTAACCATTAGTTCCGATTTATGTAAAATGGTTCCTATTTAGAAATGACAGTTTCTTTGTACATCTTGTTCAACAGAAAACAATCTTCTTTTCTTGCCATCTATGGTTTTATCGCTTTTTAATTGGCAAAACGTTTGGTGTAGTGTTTTATGTTTCAAACATCACGAAGCAGAGTCAATAGCAGATTGTAAAAGACTTTTCGAGGCGCTTATAGACTTGTCCGGGAAAGGTTGAACATAATCGCAGCAACGCCATTTCTCACATTGAATTTGTAAATGTATTTAAGAATAATGAACACTGGGCAAGCAGAGGCATGCCTGAGCAAACACGGGCAAGTTGGGGCAGGTTTCGGCAAGTTGGGGCAGGTTGGGGCAAGTTTGAACTTGCACAATGCAGCCATTGTTTTTTGTCGCCTATGTGCTTTGTTCACTATTTATGACAACATGAAAAGTGGATTTTTTTTATTGTTGACTCGGGGAAGAACAGAAGCCTCTTAAAAAAAAGGGCTGGGCTGCGATTGACATGCGCACAAAAGGGACAATGATTTAACTTGAGAACCACTTGAGATTTTAATGAGGATCTTGTTAATTTCAAGATACTACCACTACTACTAATGCATGAACGAAACTGACCTAGAAGCCATTAGTGTTTCACACAGAATACTATCATACTGTCGAGTCTTCACAATGAATTAATGGGCAAAAGCCTTCATAGCGTTAAGTGTCATTTCTTTGCTTAGGCTACTTTTGACTAGAGCAAAAGTACTTCAAGATGCTATTTTTGCACGGTTTCTTCGCTCCCTTTCCGTCAGGGAACGCGGGCCTTCGTCTCTTCTGGGCAAACTTTGAACAACCGGGAGGAGCTGTACTGGGTGTTTGCAGGCTTGGCAATGGCGTTATGAAGATGTCTCCGTCACTGCTATTCTCGTTCTCCGAGGTAGCACCTTGCACTGAGGGGACTGCCGGTTTGTCGGTAGCTGAAAGTATGGAATCCACTGATTCTTCGTAGGTGGTGCTGTCATCTCCGTGATCTTCTGATCGGGAAGATTCGCCGAACTCGTCCTTGGTCGGCAGGACATGGAAGAGGCTGGTGACGAGACGCCTTTGTTCTTTTTTCAGGAGGCCCAGAGCAACGCACGATCGCTTCCTCTGCTCCAAGGCAAACTGGCAACCGGCCGTACCATAATTCTGGTGAAATTGTCTTAGCTTATCTCGCAACACCTCGCGGTAGGCCTCCATGGACGCCCTTCTCTCCTGATTCAGGGCTGACCGCTCTAGTGTCCTGGTGAGCTTGTGAAGTTCCCGCTCGGTTTCTACTAACCAGGGTGTTTGAAACGCGGCAAGTGCTCTTTCTCGCCTTGTCTTCAACTCTTCTCGAAGGGTCTGCTGCTTGAAGGTGGCCAAGTCGTCTTCAATTTGCGTAGGCATGGGTTCAGATGCATCCCTCGGAAGCAGGGCCACATGTTCGCTTGTGACGCCCTTCGACACGAGATTTTCCTGCCTTCGTCGGTACACCATCTCCTCTGCCTGCCTCCGTCTCTCTCGCTCGCTGAGTCGCGCATGCAACATGGCGGAAACTTGGCGGTGGCGGAGTGACTCCTGAGCGCACTGCTCCACAACTCTCCTCAAAGCACTGACGGTCTGGTCGCCCTGACTTGCGTCCGAATCATCCTGAGTGTTTTCCGTTGCACCCTGAGCACCCATTCCGACAGTTGGGCGATCACACTCATCTAGCACTTTGTCCAAGCTCAACGTGCGAAGCTCTTCCTTTTCTGTTGCTCCCAATACACCATCCTCCACGCTATCCTCGTCACTTAGCTCGTCCTCAGTAGCCGATGCCGTGCACCTCCTGGCTTGTGCGGCCGCCCACACAATGCACTCCATCGGGTGTCTTCGTAGCCATGTCGAGGCTCTTTTCTTGGGAGCCGGGAGACTCTTGAAGTTGTAGTTTCGAAGCCTACGATCCATCGCGGGCTGATCTTCAGGCTTGAATTCCAATTTGTTTTGTGCCGTTAACAACATGGGGCAGCGGTTGATGAACGACTTTGCTGTTTGATACTTCACATCGCATGCAGTATATCCCCCCTGGGTTAAGATTTTCCAGTCGTCGACGTCCATTGTGGACGTCGAAGCCTCATCTATGAAGATCACTTCAGTGGATTTCGAGATCATGGCCTTGTTGAATACCCTTTGCTTGGTGATTGTTGCAATGTTTGTGTGGTGTACAAGCCCGAGGATGGGATGGAATAGGCTGGTTTTGCCGCTATTTGCATCACCAATGAGACATGGAACTTTGTCCTTGTGGCACTTTTTGTTGAAGTTGAGAAGCTTTAGGAAATCCTCGCAAAACTCACCAATTTCCACTTCTGAGAGGCTGTTTTCTAAAATTTCTTTGAAGTATTTGGGGTCAGGCTCTTTAGCTGGCTCGTACGTCGTGAAAGCTCTCGGAGAGATGATGCCTATCTTCGCGTCAGGAATTGGGTTCTTTACAAAGTGCCTTTCTTTAATGGACCAGCAGTGTCCGCCATTAACCTCGATTAGATTGTAGTCGATGGAGATTGGACGTACCACCTCGCAGTCTGGGTCAGAGAGTATGTCAATTATCTTTCTCATGTCCTTTAGTAGTCTTGCCTTAAAGAACTCGTTCGCTGCAAGGCTATCTATGAAAACTCGGACTTCGCACTTGTAAGCGTAAGTGTACATGGCCATGGGAACTTTCTTGTAGATTTTTCCGCGAAATAGAGCATACTCCATTTTCTTCATTGCCAATCCTACGTCGTTGACGAGCACAGTCAATTTATCCGACAGTCTTGCTTCTTCGTCTACACTTTGTGCGTTGTCCTCTTCAAAACCAAACATATCGATATCTAACTTCGCGTCTTGAAGCTTAGTGACGGACAACTTCAACGTGGAGCCGAAATTCAAATTTGTGAGCCACACTCTGGTCACCTTCTCTGTTCCACAATCTTGCGAGTCCATCAAGTCTCCTTCGCCCAGCAGACTATCCATTTCAGTTCGGAAGCAGTGTTCATACGAAGAGTTTACTAATTCCTGAATCATGGGGTTTTTTGTGATCTTTTAAAACCTTGAACAATTCTTTCATGGCAGCCGACTCCTTGCCTTCATAGCAGGGTACCTGAGAATAGAATAGCAGCAAATCCATTACTTTGGTTTTGAGGCACTGTTAGAAGATTAAGTGTGTTGTGTTTTCTGTTTGGAAATGTCTCGAAGTATTGAATAGTGACTCTGAATGGTCCAACTTTAACACAACTCATTTCGATATCATGGAGTTCCGTTTTTTTCGCAGGATTTTCTCACCGTGGTTGTTGTTAAGGTGGTGTTCGAATGGTATTCAGCAATAAGCTATTAAAACGGACAGAAAACAAGGCCTACGTTTCAAATATGCTATTTATCCGAATACACAATACTTTGGAGAAACGATGTTAAAATGAACACTCACATACCTGTTGTGCCACAGTCTCCACGCCGCATTCCAAGAGCACACGGTGAATTACGATGGGGTTTGCCGCTGCACCATTTGGCGTAGTTAAAGCTATCCAGTAATTGATGCATGGGCATAATTTCTCATTGATGATTGTCGGATGGTTAGATATCCAATTTTGACTTGCTGTGCTTGCTACTTGACTGGATGTCAGTGCTTCATCATTGCTTTCATCACTTTTGTATTCCTCTTTGGTTGCTCCCTTTTTTCCTCGTCTTTTTTTAGGGCTTTGGGCACTTATAGCTCCAAAGAAAAATGCTACGTTTCTTACTCCTGTGGAAAAAAAAAAGATCATTCTTAAGCAACGAGACCTTCTTCAAGAATTGAAAGGAAAGACAGGAAATTGAGAAGCAAATTCTTACCACAGATTGCCTTATCACAAATGTCTCTGGTTTTACAGACGTTATACCAAGCTTTCTGTAGGCCTCCTTCGTCGATTTCACATATACATTACGCTTTGACAATACTACACTTTCCAACGATGATAGGGCTCACAAAGCATAAAGCTGCACTCTTTATGGCGTTACTGTTCAATTGCCGACAAGGATACCTCGTCTTGTTCATGTTGGGAATGATTTCTTCTCAGAACAGGCACAAATTTTATACGCAAATCTACTTGTGATAGTCAAGAGGAATAAATTTGAAAATCAAAGGAAACTGATAGAAGTGTTTAATTTGAGGTCCAAAGTTGTAACCTGCTTTAACACGCTACAGTCTTGCTGTTACCCCCAGAGATTTCCTATCATGTTTAGTGCAATTATTTCCCGGTTTTGTTATCTTGCCGCAACAAAGAAGCCTAATTACTGGCGAAAAACGTTTGAAGTATCCAAGGTCAAGTTCGAGCTTGTTTTTCATAGTTTTGATGTACATCACATAACGCAAAACAAACGATCGAAGCAACAGGTGTTGGTGTTGTTCGTTAGACTCCATGAAACACTGGTTCCATTATTTTCCGCGATAATAGGTAGCAATTAGCAGTCGAAGACTATTGAAGCAGCCCAAGCTCAATTCCATGTTTATTTCACATTTGTTACGGACTTTACTAAGCATCGCAAAATCAAGAAACAAATGTCTCGATTACTTGGTGCGAAATTTGTTATTTGCACTTTTTCATGACAAAAAGGGGTAATAATCGTCTGGTACCGTCAGGGTCATTTGTTAATCATGTTGTCATATTTCATAAAAGTTGACAATGAAAATTTGTTCATGAATCTAAATCGCTGGGTGGAGGTTCTTTTGTCCGCAAATACCACGAAATCCGCCCTATCTACAGTTTTTTTCGGACAGCAAGAAGTTCCACTCTCTGACAACGTGCTAGTTCACCAGCAGAATTTGTACATGCAAGTGTTAGATAAATGTTATTTATACTTCTCACTCTCTCTTTTTTTTTTTACTTTAACTGTCTTCCGATGAACATGAAGACATCTACACTGTAAAAGAGCAGTATCAACCCATTCACTCCTAGGAGTGACCAGCATTTAAATTCTCCTTATCATTTTAATACACTGTCAAGGAGACAAATAATGAGAATTAAGAAAATAATCAATTAGGGAATACAGTCTTGATTTAACGCCAAATTCTCAGGAACGGCCAACAAAGAAATGTATGGTTGTCGGTTAGAAGAATGAGAACTGGTAATGGGAGTGAAAGGGTTAAGTCATATTTGTATAAAACATTTACGTGAAATCCGTGAAATCCGGCCCAACCACAGATTTCTCGCTGGCCTTTGTACTTCCAGTTTGAAGTGGAAGTTGACAGGGTGATTTTGTTGTTTTTCTAAAATGCGGCGGATTTTACGGATTTCACGGATATTTAGAACATACATGATTTAATACTTCCTTTTTTAACTGCAAGTATCTTATGTATGTAATATATTCATATATTCTCTTCAAAGATGTTTGCAGTTTAAAGTTTCCGTAAAATCCGTGAATCCCGCCCTAACTACAGATTTCTTGCTGGCCTTTGAACTTCCAGTTTGAAGTGGAAGTTGACAGGGTGATTTTGCTTTTTTTCTAAAATGCGGCGGATTTTACGGATTTCACGGATATTTAGAACATACATGATTTAATACTTACTTCCTTTTTTAACTGCAAGTATCTTATGTATGTAATAATAATAATAATAATAATAATAATAATAATAATAATAATAATGTAATAATGTATGTAATATATTCATATATTCTCTTTAAAGATGTTTGCAGTTTAAAGTTTCCGTAAAATCCGTGAATCCCGCCCTAACTACAGATTTCTTGCTGGCCTTTGAACTACCAGTTTGAAGTGGAAGTTGACAGGGTGATTTTGTTGTTTTTCTAAAATGCGGCGGATTTTACGGATTTCACGGATATTTAGAACATACATGATTTAATACTTCCTTTTTTAACTGCAAGTATCTTATGTATATAATATATTCATATATTCTCTTCAAAGATGTTTGCAGTTTAAAGTTTCCGTAAAATCCGTGAATCCCGCCCTAACTACAGATTTCTTGCTGGCCTTTGAACTTCCAGTTTGAAGTGGAAGTTGACAGGGTGATTTTGCTTTTTTTCTAAAATGCGGCGGATTTTACGGATTTCACGGATATTTAGAACATACATGATTTAATACTTACTTCCTTTTTTAACTGCAAGTATCTTATGTATGTAATAATAATAATAATAATAATAATAATAATAATAATAATAATAATAATAATGTAATAATGTATGTAATATATTCATATATTCTCTTTAAAGATGTTTGCAGTTTAAAGTTTCCGTAAAATCCGTGAATCCCGCCCTAACTACAGATTTCTTGCTGGCCTTTGAACTTCCAGTTTGAAGTGGAAGTTGACAGGGTGATTTTGTTGTTTTTCTAAAATGCGGCGGATTTTACGGATTTCACGGATATTTAGAACATACATGATTTAATACTTCCTTTTTTAACTGCAAGTATCTTATGTATATAATATATTCATATATTCTCTTCAAAGATGTTTGCAGTTTAAAGTTTCCGTAAAATCCGTGAATCCCGCCCTAACCACAGATTTCTTGCTGGCCTTTGAACTTCCAGTTTGAAGTGGAATATTTAGAACATACATGATTTAATACTTCCTTTTTTAACTGCAAGTATCTTATGTATGTAATATATTCATATATTCTCTTCAAAGATGTTTGCAGTTTGAAGTTTCCGTAAAATCCGTGAATCCCGCCCTAACTACAGATTTCTTGCTGGCCTTTGAACTTCCAGTTTGAAGTTGAAGTTGACAGGGTGATTTTGTTTTTTTTTTCTAAAATGTGGTGGATTTTACGGATTTGGCGGTGTTCTGAGAGTTTCCTTTCAAGAAGTGAACTTTTAACCAAGAGAGGACTGTTTTGGACCTCTTTCTTCATTCTCAGAGTTTCGAGGACATCTATGAAATTAATGCTCTTAAATTCAGCGAGCAAACTCAACGGAAACCAAAAGCACTCTTAACGTAATGTGTGTCATCATCTCTGTCCAGAGATGATGGCAAACACTTGTGTATCATGGAACAAGATCGCTCTGGATTAACCCAAGTTCTGCTGATATAAATGTACGGCCAATATCTTTTAATACTGTTATAGGAACAAGTGTGCCTTTTCATAACAGTTCCTCTTAAGAGGAACGCCTTTAAGCAAAAACATCCTGTCTGAGTTGTATTTTTTAGCCAAATTAAGGAAAACGTATTTTCGGACATAGCCCTACATAAAACTACAGGGAAACACAGTTATGGAGAGATTTTCGCGGTAGTTGGTATTATTTTAAGGCTTTAAAGAAAGGAACTGAAATTTTGGGAAACGATCCTACCTTCCTTCCTTCCTTTCTTTCTTTCTTTCTTTCGTTCGTTCTTTCTTTCTTTCTTTCTTTCTTTCTTTCTTTCTTTCTTTCTTTCTTTCTTTCTTTCTTTTTCATTTTTTTTTAATACGTATAGTTTCTTCTATTGATAAACCCCTTTTTTATGTGTAAGTTCATATTCTGCTTAATGTTTCTGGTTCTCACTGGGTATACTTATTGTTTTTCAATTTAGATTGCCCCCAAAATTGCCATGACCATCGCCTAAAGGGATCCACCACTAACGGAGTGTTCCAGGTCTACCCTGACAACGGAGAACCCATTCAAGTGCTGTGTGACATGACAACTGATGGCGGTGGATGGACCGTGTTTCAAAGGCGAATGGATGGATCAGTAGACTTCTATCTTGGCTGGGAATCTTACAGAACGGGATTTGGAAATCTGAACGGCGAGTTCTGGCTCGGAAACGATAACCTTCATCGTCTAACTGGAGGTGGCAACATGATGCTTCGAGTGGATGTTGAAGATTACGACGCTGTCCGAGCATATGCCGAGTACACGACCTTTTCCGTGGCTGATGCGAGCGACAACTATAGGTTAGCAATTGGTGGATACGGAGGGACCGCGGGAGATTCGATGAGTTGTAGTGGTCAGTCTGCCATGTATGTAACATGCAAATTAGTTTCTTTTATGTTTTAACTTGCATTATATTGTAGCGTGAAGGTAGAATTTGATACGTAAGTTATCACTTCTAATTGGTTCTACGTCTGTAATTTTCCGTGTTGAAAACTTGAAGATATTGTAAAATCGCAAAAAACTGACTTGCATCATGATGTACAGCCCTTTTTCTTACACATAGACGTCGACATCAAAATTCCATCCACTCAAAAATAGATATATATATTTTTCAGGTTTGCAGAATTTGGAAAAACACATCTTGTCCGGCTTTTGTAAATACTTATTATTTTATTATTATTTTGCCTACCGCCTTTCAAAGTCAAATGTACACTAGGACTTTAGCTGGCGTTTAGCAGATTTTTAGTTCGAAGATGCAAGGAAGGTGGAGTAGTGAGCAGATATCCTGAGAAAAACCTCCTTAGCCTTCAATTTATTTCTTTTTATTCTTTAGAAATATGATGTTCACGACTAAAGATCGAGACAACGATCTAAAAAGTAATGGAAACTGTGCAGTCGTTAATATTGGAGCCTGGTGGTACAGGAGTTGCCATTGCTCGAATCTCAATGGTTTGTACCAAGGAGGTGGCAATGCACAGAAGGTCACGTGGTCGACATTTAGAGGCCAGGGATATTCCTTGAAACACGCGGAGATGAAGTTTCGACCCAAGACAGCATAAACTGATTCCTCGCACAAACAATGCTCTTTTAAAATTAAGTTTACTGTACTTATTTTGTAAGGTGTTAAAGAGAACGCTTCCGCATTAGAGTGGACCCTATCACCTTTAGATCCTTCTTTTGTTAGTAGAATGTCCATTGGTTTACTGTTTGTAAAATTAGTAGATCGGTCTGCTTGTTGATGTAAGATAAATTGCTGATGTCAGTGAATGTTGATTGTTGATGCCAATAAATTGCTTGTAAGGTGCAGGTAGGTGTTAGCAACGACTCAGTGGTGATTGTTCTAAGTTATGAGACCAGCTTTCCAGAGTGATTCGTTGAAAGTAGTCCGTACTGTAGATAACGCATTTAGTAGAGTCCCAGTCGATTCTGTTTATTAGTGTATGTTGACATGGCTCTTGTTTTATTATCAAGAGAGTTAAACAGGGGGCTTGATACCAAGAATGTCATTTTTCTTATTAAATTGTATGTGAAGTAATCCCTATCAGTTGCACGATGGAACACGAGAAAGCCATTGAAAGTTTGTATGAGCAGGCAATCAGTAGTAACTTTCGCTCAACATTTCTCTCCGCTGGGCGAGTACCAATGTTAAAGAACTAAAACACAAAAATAGCACAGAAAGTCTGCAATGTTTGTAATTGATGTCATTGTAGTTAAGTTTGCGAAATATTTGTATGGTTTTACACCTAAGTTAGATCTTCTCAGTTATTTTGTGATTGAAAGTTTGGTTTGGGCACCAGCGTCTTCTACTAAATTATTTATTACGTGGAGTTATTTATTAGTTTATGCTCGGTTTCTTCCTAGAATTATGTGACTTTTAGCTTCGAACATAGGTGGGTCCAGGGGAAGTTTCAGAACTTTTTCTGACTCCTCTTGTCTATCGCTTTTTGATGATCATCACAAAATAATAGCATATTGATGTTAAAAGGTGACAGGCCTGACACGACTCCTGCGTGTTTCGTGATGTTGTATATAATTAGTTTGACCTTTATAGTTTTGCTCTAACGAGTATATCTTTTAGAGATCTGCCTCTTTTGTAAGAGATAATGGGTGGTTCCCGAAAAACCTCTCGAAGCAGGGGTTGTTTCTCAATGATATGCCACTTGCTCATTAAAACCTTTTTGAGATTTGGCACTGATGGGTTGTATTGCGTGACGAAAGGCAGTATGTTTTTTCGCACCTTCTGTTTTTCCTGTAGCGCGTATTTTCTCTCTTCGAATTTGACTTCTATTAGTGTCTTTTCAACTACGTTTTTTGGATAGCCTCTATCGCTTAATCGCGACTTGAAATTATTAATGTTTTCTTCAAAAAGTGCTTTTGAAGAGTTAGTTCTAAGTAGTCTGAGGGCTTCCCCTTTGATGAAGCCCTTTGCCACACCGGGGGCGTGGCAAGAAGAGAAATGCGTGTACTGAAAAGTTTCAGTAGGTTTATCATGTGTGCGAATGTCTAGAATTGACTCTTCGTAGAATCTTTCGCCTTTAAATACTGTAGTGTCTAGGAAGTTTGTATCTCTCTCTGATATGTCAGCCGTGAATTTAATGGTAGTATGTTGCCTGTTGGCATCTGAGATAAAGAGATCAATCTCTTCTTTTGTTGAATCCCACAAAGAAAATATATCATCGATATATCTTTTTCTTTTATCGTTTTGCTCCTCCAACATGGCCGCCATGAACATACTCTATGCTATGAGATTGATCTGCAGAAGAATTAAACTCAGAAAAAAGTTCAAGATTTACCTGACAGCGATTTGTCTAAGGACTAATTCCCTCAATACACAAATAATACACCAATCTAACCAAGAGGTTATCGTTGCTGCGCGCACATGTATCTCTTAAGGCTCACCGAAAAGCTTATTCCCGCAAAAACTCCATACTACAGCCGATACTACTCTGATTACTTATATAAAGCATAGGTTACTGACGGTTAAATTATTATTATCGTCAGAAGAAGCCAAAAGCCGCCCCTGAACTGAAACGGGTTCAGTTAGCAAGTGATTGGAAATTAGATGGAGAATAATACGAAAACAAAAAAAAAAAAACGCTTATATTGTATTAAGGGAGTACTTTATACAACAGTTGATTGCTGGAAAAAGTTAAGGATTGGTTGTAATTCCGTATCAGTTCTTTAAAACAGGAGGCTTACGTAAACGGTAGTTTGGGTGACATAATAAATTTGCTTCCATCGAGTTATAACGTACTATGGCAAAACCCGTAATGTTTGTGAAAATTTGAAACAAACCACAGCCTGTTTCTACAGCATTAACCTTAGTGCATTAGTTAAAAGGAAGGCGTTTCCTTTTAGTTAAACCTGGAGCCCATTAATGGGAGAGTGAGGGTGAGTATTATGCGTGCATTATGCCTGATGCTCCAGATATAGTATTATGCTCGAAATTATGCTGGCTTAATCTGCCAGACCCTGGTCATAAATTATTGAACAGGATATCTTTTGAGAGAATCTCTAGTTTTAATTTGAAAAACCCAAGAATAAGCATGTCAACACACTCCCAAGGTGGCAATTTTCCTTGTTAATTATTTAAAATTATTTAACATAGTATATCCAAAACAAGTTCCTTTTCTTTCAAGTTACTCCAGTTTGTGAATGATACTTAACAAAGCAGGGTGAAATGAGTTGTCTAAGGACGCTTGTTGCGTTTACTGTTATAAACACAATTTTTGTTAACGGATTAAACCGTTTTTCGGAGCCACAATTTAAAGCCATTAATTTTGCAGAGGCGATAGAAGGCCGAAAACTAAATGGAAGTGTCATCAAGGAGTTAGAGGTGACATCGGAAATGTCATGTCAGTTTGAATGCGTGGTAGAAACAAGATGTTTGTCATATAACCTTATTTCCATCGAAGGAAAGGAGACATCGACCTGCCAACTAAGTGACTCTGATCGATTTGTCAACCACATGAATTTTACAAGCGAACATGGAGTAATCTATAGAGGAATACAGGTAATAACGACAGAGGGAATGAAATGTTAACTATTCTTTGACTTCTCTATAATTTTGTAGTCCTAATGTTAGAAAGATTTAGATCTAGGTGCAGGTACTCAACTGTTAATACCTTCGCAATTTAGAAGTCAGACGGCTAGGTGTATCTATTGCGAAAGTTTGACTCACTTCAGTTCAAGATTTCAGTTTTTTTCCATCACTCTGAAAAGGTGCAAGACAGTCAGTCAGATATACACCGAGGCAAGATTGTTTGCTTTAGAAAAGGTGAATATATGCCACTGACCGTAGATCAATAAATTGAGTATACCGTAGCTGGCAACTGACCTGGGCGAAAAAAATAATTTGATTTTCTCCAGGCTGAAACCTGGCCATTTAGAAACGTACTTCACATTTGTTCACTGAAATTTATTTAACGTTTAGTCCAAGTCAGATAAAGATGAAAATTGTTGTGCAAGAAATCGACAACATTTAATGTTCCTCTCTTCTAAAAATCCGGCTAATCTTCTTAAATTTCGATATAGATGGATAAATGGGAAAACATGTCCCATTGTTTTGAATGTACTCAGGAATTGTAAACAAATCACCATTTTGTTTAGAGCATTTGCGAAAGAGACTTTCCATGCGCAGAGAATGAAGTATGTATTGCTGACTACGAATCAGATCAAGATAGTCATTTCTGCAAGTGCTTTAAAGGTATGTTACTATGTTCAGAATGTTAAGGTAATTTTCTTAAATAAAGCTGTTTACTGCTCCCGTGTAAAGTTGCTTCATGGGAGTTCTCTTTCAACAAAACAACCAAAATTGCATTTATATCGCGACTGTATCCTGGTGAAAAACACAACAGCAAAAATCTTAGGAAGACAAAGTACAAGAACGTTTCACCTGTCATGCCAATTTCCTAGCTAGGGAGACAGCAACTCGAACTTGTGACTTGCTCGTACCTTGTTCACGTTTAAGAGCGGTTTGCTGTAAGAACCGACTAAGGGTATGCAAGATAGAAAAATCCGATTTTCTCAAAATCGGCCAGAATAAAGGCTTTGGTGAACTAGTTCTAAAAATATAAGTTTCAGGTCGTTTAGGTTTTTATTTATTTTTTAGTGAATATTTTCGTATTTTGCCCTTCGCGGCAGTCAAAATCAACGCCAAAATCGGGACTTTTCCGGAAGCTCCTGTTCAAATATTCAAAGCGTCCTAAATAAGATTAACCCAGGAAGTTAAAAGATCTTATTTTCTCTGTTTAATAGCAGTGTCAAAGCTTCATGAAAAGCGAACGTGAATTTTTAACGGAATTTTAAAATTTATACCCAACAACGGTCGTTAGCGACAACCCAATTTAGGCTAAATTCAAGGCTCAAAAAAGCACTCTGGTACATGGCGTTACACAACGAGACTATACTCTGGGAAAGAACAATCACTTCAACTAAACATCGGCCGAAAAACATTTTGGGACAAATGAAACGGGGAATTTTGAGAGCGCTTTGAAAACAGGCTACTTGAGTAATATGAGCGACCCTTTGACCTTTCATGTCAACGGAAATCAACACACAGCAGCTCTTAAAATGTGACTTTCCTTCGCCAGAATACGAGTTTGCTTGTTTTTCTAGAATATTTTCAAATAGAGAAAACTAGGATTTTGAATTTGGAGGCCTTTGTTCCCAATGATGAGCGATGTTGGGCAATTTAGAGAAGTATGTTATGGAATTGACCTATTCTGTTTATCACCGAATTATACATTCAAAGTCTGTTTACAACGGGAATGCGGAATCAATACTGAAGTAAAAATCCGATTCATGAAATGCTTAGGAAATAACTCTTACCTAAGTGAGCTTTTCCTGGCTGGAAACTGCAACTTTCGCTGCAAAACACATAGCGAGATCGCCGAGCCGTGTTGCACGTGAGTTGTCAAATGTTTCTACAGTGCGGCCGAGGTTCCCTATGTTAACGATTAACCAGATTTTAGGCCCGCATAGCGTGCAGTCGCAAAACAACTCTATGGTGACGAACGCTTGTTCTTGATAGGAAAAAAAAAGTAGGGGGAAAAGGAAAAAGAGAGCTTTTATTACATATATACTTATTATTATATACTTTATTCTTACGTTCAAACCGGTGACACGTACTACCAAGCGAGTTCTCCCAATGTCAGTGGCCTTTAGGGTTTACAGTTGATCCACGTCACGCGTGAACGGAAACTCTAAAATTCAAAACAACGTGACGAGTCACGTTCTCCATATTTGGGCATTCGCCTTGTGTTTTCCGAGATTCACAGACGGATTTCGAAAATCGAAAGGAGATCCCGAATCTGTCACAGATTTTTCGAAATGTTCAGACCTGGTTATTTTGATGCCTTCGGTCGGAAGAACAGGCCATGTAGGCCTCTCCACAAGGACACGAGAAGACGAATAATTGATCGTTATTTGACTGGCGAGGGACCGACAGCGATCTCCACAGCAGCTCCTGCAACTCCTGGCGCTGTTCAGATTGTATCATTCGACATCATAAAACGTTCAGTACATGTGAGGCATTCAGTCAAGGCATTCAGGCATTCAGGCATTCAGTCAAACTTTCAGAGGACGTTCCAGAATCTATTGAATTGTTCAGACTAGCGAAACCTAGGATATATTGATGGGAAAATCGCGAAAGATTGTTGAGCAATAGGTTATGCAATAGACGAAGCACAGGTCTCCAAAGCGTAATATGAGAGAATGTATGTAGCTGAAATTCGATTGAAAATAATCGGCAGTTTTCCTTGGAAAATACCTAAAAATCAAAATAGAGTTTGAAAAACCTTACCTGTTGTGTGTTTGCTGTGTCTTTACCGCTTTTCCGAACTTCTGGAGGCCGTTTTGGGCGATATGCTGTGTAACGGTCGATGGGACGTCTTGTCACGTACTAGTCGCTTGACTTTGACGTGATGTCGCATCGACCGTTAAACAGAAAATCACCCTAAAGGGCCTCCAGAAGCTCGGAAAAGCGGCAAAAACACAGCAAACACACAACAGGTAGTGGTCTTCAAACTCTATTTCGCTTTTTAGGTATTCTGCAAGGAAAACTGCCGATTTATATCTTGAATCGAATTTCAGCTCCATACAAACAACTCGCATGTTACGCTTTGGTTAACTGTGGACGAAGCGTCGGCTGTCTTTAATCAACCTCGCAACTAGGAAAAACTGTCATCAATAATTGCTTGACACGGCACATGTATCTTGGTTTTCGTCCACTTCATTCAGAGCTACCGTTCTTACACAAGCGTTCAGCTCCAAGGTTTGTTCTGGTTTGGTTGAAACAGGAATCCCGCGTCAGCAAAATAATTGACATAATTTTGCCTACTTTTACGTCTAAAACGTTTTTGAACCCCTGACAAGAAGCGAACCCAGAAAATAACGCGGTCTCTCGATAAAACAAAGATTTGTTCCGTCACAACCCCTTGCTTCTCCAAAGATAGAATGCATTTTTGCAAATTTCAATGAGATCTTCAATATTTCCTTTGTGATCTCCGTTATGTCACTGAAAGTAGCTTGTTCATTTGAAGACTCGGATCACGTGTTCAGGTTTCCGTTCACACGTGACGTGGATCAACTGTAATAGAATCTTATAGTGCTAGCCTGGTTGCTGACGTCTCCTATTTCCTTTGCTTCACAAATGTCTTTCTTACTGCTCGTGTTCGATGATACAGCAGCCACACCCGTAGACAAGCCTTTTCATGCTGTCTTTCCTATGGATGTCGCACAGGTTCGAGTCAGTCATATGCGATGAGGTTGTGAAAAATTTAATTTTATACTTAAAAAAGTACTTCATCCAGTACAATCTGGCAGGTATCACAGAGATTTTTGTCACTTAATATCTCCCGTTTGGGCAGCGGTTCCTCTGCCTGTCCCTGGAAAAATGCTGAATACTCCGCAAATCATCAGGACAATGATTCTCAACAAGCTAGCATGCTTTACCGGTAGGAAACAGATTTTACTGCATTCAGCACAGTAACCATATGTTAAGACTCTTGCCCCCCTGCATTGCCAGAGCGAAAAATAAAAACAAAAACAGAAGCAACAACTGCCCGTGTCGCCGACATCACAAGAGAACTCTGCTGTATAACTCAAGGGATCAAGAATCCCACGATCGACACTGCTATCCTACGACGTGAGTACGCTGGGTGCTATCAACTGCTGTGTAGCATCATGTACTCTAAAGAAGGCCAATACCTGGACGGGTGTCTGCAGAGTGGATTTCGGTTACCCAGAAAGAGAAAAAGGAGCTTGTGACATAGAGGTAGACACTATCGAAACCCTAGCCTGTGTAGCAAGCGTTTCTGTGGGCCTAGGGTTTTTCGTACGTTCGAAGCATTTTTCGCTTTTTGGCCCCGCAAATATTGGGCCGAGCGCAAAAGAAGTGGGAGCAGGGGCCGGGAAAAGTGAGGAAAAAAACGTTTGTCCGCAAACCCACGATTTTGAAAAACCCGTACGCCAAAGAACGTCAATCAAATCAGTTAACTTAATTTGAGCGTGACCGCATCAACACAACTAATTAACTGTTTCTCTCCAGCTGGAAAATTTCCATGGCCAGGTTTGACTCTAGAAGGCGGCTGTTCGGTGGCTTCAAATCTCGGGGACTTTCGGGAAGCTTTCTCTTTCTACAAAGACTGTTGCCTGATGGAGGTTTGAGCAGCCGGTTAGACAAGTTGATACGCTGATTTGGCGGAGCATGGGAAACAGGAGACTCGATCTACTTATTGCATTCCGAATAACTTCGAATAATGCCCTTAAGTTCCTAATTTTTCGAGCACAAAGATTGCAGACACGTTCCGAAAATAGCTATACAAGTTTTCAACAACTGCCACTGTAACCACTCTGAAGATATCAGCAAAAATTGCTCCTTAAGAATCCTTTCTTTCCGACGCTTTGAAAAGGTTCCCGAAGAAATAAAACCGATTTTCCTAGCAGAGATAAATTTCCAAATTTATTAACTTTGAAATTACAACGACAAATCCTGAAGCGCCCCCCTTTGAGTTTCCAACTTTCGAGGTTTCGGCATCACATCTCCGAGTGCTGATAGGCGAATTGGCTATTTACTTCGTGGTAAGCGTTTAAGTCATAGTGCTGCGCTAGAGAAGCAAAAGTTCTATACCCGATAGATTGTATTAGATCGGGCTTGTACAGTTATAGCACCCCATCGCTTACAACACTGGCCTGAACTTGTGCGACTTGCATAAGAAAGGCAGCGTGAAAACGCTAAGCGTACCCATGCTTAGGAGTGTTTTTTCAGTATTTTGGCTTGGGCAGATGTATTTCTCCCATGGCGCACGGTGCAATATCTTTCTTTCTTAGCGGACACTAGACCTTCTAATTAAAGACTCTTAGCAAAGAAATAAAATGCGCCAAGTCCATGGTTGAGTTATGTAACCAAGGGTAGGGGGAAGGGGGTAAGAACAGTAGAACAGTAGTATAAAATTATTATTATTATTATCATCATTATTATTTTTATTATTATTTTTACAATCTTATCGCTTATGACAAGTTGAACCTGTGCGACATGCATAGGAAAGGCAGCAAGAAAAGGCTGAGAACGGCCGTACTAAAGGCTGTTTGTGAGTATTATGGCGTGCGCACATATGTATCCCATGCAAGGCACAAATCACAGCACCTTCTGCCGTAGCGGAACCAGTCGAGGGAAGTGGCTGCTGTTTTATCGAAAACTAGAGAAAGACATTCAGTCTGATTTGTGGGTTTTATGTGTTTTATTTACCAAAAGGTAAAATGTTTCACTAAGAATGGGAGTTTGAAGAGCCTTCTGGAGTGAATAATTGAACGAATTTTGTGTGTTTACTACGCTTCAGTCGCTTGTTCAACAAGACGCTAACCTTTTCTACTGCAACGCTAAATTTTAGCGTGCTCCATTTGGTCGAAATCGATCACGTGTCGCGATACTGTCTCTCCTCAGTGGCACCTATCAAAGCATATTGGCAATTTTCGCTCAAAAATTAGCGTTGGACGATAAAAACAATAGAGGGATTCTGTCTCAGGCCCTATGTGTGATAGGTTCCCTGGGAAATTTGATGTGCAAACTTCATATAAGCCCTCAAACTACGTTCTTGGACTAATATTTGTTGTGAACATCAAATTTCCTCCGGCAACCTATCAGCAACAGAAGAACTCTATTGTACGTGTCACCGGCTTGGATGTAAAAATATATATATAATAATACGTATATATGTAATAAAAGCTCTCTTTTTCCTTTTTCCCCTTCTTTTTTCCTATGAAGCACAAGCGTCCCTCACCATAGTGTTGTTTCCAACTGCACGCTATGCGGGCCTAAATCTGGTTAATCGTTAACATAGGGAACCTCGGCCGCACTGTAGAAACATTTGACAACTCACGTGCAACACGGCTCGGCGATCTCGCTATGTGTTTTGCAAAGAAAGTTGCAGTTTCCAGCCAGGAAAAGCTCACTTAGGTAAGAGTTATTTCTTAAGCATTTCATGAATCGGATTTTTACTTCGTTATTGATTCCGCATTCCCGTTGTAAACAGACTTTGAATGTATAATTCGGTGATAAACAGAATAGGTCAATTTCATAACATACTTCTCTAAATTGCCCAACATCGCTCATTATTGGGAACAAAGGCCTCCAAATTCAAAATCCTAGTTTCCTCTATTTGAAAACATTCTAGAAAAACAAGCAAACTCGTATTCTGGCGAAGGAAAGTCACATTTTAAGAGCTGCTGTGTGTTGATTTCCGTTGACATGAAAGGTCAAAGGGTCGCTCATATTACTCAAGTAGCCTGTTTTCAAAGCGCTCTCAAAATTCCCCGTTTCATTTGTCCCAAAATGTTTTTCGGCCGATGTTTAGTTGAAGTGATTGTTCTTTCCCGGAGTATAGTCTTGTTGTGTAAAGCCATGTACCAGAGTGCTTTTTTGAGCCTTGAATTTAGCCTAAATTGGGTTGTCGCTAACGACCGTTGTTGGGTATAAATTTTAAAATTCCGTTAAAAATTCACGTTCGCTTTTCATGAAACTTTGACAGTGCTAATAAACAGAGGAAATAAGATCTTTTAACTCCCCGGGTTAACCTTATTTTGGACGCTTTGAATATTTGAACAGGAGTGTCCGGAAAAGTCCCGATTTTGGCGTTGATTTTGACTGCCGCGAAGGGCAAAATACGAAAATATTCACTAAAAAATAAATAAAAGTCTAAACGACCCGAAACTTATATTTTTAGAACTACTTCACTAAAGCCTTTATTCTGGCATATTTTGAGAAAATCGGATTTTTCTATCTTGCATACCCTTAGTCGGTTCTTACAGCAAACCGCTCTTAAATACTGAAAACTAACAAAAACGAAAGAAAATAGCAATTAGGCATTGGGGTGAACGTTAATAAAAACAAGTTCCATTGTTCAACAAGAGGTTACTTAGAAACAAATCTCCTGTTGTTTTACAGTCGTGTCAATTCTTTACCTCATGTATACGTGTATACTTCTGAATGATCAACTGAACGAATTATACCCCAATAGATCATAACTATTTTGGTTTGGAATAAAGTATTTTGCTAACTGTTCTCAAATACGGCTTTAGTTTGTTGCTGTTTTGGCACAAAACGAGTGGTACGGAATTCAGACAAAATGTTGTTAGAATAAAGAAAATTTGGTTGTCTGAAATGAGTCTCAAGCAGTGATAGGAGCTCGAGGTCTGGGCGGCAGAACACGGCACTTTATCAAACCAAATTTCACCCTTACAAGCACCAAAAGATTGCGCTAAAGAATATTAATTGGAGTGCTTAAAACTCTGCTAACCTCAAGTCCTTTAAAATAATATGTTGTTTTGTCACGAAGAGAAATAGTTAACTGAAGGCCTTGAGAGTCACAAAGGAACAGAGTAGGTCAACCCATAGAGCTCTTGCTGGCGGGAACTTCTTAACGTGAAAAACGCGTCGTCGAGTGTGTGAAATACTGAGAAATAAGCCTGTAATTAAAGGGGCACAGTCAAAGGATTTCGCAGATTTTTAGTCAAAACTGTGCTACAATTATCAGTAACTAACTTTATGCATGCCCAACATTGTTTGAACATTTTAAGGAACATATTAACTTGATTTCATTATTGAAGAGAAAACAAACCAAGACCATTTAATATCGATTTAATGTCAACACGCTGAAAGAATTTGAAAAGTTTAGCCTAATTTTTTCAAGTTGCAATCCATTTCCATCCGTGCCATCCGTAGCAACAGACGACAGAAAATAGTTTCCGTGAAGTAATACAGGTCGTGTTCTATTGGGATGAGCCATTTCAACCAAAACCGAATTTGGTTGAAACAGTTAAGGTTCCCGAATAGAACACTTTTTCAACTGTTTTTGGTTGACACACGGTTGTGACTGGGCATGGTCATTTCCAGACTTCCTCTACTTCTTCTGCCAAGTTTAGAAAGATGGCGAAAAGCCGACTTGTTGCTTCGGTTGTCTCTCAAGAACTGTTAGAAGAATTGGTTCTGCTGCATTGTGAATCGGTCGATGAATCAGAATATTTACCAACATGTTTGGGTCATGTTTGTGATTGTAACAAGCGAGAAACCTCTCTCATATCAAGGTTCTGAAAATCGTCGTTAAAAAGAGCGCCATAGTTGTTTGTTGACAATTTCACCGTGACAACAGGCACACTTGAGCAGTTTATGCACAAAAACGATGATGCAAAGCATGAAAACTGATGCTTGCTAACAAGTCGGCGGACGTTACCCATCGTTTTCAACCGTTTCAACCAAGCTGAGCTGGTTGAAAAAGTTGATCAACCAAACCAACCGAAAACGGTTTTCTCCCAATAGAACACGAAAACACTCAACCAACCAGACCAACCAAAAACGGTTGATCCCAATATAACACGGCCATAGTCTTTGGTAACAAAACTAGGCGTTCCTTGATGTAAGGACATATTTTTGATTTTTAAAATGAACTGAAATAGCGCGACTATGCCCTTTTAACAGGCGCCTACTCTGATGACGTTTCGAAACTTTTGTTGAGATCGAAAAGTCACGTCTGTATCAGCTTATATGACTGAGACCTAATACGAGGTAGCGCTGCTTTCTTGATCCTTTTGCATCCGACTCCGTCCATCCGTTCGTTCTTTTCTAATCCTTCCTTCCTTCCTTCCTTCCTTCCTTCCTTCCTTCCTTCCTTCATTCCTTCCTTCATTTAATTACATAGGTTAGGGGAGTAATAGGAATATCAAAAATAAACTGAAAGCAGCCAGATGCGTTTTTTTTTATCACACTGAACGTCCGCTCTTCTTGCACAGTGAAAGTTGACACGTCTGTTAGTAGCTCAATCTGATGATCTTTAATCTGTGTGACTACTAAAAAAATTGAGGCATTCTCAAGTCCACTTTTTCTGTGAAAGTCCACGTGTTTTAAATCATTCCGGTACTGACCCTGTACATTGTTTGTATTTTTAAAAATTTAGAATGCCCGAAAAACTGCTATGACCATCAATTAAAAGGTTCCACGACTAACGGAGTGTACCTGGTCTACCCTGACAACGGAGAACCCATTCAAGTGCTGTGTGACATGACAACTGATGGCGGTGGATGGACCGTGTTTCAAAGGCGAATGGATGGATCAGTGGACTTTCATCTCGGCTGGGAATCTTACAGAACGGGATTTGGAAATCTGAACAGCGAGTTCTGGCTCGGAAACGATAACCTTCATCGTCTAACCGCAAGTGGAAACATGATGCTTCGAGTGGATATGGAGGATTATGACGCTGCCCGAAAATATGCCGAGTACACGACCTTTTCCGTGGCCGATGCGAGCGACAACTATCGGCTGGCAATTGATGGATATCGAGGGACCGCAGGAGATTCGATGGCAGTCTGTGATAGACCAGCTAAGTAAGTATAAAAGATTGTAAAGCTACGTTCTTGATTTCTCTTTAAGGAGTCGTGAAAATAGCTTTAAGCGATTTCATCGAGCATGGTATTTAAAGTTGTTTATCTAGACTAATCTTAAAGTATTCCAAATTAATTATTTCATGACAATAAAATAATAATTTTGTTGACCTCTTTTGCGATTTTTTTCTCGCGGACCCATCCTGGGGCCAGAACTTCATGCTAGCCCACATATGGTGGTTTGCGGAGAAAAAAACTGCACTATCAGCACCGTCAATTAACACGTTTTAGAAGGCATTTAACATGGTCCGTTACAAATACGCGAATTTCATTGGCTCAATCGGACATCACGTGAGCTATGTCCTAAGAAAGTAAAATTTCATTTATTTTTACTGTAAATATCAATGTTTTCGATCACACCATTTGATTGTCTATTTAAACAAATGGACTACGTATACTCCTCGGCGTTTCTAAGAGCAGTGTAGTTAAGTCGCTCAGCTGCGTCTTGTTTACTATTCGTTCATACAAAGCACTGAAAGCACAGCCTCGTAAATTGAAAATCGTTAATATCAATCTGGCATATCGCCAGGATGAGATTCCCAGTAACCGACGCGAGCATAAGGCGGCCAGTAGTTCAGTAGGGCTATCGCATCTTGTGTTCCTTGCTAGGATGTTGACTGTGCTACCCCCATGTAGTACAACGCAGTTCCCTGCGCTGGCATCCAAAACACAAAGAGCTGTGTTGGAAAATTGTTGTCGTGGATTTAACTTACCTTATTATAGGAAATTAACGCTCCATGAAATTAACGCGAATTGTAGAAATTCGCGTTAATTTTTGTGAGCGTTAACTTTTGCGTTGTTAATTAAGTGGAGCATTAATTTCTGCGACCTTAATTTCCATCATTTTAATCCCATATTCTGGATCCAGTCCGGACATTCCCGACAGTCCCACAAAACAATTATCGCTTTCCTACATTTAGGCAGAATTTAACGCACATTGTCAGTAAAGAAATTGCTTCACACACCTGTAGATCTGTTTTGTTCATGATTTTTAAATGCAGTCACGAAATAAATTTGTTGCAGTTGGACCACGAAGTGTTTCTTTGTGTCTATCGCGTTAATTTCCCTCATTTTGAAATTTTACCCCCTCTTTCGCGTTAATTTCCTTTATTGGGGAGTAATTTTCCCTTCAATGCGCTTTAATTTAAGTCGCGTTAATTTCAAATACCTTAATTAACACAAGCGTTAATTTCTTAAATTAAGATAACTCACTGAAACACACACGCATAATATATAAAGTGGATGAATTAATGGCCAAAGAGAGTGATATTCGAAGATACGGAAGAAGTAGCAAAGCGATCATCCAAAGTAATGCACTTTTTTTTCATTTGTTTCTTAGGAATATGATGTTCACGACCAAAGATCGAGACAACGATTTATATAGCGCAAACAACTGTGCGGTGAGGTATACTGGGGCCTGGTGGCACAATTACTGCCTTTGTGCTAATCCCAATGGTTTGTACCAGGGAGGAGGGCACGCACAAGGTGTCGTTTGGAGCTCATTTAGAGGCCTGAATTACTCCCTGAAACGCATTGAGATGAAATTTCGACCCACGACACCCTGAAGTCTTGAGTAACGTAAAGGGTGTGTCTCAATCTGGAACAAAACACGTACTCTAAACACTTTTCACCACCCCCCCCCCAAAAAAAAAACAGGAGAAATAAAGCTACCACGACAATACAAGAGAAAAGTTCTCTGCGAAAATTTCGAAATTTAGGTTGCGCTACAGTTTTGCCAAGAACAATGTAAATCTTTCTGTTTAATTTTATTAATCACCATTACAATTGTCTTAATTACTGTCATTATCATTGTAATTTCTTGACTATTTATTTTCTACTTCACACTATGTTCAAATTCACACTGAAGATGGCAGCCGTATCTGCTAAAACATGTTTGTAAAACTCAAGAGCGTCGTGTTTTTCATTAAATTTAAAACTTGAAGTATAACACTGAAATTTACAAGTTTAGGTCGGCGTTTGCGTCTCGTAGTATTGAATGTTTACTCGAGCCAAATACCCTGACCTAAGATAGTCTTTGTGTAAAAGCAAAGAACATGAACTTCTGGCTGTCAGGGTAAACTTCAAAATGTTGAAAATAAATGATAAATAAGTGTGGTTTATCAATGACGATGTAAGTAAACCATGAACTGTTAAACAGTGTATATTCTCTTCGGACTTATCAAGTGGGGATGGGATGTAGGTGGAGGAAACCTGGAGAAAACAGGGCGGGAAGCGTTCGGGAAGCGGGAAAAGAGAGGGAGGGAAGCGGGATCAGCGCAAAGAGACGGGGGCTAGGAAACTGACGGGGCGGAACCGGTATTAAAGGAAGGGAGGTGAGACGATTCGATCCCCCTGTCCCCCCAATCCCCACTAATCTGCTAATCCGGGATTAAAATACGCGGAATGACCTGTAATCTCGTTCTTTGGGAATCTATTCTTCTGTTTCCCAAATGGAGAGAATTAGCATTATGTTCATTCTGCTCTTGATAGATTAATGAGAAGAATTGACGTAATACCCGCGGTTTACTCGGAATGGAGAAACTGCGTTGTTATGGAAAAGTATTTGTTTTACGCGGATCAGACAAATTGCGTTCTTTTGGTAACTAATATTCTAGATATTCGGGTTTTGCCAAAACGGTATAAGAATAGCCAGAAACCAGAATCATAAATTTCTCGTTAGATCCTCAAAGTGGATGTCATAACCTGAACAAAACAAACGTCCAGTGATACGATTTCTGACTTTTGAGCAATTCTTACCTCCTGTGGTCAACTTGTTGTATTCTTCACCGGCAAAAAAACCGATTTTTGTTTCTTACCATCCAATTTGTCTTGCCATTTCGGAATTAACACATAATGAACTACCAAAAAGTGCAAAAAAAAATTTTTTAGTTCAGTACTTTGATGTGATCTGATTTCTTTTGTTTCAATATTTTGTGAAATAGTTCAGCTTTGAACTCGCCTGAGTGTTCTGACAATACCAGGTTATTAAGCTGAATTTATAAGCCATTAGCATGGGAAAAACCTTTGTTTGCGACAAGAGGAGTGAAGTGAGGGAGGAATACAACATTAAAGATGTCTAAACGAGAGTTTCTGTTTCTTTTCCTTCAGGCAATATTGCTTATAGCTTCTTTTTGCAGTGTTGTGAATAACTGTTTTGACTTACAGGCCAAAAAAAAAAAAAGGAAAAACGCGAATTTAACGGGGAAAATTTATAAGAAGTTATTTAGCAAACCTGCAAGTCCAGCTTTTTTTATTCACGAGGTAAATAGATATTCTGGTACCTCTCACCTTTTCAATGGAAAACCCGTACGCATTTGACCTGTGAATCAGACGAGCTTTAATAAATAATTATCTCAAAATATCTTGAGAAAGCTTCTACAACCTCTGTAATATTTGACTTTGGAATTGACAAAAAAATGCGACTTTTAGATAAAATTAGAATTTACGCTGTAAAATATAATCGTTGACGAAAATGTGATTTTGAGACGGTGGATATGATGGAAAATTCAAAGTTGCGAAAAGTGATATTTGAATTCATGGTCAGAAGAACGCGTGAACGGTAACACTCCATCACATGTTATTGGTAGTTGTTTCTTCATTTAACGTTGCAAAGAGCAGATAATATTGGCTTTTATTGAATGGTAAACAAGCCATGCCAGCGACTGCCCCGCCAAAGCGTTATGTTTTGTCTGGGATGATTTTTGTTGGATTCTTTGTTATGTCTGGTTTGAGAGTGAACTTGAACGTAGCTATTGGAGCAATGGTTAATAATCACACGGCAGTAGTGGATGGAGAGACAATCTGTAGGGTAAGTTTTTTTTACGTAAATAAATACCGGTGATGTTTGCTATAAAAATTTGCGATAACTACACACTAGATCACAGATACATAAAAGCGAGGCTAGGAGGATCAGAAATGATCTTTACCGTTATAGCAAGATTGACACCAACAGTATCGTTAACACTGCATATCCAATTCCATTCAATTCCCATTTATTTATCTCTTTTCACAATATCAAAAAACCCGTAATCCAAAATTATGGGGCCGCAAGCATCCCCATAAATGTTTACCCAAACATCTCGTATCACGATGTAAATGGTAAAACAATATAATAAAAATAAACAAGATGAAATAAAATCGCACTTCGGCTGGGTCTAAGTAATCCTTGCTGCCGGAGCTTAACCAGAGTTCTGTACATGTAGCATGAAGCGTGAAGTACCACTTTATTTCCTGGATGGTATGCTAATGCATCGCAGGGTTTAATACCCAGCTTTTTTTTTTCGGTGGTACCCATAGAAAAATCTGGATTGAGAGCGATGGAATGTGGAATGAAGTTTCCTGTGGGAGGACAATGACTCGGACGGAAAGGGTGCAGCTCAACCGTACCTAGCCTCAAGCCTAGCTTGATGATAAGACCTGCAGGTTCTTCAGTAAACTTTTCTGGCAGCAATTATCTCTGACATCTTCCATTGCTGAGCTATATCATTTACAATTAATGCAGCTTACAATTGCAAAGACAAAGTTAAGGCGCGGACACACGATGCATCATCGCGCGCAACATTGTTGCATGCAACGTTGCAGATGATGGACACACGGTGAAACAGTTGCGCGTGATGTTGCAGAAGAAGGAGCCGACTCTACTTCTGCAACAGTTGCACGCAACGTTGCGCGCAACAATTTCAAGGATGGACACATGGTGCAACTTTCAATTTGCACGCAATGTTGCGCGCAATGTTGCACCTTGCGTCCGGGCCTTTAGAAAGCTTCACAAGCAAAAATGAGCAAAAATGTACTGATTATATGGGAATCTAATGTGCAAAATGTTTTAAGAAATTACCTTCCTGAATTTAATTCAATCTAGTAAAAGGACTCTAATGATCAAAATTGAGGGATTTAGCTGGGGAGTGCGTAATTGCATTTTTAGTTCTCCGGTACTGTGCTACAATCTGGTGGGAGCATTTACAGAAAAATGCATGGAAAAATGATTGAAAATGAGACTGCACGCCGTCCCAGCCCAGCAACACCTTTCAAATGAGATCAGCATAATTGTGGTCAGATATACACAAATCATCTTTATTTAGACAAGGAAATCTCATCATTAATAAAATGCTCTTCTAGACAGCCGTGTGTAAATTGCAAAAGTATATCATCCAAATACTGGCATTATTCATATCACATCTTAGGCTTACAGACTGTCATTTATATTTCGGAATTTGACGTTATTTGACACTGGTTTCTCTTGCAAACACTGTATCTCTCGCCATAATTCTCCTTCCTTGAAAATGGCAATCAAGGCATGTGAATCACACATTCTGCTAGGTCTTTTAGACAAGGTATATACGTCAACATTTTGGCATGAAAAACAACGTGAGGGAAACCATTGCACAGTCAATCAACAATTGTTTTCAACATTGCAGCATCCATTAACTGATTTGCTTATACGTTTCATTTCTAACATTTTATCGTTTACAGGAAGCAGAGTTTAAGTGGGAACCCGAACTGAAAGGTAAAATCAATTCAAGCATATTAAGATATTTAGTTCAACATATCGCATGGCTGAGCTGGCCCATAGTGAACAGGACCGTCTTGATTGCAGGTTCTCTTAACTAAAGAAATTTTGCAAAACAGTCAAAACAGATGGCCAATGCAATCAATTGGGGGAAGTTCTACTGAAGTGGCATGAAAATACCAAATATGTGTGTCCTTAAAGTTATTCTTTGCAGCTCGCGCATTTGCAGATGTACGTGCACCATTCCGTCAAAAGGTCCATACGTCGACGTCACACGTGATCAGTGTTTCGAAGATTTGAATCTACTAGGCTCCAAATTTAAGCTTCAGTTGTAACGAAGATCTTTTAACGTTCGATGTAAAATCGAGGAGTTTCCATGAAAATTAGTAGTCAGGTCGAAACATATTTTCAATTCTTCTTGCTGCAATTGTGAATTATCAAATTCCAAGTATGATTCAACTCATCGAAATTCTGGTTAAACGTGCGGAAGTAGGTTGACTGTAAGCAGCAGGTTCTGTGGGTATTGGGGTATTTTTGTCTCCTTGATATTACGTCAAGTTCTGGAAAAGAGCTGGAAAAGAATTTAACCTGTTTTACCCAAATACAGACCCCATGCTGCTTTAATTATTCGGCATCAGTCGGTGGTTTCTCAGGTTAAAGCTCATCTTTTTTCCTTTTTCAGGTATAATTCTAGGTGCATTTTATTATGGCTACATGGTTTTCCAGATTCCTGGCGGATGGTTGGCCTTAAGGGTGGGTGGTGCACGTCTCTTTGGTGCTGCAGTGCTTGTAGCATCAGTATTTACCTTGTTAACTCCCATGGCGACTCGCTGGAATCCTGTTGCTCTCATTGCACTGCGGATATTAGAAGGACTTGTACTGGTAAGTTCACGTAAACTAGAAATGAAACACTTTATGCAATTGGCCTTTCAGTCTGGCGACAAAACGCCCCGGTAATACACCATCCCCACAAATCACCACACCCTCCAAGAGAAGCCCGTTTCTCTCTTCTTGTTTTTACTGTTGTTGTCGCTGGGGTTGCCGGCTAAATCAAGGATTACAGTAGTTAGGCCTACCTCTCCCCCCCACCCCACCTCCCTAGAATATGCAACAGAATCGAGGTCCAATTACTCCGAGCAGATGTTGTGTCTTGAGTTTAGACGATGTACCCCAGCGTTCTTCATGGCTCCATGGATGTCGTTGGCCTGTCCTTTCCTGATATCACCCTTCTCACACAAAGTACTTTGTTGGACTAAAAGAATCGTTACTATTCCTTGCATTTCGGGCTTAACGCATTTTTAGTTAAGCGAAATGTATCTTGAATAGGACAGTAAAAAGAAATTATGTTCAGAACGTGATTCGACCAGTCTTTAAAAAAAGTTCACAATGTTTCTTGATGTTTAAATTTAAACTTGTTGCAAGACCTTCTTTTCTTGGACGAAAGCTTCTTCAGTTAATAACCATCTGATATATGAGACATCATTCATGCCCAGGGAATATAATCGAACAGTTGTCAATATGTTTGTAAACACGTATTTCCTTTTATTTTTATGACAGGGTGTGTTATTCCCTTGTAACCACGCCATCTGGAGTCGCTGGGCGCCTTCGGCCGAGAGAACAACTCTTGTGACTGTATCGATTACAGGTGCATTCACAGTTTCTAATCAAACCACTTTATATCATAACCAAATCAAAGTCAACGATATTGCAAACATCAAATAATCCGAATATTTTAGGATGGAAAATTTGTGGAGGCCTCCGAAAATTCCAGAGAGAGATTCAAGCATAATACTGTTTCATGATCCAAAAAAAAAACCGTGTTCTGAGCCAGATTGACAAATGAAAGCTCAACTAATTTTATTTATCCATGATTGCTATATCACTTTTAGACGCTGTCTCTGTACCCTGAACTGTTTAGAGGTCGCTTTTGGTGTACTAGAACGAACTTCGATTTAGCCTTAAGATAAATTAGCCTTTAAGCTTGATACTCCATTTTGCCCACCATAGGAAATGCAATGTTACTTGATAACAAGTCATAAATCTAGTTTGTAACGCTGATAATTTCTTTTTTGTCTGGTTTACGTTTCTATTCAGGAGCTAGCATCGGATATCTTCTGACTATGCCTGTTTCCGGTCTATTGACCAAATATGGCTTTGATGGAGGCTGGGCCTCTGTGTTTTACTGCTTTGGTAAGTATTCACCAACCTTGTTTCTAGACTCTATATGGGGATTAAGATAGCAATCAACCAACCAACCCACCAACCCACGCACCCACCTACCAACCAGCCAAGGAACCAAGCAACCAACAATCCAATCAATCAATCAATCAATCAATCAATCAATCAATCAATCAATCAATCAATCAATCAATCAATCAATCAATCAATCAATCAATCAATCAATCAATCAATCAATCAATCAATCAATCAATCAATCAATCAATCAATCAATCAATCAATCAATCAATCAATCAATCAATCAATCAATCAATCAATCAATCAATCAATCAATCAATCAATCGATCGATCGTTCAATCGCTCGATCAATTTTAATTTAAAATATTTCCTGATCAAATTCCAAGACCAAAATTTGCAACCTTTACACACTGAGTCACTTCAACAAAATGCGAGAAATCATGGCCGCTCTCAATCACTTTTTTTTTTTAGAGAAATGAGTAATACGTAATTTTTGCTAACAATAACGATACTTCATACAAATCAAATTTATCATCCTGGAATCCTAATCCGCACTGGATTAAGAGACTTAAAAAGTATTAAAAAAGATAATTTGGAAAACGGAGCAACCGTTAATCTCAACAGAGATTAACCTTGTTTCCACAAAGTCAAAACATAATCCAAAACAATGAAATGAAATGGACGAATTATCGAGGGACACAGGCCTACCAACTGTAGTGTTTCCTCTCAGTAAAAGCTCGAACAACTAATAAAGTGCACATTTGATGGGCTCTGACATGCATTTGACATTTTCACTGGTGTATGAGAGTGGCCAATACTTTATATAGACTGTAAGCAGTCCCTTTCTAAATACTGGAGCAGGAGAGTTCGTCGAGATTGGAGCAAGTGAACCAGTTGGAGAAGCTAGAGAGAAACGTGTCTCTCTTACCTCCGCTCATTTCTTTCCGTTATCGGCTGGTTCTCTCGCTCCATTCTCTTCGAGTCTAATATCAAGAATGGGACCACTAGCATTCTAATAGCTACAAAGTTGATTTAATGCCCGTACTGGTTTTCTTGTTAGGTGTGTTTGGTATTGTGTGGTACATCGCCTGGCTGATGGTGGTGTATGAGTCACCCGCCGTGCATCCTACAATATCAAGCGAAGAGAGAAATTTAATACAAGCTACAGCACTGGATCTCTCTAAAGTGAGGATAGCAGCGCTATTGTTTAATCGTGTAATCCGTGTAATATAAAACTTCCTCGTATGACATCTGCAAAATCAAGAGTAACCACAAAAGCTTTCTCTTTCCGCTCAGGGATAGTCAAGCAAACGGAACACGAGAGTAATCACGAAAATCGCTCGCTGCGTGGTTAATTAAGTAACGCGCGTGTGATGAGTTGCTAGTTCCACGCGGAAGGCGATGTTCGCGTTCGCTGGCGTGTTCTTTTTGCTCGAATATTCCTCAGCGGAAGAAAGACTTCTTGTAGTCTCAATCAAGAGTAAGACCCATCTTATACAGCATGATAAACACTCCACCAAAGGTAAGTACTATGCAATATATTTCACATGTAGGGTGAAACGTTCAGGGGTTTCATCCACGGAATTAAAGATTGACAGCATCCTTGTATTGCACCAACAAACAGCACTACAGGAAAGAGTAATGCCCAGTTTGAATGGTTACGCTCTAAGATATTCTCTGTAAGATCAAAAGTTAGAAACCCAATTCAAGGCTCCCCTAAATTTAGTGTGCTGTTTTTTTTTATTTCAGGTAGAAAAACTTGTCATTCCTTGGAAATCAATTCTACTGTCACCACCAGTGTGGGGAATAGTTGCCGCCAACTTTGCTTTGGATTGGGCGTTTTATATATTGCTTATATCGATGCCTATTTTTCTATTAGATGTCATGAAAACGTCCATCACTAAGGTAAACATGGCGAGCTCGATTTCTTCTTTTTTTTTGTTTCCTTTTTCATTGCATACTTCTTGTATGAGCAACATTGGTGTGAGTTGTTCGTAGCCAAATCACTTCGCTTTTATATCTTTTCTGATTGTCTCATGTTTCCTCGGACTAGTTAGAGTACTGTGCCTTACAAGTTTTTCAATTCAAACTCTACTACGACTGAACAAGGGACGGGCGTAGTGATGGTTGGGACTCCTAAGGTTTTTGATTTGCAAATTATAAGGTATTTACATGAAGATTATGACGCTATGTGATATAAAAATAACTGCCATCTTGGATTTTGATGATTTTCCAAAAACATCCTTGTTTGTCAATAATTAATCCAAATTAATATGAGTAAACTAAAACAGACTAGAAATTTGAAATTTTGATAATTAGTCAGAAAAATTCCTTTTACGGAGAAGGAAAGCAACCAAATTAAAGTTAAAGAAAAGTGGAGAGTGGGTTGCACCCAATCTATTTCATGAAAATAAAGATGGTGATATACTGCAGGGTTTACTTGAATACTGGTCAATTGATCCATATCTTTTTTTTTTTTCAATTTTAGATGGGTTTCTTAGCTGCGACACCTTTCCTTGTAAAAGGTCTGTGTTCTCCAATGTCAGGTTTAGCAGCAGACATCCTAAGAAAAAGCACAGTGTCAACAACAACTGTTAGAAAAGCATTTTACGCTGCCGGTGCGTTGTCTATGCGTTTGCACTTGCTTTGGCTTCTAACCTATCAAAAATAAGACCAAACGCCGTAGTGCCCTGCTTGCACGCGTTTTCCCGCGCTTTGAGCTGGCTACACCCATTTGCTTCGAGTTCTGATTGTTCGTATTATTGCACATGTTGTGATAAATAAGAGTAACTACCTTGGGTCTGGTCCTACGAATGTCCGTTGGAAATCGCTTGATTACATCGTTATGTGTGAGAATCGGACTATATTTTATTAAAATCATTATGCGGGAATAAGCTTATGAGGTCCTTACTTACCTTGTAAAATCTAGCCTTCAACATGTTTTTTAAGACATGGGCTTGATGTTTCATGCGTGTCAGTTGATAGTTAAGTGGAGCTAAGCAACAAACTGGATTAAAGTGGTCGAGTATCCAATAGCAAGTGTCAGCGTTATTTCACGATAGTTAAAAATAACAAGAAAGTGAGTGCTCAGTCCTAGAAGCTTGATACTAAGCTAAGAAGATAGACTTAAAAACTGACGTTAGGATCCAACTAGACTAGATTTTTTTTTCATTGGGGCCGGCGCACAACAAGTTAAAAAAGTACGAACATGAAACAAGGGTAAGTATAGAAAGCGACACAGGGGAGAGACGATAAATACCAGGCATGCGCTTTAGCATCAACTCATTCGGCGCTTTGCGCCTCGGGAGAATCCACGATTCTGCCGATTTCTTGACGAGCCAAAAGCAATATTAAATTTGGAAGAGAAATCCGGCTACGAAATAGTACTTAGTCTCGACATAACTAGTTTGATGTCTTCTTTCGTCACTTAACAGGTGCTGTAGCCAGTGGGTTTCTGGTCCTTATAGCTGGTTATTCTTTAAACGTCACAGTTGTTGTCGTCTGCATGAGCCTCGCTGGGATGACAACGTCACTAGCGTTCCCGGCATACACTGTGAACATGCTTGATATAGCTCCACGCTACGCCAGCATCATAATGGGAGTTTGTAACACAATTGGGACAACTGCTGGTTTTGTTAGTCCCACTATTGTGGGATTTATCACACAAAATGAGGTTGGTTCTTCAGAACAAACTAGATGATCAGGCAATTAATTAGTGAAATAGTAAGCGCACCGGTTTGAAACCAGAAATTGACCGTTGTGTCCAGGTTATATGCTCTAGAGCTGTTTGCTTTACATTTTCGCTCTTTACCTAGATGTTAAGTTTGGCATGGGCAAACGGTTTCGAGAGTATAACAAAACGCTAGTCTAAGAGCCAGAGGACTTTAATTGTGCCCTTACACTGCAACCCTAACTTTACGCACTCTTGAGACTACTGCCTAGGCATTCTCTCTTGCCTCGTTGTCCTTGCGAAGTCGAAAGCCCGTTATCTGCGCAAAGCAGGGCGGGGGGGTTGTTTGGTGGCGTCAACAAGAGGAAGTAGAATCCAGGCCTACACGATTGGAAACGCATAGGGACTAGGTTGGGATCATCATAAAAGTTCTTGGAAATTTTTTATTTGAAAACACTTTTGAGACCTTATGACCTTCATGTTGTTACGTATACCGAAAGTTTTTATGATATGTGTCGCGAATTCAGTGCACCCATAAATCCCTTCATTATCTATTTTATGCGTTCTATATGTGTAAAAGTCCTGGGAAGTTTCTGAACACTGTGGAGACCCATGATTTGTTGGGGATTCATGTTGTTACGTTTACCAAAATTTTGTATGACATGTGTCGTGAATTTGCACCCACAAATCTCTTCATGATGTGTTTGATGTGTTCTCTACGTGCTAATACCTGAATACTCAAGCACTTAATCCAAACTCTGTTGCCTAAACGTGGACGTTTTCCTTTTCTTGCAGACTGCGCAAGAGTGGCAAGTAGTTTTTTGGATAACGTTTGTAATTTTAGTGGCAGGGACTTTGATATTCTGCACGTTGATGTCTGGAGAGCGCCAAGAGTGGGACAAAACTGAAACCAAACCGACAAATGACACGGTGGAATCACAATCTGATACTGCTGCAGGCAGCTAACGAATCTTCATGGTGTACACGTACTTAGAATTGAAATGTATACTTTTATAGGTCGACAATTTGTACAATATTGTTTTAAGAAGCTTAGAACGTATTGAAAATATGAGAAACCCAGCGAAATGACACCCTGAAAAAGTTTTGCTAACGGCAAAATTGGGTAAATGCCTGTTTGTTGAATTATACAGAATAGAGAAAACAATTTACAGAACAAATCCAGTTTTGTTTTGGTTTTTTTTTTCAGTTTTGAAAATGAAGTTGCTTTCTTTGGAATTCATTCAAAGGTTTCTTTTTCTATATTTAGTTTAAGCTCATTAAAGCTTTTCTTCTTACATTGATAGAACATTTGTTGGTATCCTTTCACTAATACTATTAATATTAATAATGTACTATTAATAATACTATTTTATTTATTTATTTTTTCCTTCGTCTTTTCTTTCTCGGAGAAATTAGCTATACAGCTACCCTTGTAAATCCGAGGTGAAATAAAGGTGATGTATGTATGTAGACAAATTTTCTATCATAGCGCAAAAACAAACGACATCACATAAATTAAGAGAGGCAAAAGGAGAAAGAACTAGTAACCACTTCCTTAAAGAACCCGCAATCTTTTGTTCTCCCAAAACTGCCCTATACTAGTCACGCACGTGAAGATAGGCGTCCCAGCTTACGGTAGGAGGGCGCTGTGATTTGGTGGATGCGGCACTCCAGGGCTAGCGATGATGTTGTGTCACACCGTTGCGAAACCAAGTGGTTACCGAGGGGGCAGGATTCACAAAGCTGTCCTAAGTCAAGATGAATTCGTAAGTGTTGTTTCTCAACAATACGCTTTTGTTTTCCAACAGTACATAGGACACATCTTATCTTAGGAGGGCTTCATGAATCCATTCCCGGGTTAACGAAGTTCAATTTTTACCTCTTCACTAATTGCTGGTAGAGCGATATTGCGACTGATTTTCTACCCAAACTGGCGTTCGATCGATCTCCACCATTGCTAAGTTTCTCCCGGCGACAAACCTTGCAAACATTTATCCTTTACATTTCACCACAATGTTCAAGCTAATTTAGCCAATTTTAATGTTCAAGCTAATTTTAATAGGCTATATGTAGTCTATTTAAAAATAGGTTCACTTAGCTTGAACATTGTAGGGAAATGCCAATTCCATCTCTATTTGGCGGATGTGTCATTGGAAATTTCCATATGTAAGTGGAAACTCTCCTTTTTTTCAAGAAAACGACTATAGACGATAAAATAAGATTGTTGTAATGCATAAATCAAAAGTGATGTCTTTAAAACTCGTTTCAGAAAGCGTATTCTCTAACACTTCACATGCAAGCGATCGCCGTTTTTCAAATCGAACTTCAAATCATTCTGCGAGTACGAGGTGGAGTATGAGCCAACGACTTTCGTATTTCAAACCAGCTACGTTGCCAGAGCCCTTGGCCCGGTTGCACAACGAAACTTCAGTAACTAAGATTAAGCTGGAATATCTGCAACTGTTCCCTGATTTCCGGAGGATTTTTTCGCAGCGTCATTGTGTTTCCTATACTCTTTATTCCGCCTTCGGCCATTTATCTACAATAGCGTGCAAGAAAATCCTCCGGAACACAGAGAATGGTTTCAGAAATCCCCACTTACAGCTGGTTTCACTACTATGTGTAGACCCGAGTTTTTCAAGCGCGATTCACGGGCTATGAATCGCCCGTCTTGTTTCTCTCATAATTAGCAAATCCTCTGCTTTTTTGCGATTGTTTATTTCTCACAAAGTGTGTATTTCGTCTGTCATCTCATTTCATGCGCAGATTTCCAGAATTACTTCGTGCCATTGGGCGAATCATGACTTCGCCGCCCATGGTCAAGAAATAATTCTGTAACTCTGCGCATGAAATGAGTTATCAGAACAAGTACTAACTTCATGAGATATAAACAATCGCAACAAAGCAGAGGATTTGTTAATTTCCTTTATCGATTGTGATTATGAGAAGATCGAGATGGGTGAATCATAGCCCGCGAATCATATTGAAAAATTTGCAACTGGACCCTTATTCCTACATATTGCTCCACAAGTAGAGAATGATGGTTTTAAAAACGATATTATTGGTGTGCGGATGGCAATTGACACAATCGTACACAATCTGCTTGTACAAGTAGTGCGGTCCCAAGTTCGTTTTATCGTTCACTTGAGAACGCTAAGCCTTAACGCTTAACCTTAACGCCAAGCCTTAACACTGAACATTATTGCCCGAGTATGCGTTGGATATCAAATTGATATATAGTTACTGGCTATCTGATGTCTTTTGTTATAATGACAGTATCCAAACCTTAACTGTCACCTGTAAAACCACCTGTAAAACCACCATCTTAGAAAAAATGGAATTCCTTGAAATCTTCAAGAGCAGATGTAGAAGACATGGTCTTTGATCTTACAAATGGCTTCGAAAGAAACCGGTAACACGAACAGCAGGGACAACAGGAGTTCACAAAGCAGTTACAGTAATCAACTTCTCTAATTTCACGAAGACGCCTTGTCTGAAAGGAGAAAATGTGTTTCAAGGGACTTCCAAAGAGATACACTCTGTCAATTCTTATCTTCTGGGGGTTCTTTACTATGTACGCTTTACGGACAAATATAAATGTGGCAATTGGTGCCATGGTAAAAAACCACACAGTGTTCGTCGATGGAATCGAAACGGAAAAGGTAAATAACTCTAACACTTTTAAAAAGTCTCTTTTCAGCTCTTAATGCACTTATTAGTAATCACAAATGGCAATCAAAAACACACTCAGTTAATATAATTCACAATTACAAAAAGACCAGTTTTGATAGCCTTTCAGTCGCATAAACAAACTCCCACTCCCACCGTGATACAAGAATAGGTGATGGACCCCCCTCCCCTTAGGTTTTTCGGTGTTACTTAATAATATCTTGAAAAGATTCTACCTTTAGTAGAAAGCTTGTGAAGTGATCTACAAGGTGAAGTCAACATTACGGTCATTACGAATTATGGCGCTGCTGGAAGCCTGTGACGCCAAGATGGCCGCCATCTCCATGGCCCAGAGCGCGCAACTAACATATATTCATGTTACGGCGTTTTCAGGACCTTCGCTTTTAGACTGAAAATTTCCAACAAATTCAGACTCCTACAGGAGCCTTGCTAACCAGTCACAAGCTTCGCATAATTAATTCTTAGGCCTTGCGTTATTACGCCGAAAGTCAACTGAAGAAACAATGATGGCGAAGAGATGCGAGCAATCCGCTGATGGTAGTTCAAGAGCAGATTCCTGTGAACAATTAAAAAAAAAAATTAAATTCTCGCCGAAAGTGGTAGTCTAAAACCTGTCTAGAAATAGGCTTGTCTGTAAAAATGCTGTGAGACATGTAGAGCTCTGGAAGTCACTTGCTAGACATCTAGACTTTGATATTATTAAAAAAAAATTGTCGTCTTTGTCAGCATCTTATGTCCAAAAACAAACATGCATTTTTATAAAAAAAATGGCCTAAAATTTTACTTCTTATGACAGCATCTCTTGCCACAATTAATAATCAACCGAATCTGACCAAACTTTTTCACATTGTATGTAAGAGCTAAACACATTGCATGTAAGAGATAAACGTACAGCTACTGAAAACGGCAGGTGCTGATAAAGACTCCTCTTGAAATAATTTAAGGAAAACGTCATCCACCCCCCCTCCCTCCAGCCTGTTCGCCCCAGAGTTAAGGAGAAATTGTCCTGATAAACCTCCTTCCGCTTAGGTTGTCAAAATGACAGACAATAGCACCAACGACCGTCACTTCTCAGGTCTACACTCACCTAGGACGATCACACCGGACCAGACAGACTACTTCGTGTGCTAAGACTCCTTAGGCCACTTAAAATCATTTACTACGTGGATAACCTATCATTGCAACTAGTAGAGTCGCTTGTATATTTATACATGTTGCCTTCTAGGAAGCGGAATTCAAGTGGAGCTCAAAATTACAAGGTAAAGTGCAGATTCACGGACTGAGTCCGGCTAACAAAACAGTGCACGGGACACAAGACGAATTCGAATAGGTGCTGATGTTCTTAATCATTTGTGATGACGCCCAATAATTATATAATTTAGTGTGTATAAATGAAATCAAATAAACATAGTTTAGTGAAATTGCGAACAAAGACCGAACAGCTTTTAATGATTTAACTAAAATTACACCCATCCCGCGTTTTCTGCACAATGTTGTACAGACAGGTGGAATTGTAAAGATACAAAATCTGAGAACAGGACATTGAAATACTTTCATGATGCACCCATGATAGGAACTTCACCCTTTTGTATTATATCGCATTTGACGAAACTGCGAGGCTTCTTCTCCTCTACTTTACCCGTCTCTTCCGTTTCTCTTCAAAAGCGGAAGTTCCCTTCCAAAGTCTTGTCTTCAGGCACATTTGTCTGAGTGTGATTTTACGATGTGCATAAACTTGTGCGATAAGCACAGTTTGTGATTATGATGTCTTTACTCTCTCTAATGATCACTGCAAACTAAAATGCTCTTTAATTTTGCCCCATAGGTGTAGTCCTTGGATCGTTTTATTACGGTTACGTCGCGTTACAAATCCCTGGTGGTTGGCTGGCTGTTAAAGTAGGAGGAACACGTTTATTTGGTCTGGCAGTTCTGACAGCTTCTGTACTAACAATACTAACACCTGTGGCCGCAAGAGCCAGTGTGCTGCTGCTTATAGCTGTTAGAGTTGGCGAGGGCCTGGTTCTTGTGAGTATATAGCTGAAGTAATGTAATGTTGTGAGAGACAACAGTATTGAAAAACGTTCAAATTGGTCAGCGGTGCTAAACTCGAGATTTTCAAAATAAGTCGGGGCAACAAGTACCGGTACTTCTTTTGGTCAATTTTCGTATCTACGCCCGAAGAAGTCCGAAGGGGCTCGACGAAGCTCCGATTTATATTGTCAAATCAGAAAGAATACGAACTCGCGCAGAAAAATGAAACGGAATGTTTTCAAGCTTTAAACATGGCGTCCCTAACACGGAGGAATCTACAGACCATAAGCTTACTTCCAGACATGCCTTGGCAGTATCAGCGAGAAGTTTGGCTGTTGGAAATTCTCAAATTTATGCGTTACTGTTGAATAATGGTGAAAGATAATCTGTTGAAGCTTAATTGGTTACACACTCAAATTGTTCTTTATTAATCTCGCGGAGGCGCAACACTGAGTTGCAAAACCATTTTGTTTTTACGGCTTTCCAAGGCTGAAATATAGCGTTGTTCAAAGCACGTTGAAAGATCCGATACAAAAGAAGGTTACCTGATCTTTAATAGGTAAGGCAGTTAAGCTCGGGTTAAACGCGGTTCACTCGTGGTTTTGACATGATTCAAGACAGCTTTCCACGAAGGAGCGAGAAAAGAAATACTTAAGCTTATATTAAAAGTGCTCCGAACTGTAGTTACATCTCGCTGATCGTTAGTATTATTGACTTCGTTTATTACCCCCAGAAAAAAACGCCTTCCAAGACAAACACATCTGTAATTCTTTATTATTCAAGCTCAGAAGGAATTCACAGCGAAGAACCACAAGAAACCCACAAATTCCAACCTGAAACTGAAGTATTATACGGTTCTAGCGCTCATAATTCTTGGTTTCAAGACAAACTACTGCTCAATTGCTCAAGCATTTTGCCATAAATACAAAATTAAAGCAAGATCAGACAACGTTTTGATATCGCTGACATCCTTATCAAGACTGAAAAGGTAAATCAATCGGGTCCAAACAACGGATGACGCACGGATTTAGTGATAGTACGACGGCGAAGTCGTTGTCGTTGGTAGCAATCAGTGTTTGTTGACAGGTAGTTTTGTTTCCCATCCATTCCATGCTTAAGATATTTCAGAGATCACTCGTCCAACCGACTTATGGACTTCATTACTGGCCCTTACCTGTGCTATGCGACTCGTCACAAACAATTCTTAAGATAGATGTCACCCACGTAGTTTGTCCTGATAAATATTTTCAAACGGTCTGCTTTTTCTTCCAAGTTGAGAGTTTACCGCTTTTCGAGGCAACAGAATAAGCTTGTCCTCACGTTAAATAGTTTTAAAAATGGAGCCTTTTTGGTATTTCACTCAAGGCGATCCAGGCCTTGGCCTCGGGATTTATATTTGAGTAGCCCACTGACCAAATGCCGAAAATCGTGGGCTCAGTCTTTTCTCGGAGAAAAGATTTCGCCATCAAATGGCACTTGTTCCCTCGACTGAAATGACGGCCATTTCCAGTGGCTTTTCCAATTCTGGCAGGGAGGGGGGAGGGAACTCCCTGAAACTTTGAAATTTGAAATTTGAAACCCTTACCCTATTTCAGTCCAAAATATGTGATTATCCTTACCCTATTTCAGACCACACCCAACATTTGATACCCTTTATCAGATCTGCCCAGGAACTGTTTTGGTTTGCGAAGGACTTCAAATTTCCGATATTAATCAAAGCTTCCCAAGAGAAGACAATAATAAAAAAATAGCTTCTCCTGAAAACCATATCCAATTCCAGAGCAGATCACGCAAACCTTACCCTATTTCAGACCAAAATGGTCTGCGTTTTAATGGTGTCTTAAGGGACAAGCCAATCTCGTCCGCAGAGCCCGGAATCCTTGGTGCTGACCAAAAGGAATGCGGCCTCTCCGAACGAAATTGGGGATCAGCCTCCTACGCAGTGCTTACATTTTTAGGACCACTGCTCATACACATATAAAAGACCCGGTTCTTTACTTTTTAAGGGTTTCGAATTTGGACTGATATATCCTGTAAAATATCAAAGTCCAATGCAATGGATTATTTAATACCTTTTTGTGAATTTAGATCTTGGCTTGCACGGCCTCATGTTCAAGTATGCAATTTACCATTGTTATTTTTTAAAATATGAATTTAATTTCTAAGAGTACCCAATGGATAGGATTCCGGTTCTTTTTTTCTTTCTCTCTAGGGGCCCCTGCTTCCACATGTAGATATGAAACTGATGGATTTTTAACCTACTATATGTCATTCGTAGGGAGTATTGTTTCCTTGTAACCATGCTATATGGAGCAAATGGGCACCGAACATGGAAAGAACCACTTTAGTTACAATTGCAGTCACAGGTACATGTTATGTTTAAGCTTGACAGCTCTCTGGGAGTCGTCTAGCACCACTCATAGCCAATTAACTCTTTTGGGGCATCAAGTGTGCTGCCCCTGACCCGGCGTTAAAAATCCACCACACCTATATATTGCGTAGTCGGGTCATCAAATCCATTAACACTCTTGTAATAACTTAAAGTCCCTTGCTTTTTGTTTGAGAATTTATTCTGGCTTTTAAACAACAAAAGAGATTATGTTTAATTCCTTCTAAAAACATACCCTGCTCCAAACCAAACAATATAGGTTGTATAGGAAAGCAACCCTTATAAGTTTAACCTGTGAGGCTATTATAACCTCAGACAGTAGATATGTTTTTTTCAGGTTGTACGGTTGGCAGTATAGTAACAATGCCCATTTCTGGTTTATTGACAAGATACGACTTAGATGGAGGATGGCCGGCAGCGTTTTACCCTTTTGGTGAGTTACGACGACAAACAACTACAACGACAACGAGGATCTCAATGGGGTTAACAGTCAAAAGTGAAACGACCCTAAATTTATCCTTCATTGGCCAAAAAGGATACCTTTTACCGTCAGCAGTGTGATGGAAGCAGTAATTATAAGTCATCAAACGGTCTCGTCCAGCATCTCCTCTTCTCATTGAGCCCATCCGTTGTAAAAAAGGTGAAAGAGGTTGCAGCTGACGTCTATCGCACACATTAGCTTTTTGTAATGTAAGCAAAAATTGGCTTGTTTACAAAAAATAATAATCCGCAAAAAAATTGCAATCCCCCCCAAAATTACAGTCAGTATTTTAAGCTTATAGAAGGAGCATTCTCTGGAAGTTCCGTCAACCTTCAAAGAGCTACATAAATAATCGTCAACTGTCAGAGAACCCTCAGTTGAGACACTCGTCTCTCGCTGCCTGTGTTAATCATCTTAGCGGACGACCCAGGATAGAAGTTCTGGTCCGTTCAGTCGATCGCGACAGACTACTTCCTTCCAAAGATCCCTCTGGGTTATGCAATCCAAGATGTTGGTGGAGTCGCTTCCATATTGGATTGTACAACCAATAGAACCAATAGAAACGAGGTTGATGGTTGATGGTTGATGGATTGAAATGCCACCTTCATGACTTGTTTTTGCTGGGCGATTTTGATTTTGTTTGTTTTTTAGCGGATGGCTTCTTGGAAGTATTCATTTTGATTCAAAGCTGTGTCAAACCTTAAAGTTGGTTGCGTTCGTGTCGTATTTAAAGTTGCATAAATAGACAGCCAGGAAATAACTAACGCTTCCACTTGCTACTTTAAGTGCGCAATTCGCTTAAAGTGTTTATGGAATTGCCACTTCCAAATGCCTTTGCTATTTAACAAACTTTCAATTAACTTCATCATACAAGAGTTGCACATTATTTACATTGGAATGCTGAGTGTCGTGTTGTATCTCACTAACGTCTTTACACTTTGTGCTATAAACACAGGATTGTTTGGTATCCTATGGTATGTGGCGTGGTTCGTTTTGGCGTTCGAGTCGCCTTCTGTTCACCCGACTATAACAGAGGATGAGCGGGCCTACATTGAGTTAAGCGCCGTTAATGTGGACGAGGTAAGTCACCAGGGTTAAAAAGAAAGACCTTTTGCCAACGTTGTTTTATTAATGATTGTTTATTCACATGAGTTATCCCCGGCACAGGTAACCCAAGGTACTGTTCCCTGGAAATCAATCCTTACATCTGCACCTGTTTGGGGCATCATTGTGGCAGCGTTTGCTTCAGACTGGGGCTTATACGTGCTACTTATTTGTGTGCCACTATTTTTAATGGATATCCTACACTACGACGTAGCAGTGGTGAGTAATTATCCAACGTTCTCAAATCGAAAAAACGGAATGAATGATGGATAAACTCATGCAATCTATGGTATTAATACTCGGTATGTTTCGTGTTCCTTTCAGATGGGGTTTGCGGCCGCTGCACCGTTTGTTTTTAAATCCTTGTCCTGTCCACTTGCTGGTGTGACCGCTGACCTTTTGAGGCGAAATATTCTTTCTACCAAAACTGTAAGACGTGTATATTACGCCACAGGTGATAAAAGTTTATAAAAAGGGCAGCGTGAAATGCAGACTTCGGAATAAGTTCCGACCATTGTTTTCTCGTTCTTGAAACAATGGCCGTCTACATATTGTTGTCACCCACTCATTTGTATAGTCAAAACAATAGTCCGCAGTCTGCATTTTACACTGCCGATTATAAAATTGTTATATATAGACGTCCATGTTCCTTGAGAAAGTATATACGTTATGTTTAATGTGTGTGGACCCTATTGAAAGTACGATGATGGCATTTGCCCAACAACTCAATTCAAAGAGTGGCGTTTACAAAACTGATCAGCCGAACGGGAAAATGTCTTTTTACGTCCAATTCAAGATAGCTGTTTAACAATTTTCAAGTTTAGTAGATTTTCTACAAAATCAACCTGTCTAAAGATAACCTGTGTACAATCGTCCGCTCTCGTCAAGAAAAATCGGAGAAGAGAGCGGACGGCTGTACACAGGATAGTCTAAAGAGGACGTTAAGACGTTCTCTGTTCTCGGGGGCGGGGGCAAAAAAAGGAGGCCTCGGACAAATCATCTTATGCACAGCAAGAGAGCACAGCTAAATAAAACTTTGCTGCGCGATTAAGTTGAACGTGGTAAAAAAGAGTTTTAAGGTTGTTCAGTCCAAACCTGAGGACGAAAGAAAAGTTAAATCAAAATCATTCAACATCATTCCAGGGTGGCCAAACCGTGTTCAATTAACATGTTGAATGCAGCAATGTCAAGCAATGAAAATGAAAATGAAATGAAAATGAAAATGTTGAACCCGTTTGTCTGATCGAGGCCTAATTATAAAAGAAAAGACGAGAGAAAAAGCCAACGAAAAATAAACAAAACAAGGAAAGAGAAACGGCCTAATTTGCATAATTGAAGCCTGTAACCATTCTCTAGTAAGTTGCGCAAGTTAATCGGTAAACGGACAGTAGACTATTAATTTTGTCCTGTGGATGACTTAAAAAATTTTTTCCATATAAGTGGTGACTGATCAATTTTAGTGATTTAAAGTTTGTGTGCCAGCAAATTCTCTACAGTGAAAACTAGCAGCTATTTTCCGTTTGGGTGATCCAGGTTTTATGAGTATGGATGATTTAAGGGTAGTTTTCCTGAGGCTCAAAATTGAATAAAGACATATCCAAGTCCTCCCTAGGAGGCCTTCATAGGTCCTTTCAGTGTCCAATTTCAATTTCTTTCTTTATTTTTCTTGTAGGAGCAATCACCGCTGGTTTTTCCATTTTAATGGCGGGTTATATAAAGAGCCCTGATATCGTCATCGTTTGTATGTGTGTTGCTGGCTTCGCCGCTGGCATAGTCTATGCAGGATTCCAAGTCAATATGTTGGACATTGCGCCACGAAATGCTTCTGTTGTTATGGGAATCACCAATGCAACAGCAAATACCGCAGGGTTTCTTAGCCCGATGCTCGTTGGGTTTATAACCCACAATAAGGTAGGTTTTTCCAACGTGCATCAACCAGCTGCTGCATCAAAATATTAGTAACTTCACAACTTCGTACCCGTCGTCTTCTCTTGCTGCCGTTTTGAAAATCCGCGGGGAAGCAGTGGATTCATATACTTATTTATATTTTTATTCATATATTTGGACATCTTGTAATTTGTAATTTTGTAATTTGTATTTGTAATTTGTTTACCCAAGAAACACGTAGGAACTCTGAAGTTCGTTTAAACGTGTTCGAGATTTGAAAGGGCTTGCTGATCTGCTGTTTGCAAGGGTGACTGTTCTCTCGGCCGCCTCCCCACACATCTTGAATAGTAAAAAGTCAGACCTTATAACAAGTCGAGAAGTTTTCAAGTAAAACAGATGACAGCATTCTCCGCCTTAATTACGCAAGCGTACAGCCAAATTATACGCAGGAGCGGCAACCATTGAGTGATGGAGCAATGTTTCCGTTGAAGATCTAGACACTTTGTACCCTGGGCAGATTGGGAGGGGGCGGGGTTGACGTCTTATATTGTAGAATATTCCCACTTAATAATACCGTATCGTTGCTTTTCTTTCAGACGGTCGCTGAATGGCGCACAGTTTTTTGGATAACGTTTATACTTTATACGACTGGTACCGCAGTATTTAGCATATTAATGACAGCTGACAGACAAGAATGGGACAAAGTTGAAGGTGTATCCAGAGAACCTACAACAGATATGGCCGTAACACCAAGATAGCATTTGTTTATGGGCTAGTGCCTGTTTCTATGCGTGGTGCCGTAAGCTAAACAATCCACGAACCCTTATCAAGCTTCTTAACGGCCTTTGATAATTGCAAAGAGACCGGTCTCCCTATATTGTGGGGTGGGCAAGCTGATCACACAAACAAACAACAAGGGAAAAAACGAGCTCGGCAAGACTGAAGAGGGCGAACCCATCCTATCGAGCTTGTTTAGTTTTTTTGCGTGTGCGTGCATGCATGACATCAGGCTTGCTTGCTTGACTATGTAGTAAGAGATTCCTGAAAGTTGTGGCTCTTTCAATCCACCGGACGGAAAACGATGGCAGCTGTAGACTTTACCACAATACCCTGCAAACCTAACACAGCCAACAGGCGCATAAAAAGCCATATTTTTTGTATTAATTTGTCTCTGTGGTAGCAACACTATGTATGCCAAGTTTAAAGTTTTTAGAACTTTTCTTTGCGTTTTTATGAGCGTTTTTAGGGTTTTTGCGCGCTAAGAATTATAGGTAAATGTACCAGTCGCCATCTTTTGCGGTACGGTGGATTGAGCTACAGTCGGAGAAGTCTTTTCTGGTGTAGGTAATATGAAAAGGTTTAGCATGCGCAGTTTGCTATTCAATATTGTGAGAAAGATATTAGAAGACGAGGTTATTCGCTTTATACGAACTGTACATGACGCCTTTGATAATAGTTAAGAGCAGTATTTGCCTGTTTTTGTCCGATTGACCATAAACTTATACCTCGCACCATGAAAAGCACGCGTAACGAATTGTGCCAAAAAATATTGTATCAAAAGCTGCAATGGTTGAGGATCATGACTATACGCTGCAAGGGCTAATGAAGTGTACTTTTAAACCCCGTAACCTCTTGCGTAATCTCTGTAGGGGAGGCAAGAAGAACGTTGCTCCACTGTAACGCAACACAGTTCTCCTTCAAATAAAACTTCCTTTCCGTAGTTTAAAATCGACGTCACACAAATTTTATTAGCGTACTAAAACCATGAACCATTCATCTTGGAAGAGATACGAAACAAATTTGCGATTAACCTATAGAAGCCGGATTTCAAACAGTGCTCCACTGAAACCTTATAAAAAGAGGGAGAGGAACAGGCAGTTTAATAACTTATCTCCCTATTGTTTCCCTCATTTTTCTCCCACCTCCCTAATTTTTTCGGCTATTTCTCCCTGATCAACGCTTTTAAATTTTCTACAACTACAGCAAGGTTACCGTTACTGAAAAGCTTTCGAGCCCTCAAAAGCTCTGATCACGGTTCACGTAGAGACATATTTCTTTTTTAGTATAGTTCACTTACAGTCTTAGCATAAAACAGCAATGCTTTCTTTACAAAAAGTCATGGTACCCAGCAGGGGCTCTGACCTGCCTGCTGGAACGCATAAGTGCGGGTATATTACTGCAGCCAATTTTTTTCTGCCAATTCATCGTCACTGACACTATCTCCGTTATTTCCTGAGAAACGAGTCCACCAATGTACTGTCGGAAAGTTTGCAGCTCCTCAAACTCGTCTTTACTCAGTGCAATGCCTCCACCCGACCACAGCCTCTATGGGACAGTGAAGTTCAACGCCAGTGGCCATAACCTGATGTGTCCAGGCTTACTGCAGGCGTGTTTGTATATTTAGCTGAAATGCAGGTTGTTGTCTCTGCCTTGAGTAAACATTACTGTACTTATAGCTGATTTGGCATCTGAAATATCTTCCACCTTGCAACTATAAGGGTTTCGTTCATCTTGGTGTTTCTGTGGAAGACGGACCAACAGTGCCTTACAGAAAAGAACTTTCCTTTGTGGAGCAGTAGAAACATGCTCACCACTAAGAAAACAAGTAAAGTGAAATCCACACTTTTAGGTGGCTCCACTTCACAAAAAGCAATGAGTAACGTAGAAAAAAATTGTGCTTTGTAGTTTTGCTGAGCACCTTGGCAACTCTAACTGCCTCAAACTACTTCTTCCTGTAGTCGTGAAGCTTGGCAATGTCACGAGAGGGTTATTAAAACGGCACATGTCTAATGACTTGCGAACGTCAAGCTTTCGCACTGAGATGAATCTCAGGAATGTAACCATTCGAATTCTTTTTGGGAATTTTGGTCTCTTTTCTCTAGTACTTTACGTTTGCAATTTAATATTGTTTTGTTTGTGATCGAACCGGAAATATTTGTTTGCTTGCAGGGACGTAATTTTGTTTTCAGACAGGCAGTTTGGCAGCCGGGTCAACTGAAATTTTTGACGCTTTTGTCAATCGCTACGCCAAGGTAGTGTAACATGTGCTCAGCTGGCTGCAGAAAGATGTCGAAATAAGCACCTTTATTTTAAGGGTTCCTAAATTCTAAACATTGTTACTTTTAGTTCAGTTGCTTCTGTAGTAGAAGTTTTTCTTTTTTTCCTTGGGTTTTAAATGTTGCGCGTGTTGTGGGTCCGTTACTAAAGCGCGGGAAAAAATACCGTATTTTCTCGATTAAACGCCGGGCCTCGAATAAACGCTGGGTTCAAATAAACGCCGGGTCAACACGGTCAAATTTAAAATAAACGCCCCCGAAGTTTATTCGAGGCACCGGCGTTTATTTGGGGTCCGGCGTTTATTTGAAATTGAACCTTTATTTCACTGACTCTCATCGAAAGTTAGTTAGAGCAATTTTAAAAGGGTTTAAGAGCCACTACAGTACTACAGCTCAATTCATTGCACTCATTCCAACTAAGGGAAGTTGACGTAATGTACTCTACACGCTATTGAGCACTCGATTCCCCCGCCTTGTTTTGAATTTTATCGACCACAGAAAAAAATCGGTGAGATGTCATTCCCGTTTTACTTATGTTGTGCTATATTTGGCTGTAATTTTTGTGAACTTAAAGTATTTAAGACCAGAAATAAAGGCTATAATGAATGATGAAAAATACCTCAGTTTAATAAACGCCGGGCCCCAAATAATCGCCGGGTTCAAATAAACGCCGGGTCTATGACGTCTAGTTTTAAATAAACAGCTCCGGCGTTTAATTGAGAAAATACGGTACTGCCATCACGAGACCTTACAGGCTCGAAATAGGGTACCGAGCTGACCTCTCTCGACATAATGTACTGGTCAAATTGAAGCTTCAACTTTCCCCCCCGGGCATACCCCGGGCATTTGACTGTGCGTTGTTCCCAGGAAGGGGGGAATTTGAACGTTGCCTTGGAAGGGTGGGGAATTTGAACCAGATTTATCACTTGTTCTGGCGTAATACTCCCGTGAGTTTTTTCGGTTTTTGCAAGGTTTGACGAACTTACAAGATAGAATTTCGCCTTTTTTAGTAAATAACTCTTTCAAAAGGGTCTTCAAAAGAAGTTTGAAGGTGTCATCACAGCATATCTCTCTCTGAAAAGTGTGAACAGTGTTTGATTGAAGACGAAATTTGTCTTTGAGGAGAGGTATATCAGAACTAATTGGTGGGCATTTGAACGGCTTTTTTGCCCCGAGGGGAGGGAATTTGAACAGGCCAATCTTCGAAAGTTCAAATGCCGGCTGGGTTGCCGCCGGGGCGGGGGATGTTGTGGCTCAAATTTGACTGGTACATAACTGTCCGGCTTTTCCCGACCAGATCCGACCACTCAACCCCTAATAATCTTTCTGGGCACAAACTGTGTTTGTTTTTGCTGCGACTTAAAAATTACAAACAAAGGGAAATGTCTAAAAAAATAATAACTAACTTTAAAAAGATGATATTCTCCCTTCTCCCTTTCCATGCTGGCTCTCCCTTCTCCCTGTTTTTCAAAGTCGTTTCTCCCGTCTCCCTAATTTTTTCAGGCCTTTTCTCCCTCCTCCCTAAACCGTTCCTCTCCCCTCATAAAAGAGACCTTATTATTAATTCTATACTGACCTTCTGATGGAGCACTGTTCATTTTCTAACTTAATTACCTCGTTCTCTAAATATTTGATCACTGCTCAGGTAGAAATTATATGCTCAATAGTTTACTTTGTTAATGAGACACCAAAACGTATTTTTACACACTAAAAAGGAACATTTTTGATGGAGCACTGTCGAAGAATGTCACGCTGATGTGCGTGATTCGGATCCACTCTGTTACTGTATGGCTTTTCTGGAATGTTTATTGTCCAGAATAAGTTTGGCAAGACATTGTGGGTAGTGATTTAGGTGTAGTTTATCTTTTACTGTGATTCGCATCAAAAAATCATGCAAAGCAGCTCCGACCGGCGAGCGGACAAAACGTGAGTGATATCGCTTGATTAGTGCCCCCCCCCGGGGGTAGTTTAAATTCAAGGACTAGTAAATAAGGGAGTGTCTTTGAACAAATCGATGTCTTTGCTACAAAAATTGGTTCTGGTACTGAAAGCTGAAGATATCCCCTTCCAACAGCCATAACAAATAGGACCAAAGGATTATCAAATAGTACAAATGAATCTCGTTCGACAGTATACAAGGATCTCCGGATCTTGGACCTCAGCGTCACTGTCACCAGCCTCGGGATAACCCGGTGCTGCATGCAGGGTTCAAAAACGTGCTATAAGTGCAATTTGTAGAAAAAAAGAAAGTTTTTGTCCCCCATTTGCTGACAAGGGAACAAAACGGATCTGGTAGTATGCTTGCCTTAGATGTAGTGCAATGTGAATCGACCCACAAAATTGAGGTAACACAAGTGATTTATTTTTAATCAACCTAATAGTGCGTGTAACCGACCTGCGTGCTTTTTTACTAGCCGTTAAATTTCCATTTCATAGCGTTAAATTCTACTCGATAAAATGTTCTCGCTCCAGAAATATTTTCCAAGCTTTGAATTAACCCAGACTACTATTTCGAAAAGAAAAGGACCGAGAGCTATACGTCGTTTCAGGGAGAGGTTATCCTGTTGGCTCGGACAATCCTGGCCAGAACGTTTGGGACACTTAGCCAAATTTTTGGTAACACGTGGATAATATTTTCTCCCCCTCCCCCCCCTCCCCCTAGACAATGTTGACTGTCAAGAGTCCAACACATTTCAGATATCTCGTACAGTTTCTGTACTTCAACATTGTTTAGGGGGAGCGGGGGAAAGAACTTTGTAAAATGCTTTTCGGGGGTTTATGTTATCGCCTATTTTCAAGTTAAGAAAGGGCTGTGTCCTTTAACCAATTGGTCAGGATTGTAGATATAGGACATATTTTTGTACATTGGTAATCTATATTAATCCATTGCACGGTTTGAGTTAAATCACTTCATCATTTTTGACTAAAATACTTCTTGGATTTTAATAACAATAAAATAAAATTAAAAAACTATTATTCTTCTAAGGTAAAGTCGTCAGCAAAGCTGCCTGCGTCAATGGGTGGCCTTGGTAACTCAACTATCTAAAATTAAAAATTGGAATAAAAAGTAGGATGACTGCACGATTAAGGAGCACCTGCGTTCGTAACAGAAGTGAGGGAGAAACAACAGTAAAGCACAAACAGAATGCTCATTAAAATATCACACTTTAGGAACAGAGTGAATGCCTTGTGAAGTTTTATAAAGAAAAGATATTTCTTTTTAATGGGAGAAAGAGTTTGGTTGATTTATGAGAGTTAATTTGCTTCAATGTTAGGATATCCTTAACACTCACTTCCTACGCAAATTGCATGTGGCAGAAAACTAATCATAACTTTGTAGGTCAGTTAAATATATATATAAAAAAAGTCATTGTTTAAGTCGTCAGTTTACTTTTAAATATTTAAAGCACAGGCATAGTTACATTAACATATTCATTCAAAATAATTCATTACATGTTTCAGCAAACCACAACTGTTGTTTTTTTGTTTTTGGTCTTTTTGAGACTTTTTTGCTTTATAAAGTAGAAAAATATTCTTTTTTATGGTTTTGTTTGAAAGGCTAGTTGGCTTCCTTCATATCCTTTGTTACTATATTGTGGTAATGCTGGATCTTTAAAAAAGAGAACAGGAATGTTTACAGTTTTGTATTTTGTTATTCTACTTAGTTCGGTTCTTTCATATTTGCAACACTGATTAATTCTGCGGACGTGATTCCTGCATATTTATCTTCGCATAAGCTTTGCTGACTTATTATCAACATAATAATGATAATTATAATAGTAATAATAATAATAATAATAATAATAATAATAATAATACGAGCTATTATCATAACAAGAGCTATTTCAGTATAAAAAGGTTATTTAGCAGTAAGAAGCCGTGAGTTTTGGACATCAAAACATGTATAATTTATATTTGATTTACACTAGAGATATCACAACAATCTTTGAAACAAATTGAAAACAATATTGAAAACCTGCTTGTTTTCATTTTCCCGGTTCACTTGGAATCAATTCATCACTAGCGAGGCCGACTTTTTTTTTCCTTGTCGAACTGTACAGGGGCATATTCAGCGAGAAAATGTAAGCAGGAGTTCTGGCATTATTTCATTTTTAGTTTATTTCAGGTAAGTTTAAGGGATATTTGTGTAAGCTAACTCAGGATGATGTGTTCGGATTCTTTAGTTGAAATTTGCATTGGCAGAAAATATTAATGAATAGAGGCTTTTTCCCCGAACTTCCTAGCTGCCACTGGGAGCTGACCTCATTGCGCACTCTAAACGTTATTTGTCCCTCCAAAGACACCAGGACTCAGCTTGCCAATTAACTTACTACGAAAATTTGAGATGAAATTTGCCAAAGAAAATTCTAATTCATGCAAGTTTTTCAAATCAACCAGTAAGGGGGGATTACCAGTTAGAGCAGTTTTCCTCAATTATCTCATTCAATCACAAATGCCATCATCTTTTGGCGATTTTTAAAATGTCTGTCTGAGGAGAAAAAAGTGGGCGTATTGACGAGTTTTTGGAAAGTTCTAAAATCCGAAGAGTTAAAGGTGATTTCAGATTTAATTTCGAGTTAATAATTGATGAATGGACATCACAACAGTCCGCAAACAACCCCAAGAGCTCTTGCGTGGGGGTGGACTGTTTGGGAGTGTGTACAAAAACTTTATCCCGCGATCTTTCTTAAATCATATCTTATTTCCCTTAAACCTGACTATACCCACAAAGTGATGCTATATGAAAAGAGTTTCCTGTTATTTCTGTTCTGGGATAGTTGGGAAGTGGTCATTTGTATATCTGAAATTTTCCAGCCGCTTTATTTTACCTGTCTCTAATCTTTGCAACAGGAAGGTTGTATCAGCCTTAAGGATTATTACAAAACAAAAAGGTTTGAGAATTAGAGGTCAAGCTGGAGTCAAGTTCCACTATCCTGTGTACATGTATTTCAACATTAAAAGAGAAAAAAATTCGACTTTAGGATAAAACACTTAGGTCAGTGTTCTTCCCACGTAAGATTGGCTTGAGAAAAATCTTACTCGTGCGATCACTGCATGCATGAATTACTCAAAAACAGCAACAACAAAAAACGTTCGCAAACCGTAACACCATCTGCCTACGCAAACTACTAGTAGAAAAAAGTTATTCATTTCTTTTCATGCCCAGGACAGTTATAAATGGAAAAACCAATTTTTTAATACTTTGTCGCAAATGTAACTTGCTACAATACGTGTTTTAAGCGGTAGTTCGAAGTCATCAGTTTGCAAAAGATAATAAACATAATCTCTTTGGTTGTAATCTCCAAAGCCATTCTATCTGTCGGGTTACCGATAACACAACTTTGATTCAGTTTCTTTTCGGTTACAGTGGCTTTTTTGTTTTTCAAGCTATGTGAAAAATTCCTTTTTGTAGTATCCTTTGAAACATTTGCTCGGTTTGTGTGGTATATCTTTAATATTATGGAATAATGGTTTTTAAGAACTTGAATGATGTTATTTACAGTTTTCTATTTTGATGATCTGGTTGTAGTTCTAATGTAAATATAAAATAGTTTCGCATCTACAACACTAATTACATGTAAACTTTACCATAGTGATTCGCGTTAATTTACGGTAACCTTGATTGATTTATAAACAGAATGAACGACTAATCAACCTTCAGCAACAAAAAAACAGCATGCGTTTTTTTCCCAATACGGCCGGGAAATCAAAAAGTTAAAATATGAACATGTAAAATTCATGACTATCAGCATGAATACAACATTCAACGAAACAACTGAATTGAAAGCCTGTTACTGAGTTATTTCCTCTAATCGCGCTTTAGAAAGACTCATAAAGGCCGTTCTTCTTTTTTTCTCTTCGGTAGTGAACTGATTATCCATTCAGTGACACCGTGGAAGAAGCATCGTTGTTTCTTTTTTCTCTGGATTATTTCAGTGGTAAGTGGTTATCGATAAATCTCATATATTCTGGCTGCTTTATTTAATCTCTCTTTGATCTTTGCAACGCGAAGATTGTATCCATCTCAAGCAATAAAAACAAGAAGTACCTATGAGAACTAGTCTAAAGAGCAGTTTGAATTCAAGCGGAGTTCAAGTTTAGTTCTACTATGTTGTATAAAAACTTACAGTTTAAAATCGTGCTTGTCCCAAGTACTAATGTCAGTGCTTAGGCTCTTATACTGACATCTTAGGGTTTTCTGGGTTTTCCCCCTAGATATTAAAGTTAGGTCATTCACGTTGAAATGAGTGAGCTTTTCCCTAAATACTGCCGGCTTTAATTTTCCCTGTTTTCTGTGTTTTACTTGATAATTAGTGACCCGAACTCATATTTTCCCTTTGGAATTTGAAAAAAAAAGTAAAAAAATAGTTAAATTAGTGACGGGCGCCGCTCCTCTTTGATTGAAATCAATCGAAAGTCCGCGACTCGCAATGTAGCAAATGATGAGCGGGTGATACGCGTTTAATTATCACTGTGCCGTAATTTGACTGTCTGTTATCGATGGGGCGTTAGTTACCGATGTAAATCTCTCTAGAACGTGTTTCTGGTAGCAACGTCCAGTCTTTGGTATGTGTTCACGTGTTTTAATTGCTTCTCCTTTAGTTTACTGCTGGTAACAAAATGAAAACCATCGCGTACCTCATTTCAACAGTCATCACTGTGGCAGTCACCGCTGACCAATGCGAAAACAAGAACTCTGAGCTGGGATTCAAACTTGTAAGACATGCATACAGCTCGACTGTGGTCTCAGAATACCCAAAATGCCTGGAGATGTGCCTTGATGACGTCAAATGCCGCAGCCTAAACTATGAACTGTTGTCAGGGAAATGCGAGTTTAACAACGCTAGCAAAATTGGCGTGGGGCTCGACGACTTCTTGGAAACTCCAGATACTATCTTCAGCGACATTATTGGGAGAGAGAGCAAACGTATGTACAGAATTCGTTACTCTTAGCAAAGTTTCGAGATAAAACCTATTCAGACCGGGCTTTTTTTGGTCTTCTGGGAATGGAGGGGGAGCTGATTCGGCCCTCAGTCCTTAACTCCGAGAATATTAAAGTTATGATGACGAAACTTAAAGGGAAGATAGTTCATCCAAAGACGTTTCCTCTGAAGTCCACTACATAAGCTGGTGACGTCATATGACGTAACAATTACATCAGGTTCTCAAACAGCTGCCATCTTGGATCTGCCATCTTGGATTTCTTGATTTTTCCAGAACCTTTGAAAATAGCCAAAATTGTCCGAAAAGTAACCACTGAACCAATAAAAGAACACGAAAATGATATAAAAATGCAAAACTTACTTCAGAAAAGTTATTTGAATAGTGAATGAAAAGTTAATGAAAAGGTGAAAATTCAAAATTCTGAAAACAAAATGGTCTGTCAAAAAGTGGTTGCCGTAGTAACGTTAAACTTGATGGACAAGCCTTTGCTATGCCAAATTGTTCCCAGGTAAATTTTAGGAAAAGTGATTAAGTTTGCTGGCTTTAGCTTTCTTATTAAAAAAGACACAAGCGTCCAAAATCAGTGCAGGCACAATCAGCACAACCCATCCCCCGATCTGAATAGGGTTAATGTTCCACGGTTTTTCTCAAAGCACAACTTAAAATTCATGTTCGCAACATTTCCCTCAAGCTTTAGAAGTCTTCGGACCGACTTCGAAAATCTTCAGAGTATCGTGGAAAATCAATTTAAGAATCGTGATACTTATCTTGGCCAATCAAAATCAAGTCAGCTTTTGATGCACTTTTTTCACAGTTGTTTTTTGTTTCTTAATATTTCTTTATTGTTAGGGATGATGGTCTCGATTTCTTTCTAGAGATTTCTCCTTTGTTAATTAGTCTGTTTTAGCCACAGTAACATCAACAACCTTCCTTTAACCAAATGTCTCCTATATTATAGGCCGGTCGCTGTTTACGTCGGTAGTTTTTCATGTCTGTATTGCATAATTTATCTAAATTTTAACAAATCTTGGCAAACGAAAAAGTTAGAATTGAAAATGTAGCAAATGTGAGAAGAAAATGTTAAAATTGGAAGGAGATATTCGTTTTGAAAAACGTCAAATTTACAGTGTATGGTTGTATGGCAAAATTGACAGCTAGGAACACAAACGTTAGCCTTGCCACAAGTTGACCTCACGAGTTTCACAGCAGAAAAGCCGTAAAGCGAGCGGAGCGAACTTTTTAGGCCGCGAAGCGGCCCAGCGAGCGACGAGGTCGCTAGTTAAATAGGACGAAAGACTCTTTCGAAAGTCTACACAAACGTCTATAAATGTTGCAACTTTTAAATACTTCGTCTGAAGCCCGTTCTCACCCGTTTTCTTAATTTCAAGCTTCACATGTTAGCTAAATTTTTTATGCTCTTTCCAGTTATGATGTCTGTTATTCAGTTTATCGGGTGGATTTCAATTTTTAAGATGTAAACGAAAGCAATGAAGTCAGCAAAGTTCGCCATGCACTCACTACAGGACACATCGCAATTCTCAGCTCAAGAGATATGACTTAATACGCCGTCGTAACCTTGTTTGGAGAGCTCGCGTTTTCAAACGAAATAGAATAATGGCTATTCTCTTGTTTTCTTTCATTTCCTTTGGATAATTGGCATTTATCCTGTGGTTTAGTACATTATGAAATAATTATTCCGCTCAATGTCGTCTTGCATGAACTTCTTGCCAACTCTATGCTAGGCGCTGTCCGACCTAGTTCCCAGGGTCCCTCCACTACATGAAGAGAAAGGGCCCTGGGAATAAGGTTGGGCAGCGGCTAAAAAAAAATAATAAAATGTGTTCTGTTTCAGCTCCATCGTGTAAAGCTCTACGCAATTCCACTCAACCAGTAACAATTGACGGGGAGTACGTGATTTATCCAGCGGAAAATCCCGTCAAGGTTTATTGCGACATGACGACAGATGGAGGTAGATCTAAAGACAACATGCCCAGGGAATCCCATATAAAAGCGGTGGAGATGTTCTTCTCACCTCATAGGGGTTAAAATTTGTGGTTTGGTGCCGCTAAGGTTGTTATAACTGACATAAAGACTAGCCGGAACATTAACTTCTTGTTAGAACCGGTACCTCATGGGGGTGAAAATTTTTTAGTGACATCAGAGGTTTCTTTAAGAACTTCCGACCTAGATTACGAGTAGTAACTTTTTCCGCTCAGGGATAGTCGAGCGAAAAGAACACGGGAGCTAGAGCGAAAATTGCCTGCTACTGGTAGTGAGCGTCACGTTTCCACGCGGTAGGCGATTTTCCCGCCCACTCGTGTGTTCTTTACGTTCAACCACTGAGCGGAAAGAGAAAGAGAGACTGCTTACTTCCGACCAGCAACACGTGACTTTTCTACTGGCATCCCCCGGAAAATGTTTCTCTTTTTAATTATTATTCACCGAGTTAATTTATTAAAAAAGAATCCAAGTATTTCTATCCACGAAATACACAAAATACCCTCGTTTTGCTAACGGAATGCGAGGGCCTTCCTGTTATTTTTAATTAGTATATACCAAAGCAGTGGATGGTGTTTTGCGCGGCGCTCTGATTGGCTACTCAAACTCGGAATAGTATTTGCTATTCACCTCCACTTGGGTGAATAATTGTTTAAAATTATTAAACAGTGCAATCATGATACTAGCGCCCAAAAAGCAATAAATAAATAAATAAATAAATAAATAAATGTTCAATCGATTAATCAATCAATCAATCAATCAATCAATCAATCAATCAATCAATCAATCAATCAATCAATCAATCAAATAAAAATAGTAATGACCAATGGGGTGTTCGGAGCGGAGAAAGGAATGTTTCAACTGTAGGCTGGAGTACTAGTCACAAGCACCTTCTTATACATGTGCGTTTTTATTATTTATTTATTTATCGTTTGTTTGTTTGTTTGATTGATTTATCGGTTTATTTTTCAGGAGGCTGGACACTTGTCAAAAAATTAGACAGAACCACAGGTTTCCCCCAACCAGAAATTATCGGAACTTACTTAGACGACTACCAAATACTGTCAGATTACAAAAATGCTTTGCTATTCCTTTCTCCCACTGGCTTGAAGAAGCTGAGAGAAGACATGGGTTTCGATCAGATTCGTTTCTACTGCAATAAGGTAAACGTGGGGAAAGTTATTCACATCAAAACCAACAAGGGTGCCCTTGGTGAGGCGGTGGTTAACTTTTACACAGTGAAGCCAGTGGAAACAGTCGCCAATTTCCCAACGGCTTGTGGATCGTTCGACATCATGCCTGATGACACGTCCGAGTTTTCCGAAAGGTGCAATGAATGGGGACTTCCCTGGGCAAATCCTCAGAAATGGGGACACGCTTCTTTCACGGCTGAGAAACGCATGTTCTTCTACATAGGCTTTGTGATTCATCAACATGAGTTCAGCTTCATTCGTCTAACATGTGATGACAACTGGAGCACTCCTTCTCCAACTGCAAATGGAGACCAGTTCAAAATTTTTGTCCGTTGATGTTATTCGGCCTCTTGTCTTTGGTTTAAAAAGATTACACATTTTCACAAGTTTGCTCTTATGCAGCTCTTTGTGAGCAATTTGTACTTAACTTGATTTCAGAACAAAAAAAAACACAAAGCGGCAAAGACTTCTTTGCAATATATGAGTTAATGTCAGTTGACAGATTTTGCGACCTTTAGTCCACTGAAGTAAAATCAAAGGTTGTAGATGACGGAGTCGGTTTGCTGTGTCCTCTCTCCTTCTTCCCTTCCATCTTTGGTACCAAGTGAACTGCTCAGTTAAGGTTTCCACAACGAAAAGCTCGATTTTATGCCATACGGGCAGTGTTATGGTGAATGTTGTTCTCATACTGAATTTCCTTAAGTTAGATATCTAAGTACCTAGCTCATGCGCGAATTTTTAATGATCAATAATTTTGATCATAATTCTTCTTACTTTTTAAGGTAATCAGACTTCTCCATTCCTAGTTACAATACTGTGACATATGCATGGTAAGCATTCTTTGCGTTATCTTGGGCCTAGGTTATGGCTCTATCACGATTCTCAGTTTCTTTCGATCGTTTTTGAGATGTCAATATGACTTTATTGACGTGTCAAACTCAAAGGCGAGCTAGTGATTGATTGAATATTTCGCGCCATTTTTGTTGGGCTCCTTCCATTCAAAACGGAAATTCAAAGTTTCTCGTCAAAAAGCGGCCAGAAATGTAAATTACTTTGCCGTTTGAAAGATAAAGGAAAGCGATATTCAACTTTAGAGTCCATGCTATCAAAAAAAAAAAAAAACAAGGTATGACTAGAATTAAAACGTGTTTTCATTTGTTTTTAGCAATTTGTTTTTGTCGAGGTGTTGTGCGCGCGCTAATCACGTAAACATGTTTTTGAAAAAGTTTTGAACGAAAAGGTCGTCGAGTTTGCGTTATTTTACCTGTTTTGTCGACTTCTGGGATCTAACAAATCTACATAAAGATGCTACTTTGAATTTATTTTTGTGAAGCACCGATTTATGGTGAGGAAAGTCCATGTCTTGATAATTTTTCTGCAAAAAAAAAAAAGATTTGATAGCTTGCACAAACATTCGAGTTTAACACTTGGAAAGGCTGTGAGAATTTAACTTTCAATCCGTGTAGGAAATTCTCAGTTTTGCGTTTGTTTTGCCCAAATAAAACGATGAATCGTGATAGATACAAAACTAATTGTGATTTTGAGACGGCAATTCTGCATCATATTGACGGCGTTGGAAGATAATATATTGTCTGTATTGGGCTCTTTCGCTTCGCGACTCTGACCAATACGGAATATATTTCCTTCCAACTAGCCGTCAACGTAATGCAGAACTGCCGACTCAAAATTGCAATTATTTAACAAATAAAAAAGCCAAAACCGTGCTTTGTTCTGTGATAAAGCACGCAAGGAAGTGACGAGAGCACGAAAGAGTTGTAGGGTGAACACGAGCCGCAGGTGAGTGCTTCTCTCTACTTCTTGAGTGTTCTCGTCACTTCCTTGCGTGCCGTTATCACAGAACAAAGCACGGTCTTGGCTTTTTTGTTTCTTTTATAATATAGCTTTGCTCACATTTGTAAAGAAATTGGCTTTAATTTGGAGAAAACAAGTTTTATTCATAGCTTGCAAGTGCGCGCAAGAAAGGTTTTCAGCTTGCCAGCGCGCGCAGAATGGCATCACGGGTTACTCCGTGCATCTGTACTGATAAAGCACGGTGATTCAACCAATCAGAACGCGTGCTATATTATTATAATTTATAGTAGTATGTACGAATTGCTTCCAGGCTAACAACGCCGCGACCTTAATATAAGTGAAAAGAACGTAACTAAGCAACAATAAAGCACAAACAGAAAGCTCATTAAAACATTACACTTGTGGAAGAGAGTGAATACCATATGAAGGTTTATAAAGAAAAGATATTGCCTTTTAATGCAAGAAAGATTTTGATTCAGTTTTTTTGTGTGACTTAATTTCCTGCAGTAGTAGGATGTCCTTAACGGTCACTACCTACGCAAACTACCTTTGGCAGAAAATTAGTCCTGATAACTTTTTGGGACAGTTAAACAAAAAAGTCATTGTTGCAGTCGCCAGTTTACTTATAAATATTTAAAGCAAGAGTGCAGTTACATTTACATATTCATTCAAAATGATTTCTAACATCATGCGATTCTTCAGCAAACCACAGGGGCACCCAATGATTTTTTTGGGGTGAATATCTGTTCGGAAGACCTAAGTCGCCCGAGAAATAATTGCGGTAAAAAGTAGAGATTTCTTTGGCGAGACATCACCTCAGACTTTCGTAACAAGGGAACTGATTAAATCCTATTGTTTACGGAGGGACAAACACTAGTCAGACACTTTATGACGAAACTTGAACTATTTGCACTACTCAACCTACACAACTTGTATGCGAAATTAGGAAAAAATCTGTAAGAACGTTTTCATGTAAATCATGATTCATTTTTTACGGGCTGATTTTGGTCATTCCTGCAATTTTCTCCAATATTTCAAGAAAGATAAAACTTAACACTTTCTCTTTTCAGTTGAAGGATCTTTTATGATATCAAAATATTCTTAATATACATTGAGCTTCCTAGGTGGCTGCGATTTTAAGATATTTATATTTAAAAACTGCTAAAATGCAGCACAAATCAGCCAAAAAGTTCGTAATTTGCATAAATAGAAATATTTCATCGCACTTCGAAGAGTTCTTGATTAGTAATGGTAATTGGACTCAGTGGAGCACAATTCAGGGGGTAATTGGGCGAGTTATGCGCCGGTCAATTCGAAAGAAGACGAATACATATCTATATATTTTATTATGTATTCGTCTTCTGAGCTTGTTTCTCTTCATTTTTCGTCTTCTTACTGACTCCGTTCTTTATTACATTCAGGGGTGCACTTTCGAATGTATCTATATGTTGGCGCTACTCGTAGTAACGAATGGGTGAGAGAATTAAATAACAAATCCGATGGAGAGCAGCCATATGGCTTGGAAGTTCATGGAGTCAGCACAAAAAAAGACAAGACATCTATGACTAAATAAATGTAAAGAAGATCCTCGCAGTTACTAACGCAACTTATGCAGTTGTTGTTGGTTTTTTTTTCCAGGCTTTCTTTTCGCAACTGCATAAGTTGCGTTAGTAACTGCGAGGATCTTCTTTACATTTATTTCTTCATTCCGCAGTTCAAATATATGACCATCATATATTCACAATTACATCTATGACTGTAGCCAGGAGGATATGGGTTCCCGTTGTAGTTTATGAGAAAATATGCGGAAACTGCAAGCGAAAGTGATATTTGTTGAGTTTTAACTCAAAAATCTAAGATCACTTACAAAATGTGATTCGTCAGAATTAACGTTCACCCAGTGCACGCCACAAGATTTCCGTTGCGTGAATGCTTTAGATATACATCTTTCACGCAAAGGCAAAATTTAGCTAATGTCGTAGAATTTTGTCTGAGAGACTGACAAAACGTCCACTGTAATATGTGAATGTAACTGACATAACACAATGAAATGAAGGCTTTCGTCCATAATTGCCGCAACAAAGCCATGTGGCTGCTCTCCATAGGATTTGTTATTTAATTCCCTCACCCATTCGTTACTACGAGTAGCGCCAAAATATAGATACATTCGAAAGTGCACCCCCGAATGCAATAAAGAACGGAGTCAGTAAGAACAAAAAAAGAGGGGGAAGAACAACCGGGAGGAACCTCAAATGGTTAAAAAAATCTCCGGGAAGAAACGGAGATTGCAATTCAGCTTTAAAATGAAACAAAATAGGATACGATATTTTCCCAGCACCAATTTACAATTTTGAGTACGTACGTAGTCAAATAATACTGTTGAGGAACTGAATCTGCAACAAGCAACTGCAATTCGCAACTCGCAACTCGCAACGCGCAACTCGCAGTTTACTTATAAATATTTAAAGGAAGTGCAGTTACATTAACATATTATTTATTCAAAATAATTCCTAACATCATGCGATTCTTCGGCAAACCGCAGGGTTAACCAGTGGTTTGTTTCGGGCAATATCTGTTCAGAAGACCTAAATCACGAGAGATATTCGGATTTACTGCAGTGGAAACTAGAGATTTCTTTGGCGAGACATCACCTCACTGACAGACTTTCGTAACAAGGGAACTGATTAATTCCTATTGTTTTCGGAGGGATAAATATGTCGTTTAGAGTGTGAAACAATGCCAGCTAGCATTTTCGGAGAGCTATCAGCAGCTTGCAAATTCGGCGTTTTCTGCGGCATGAATTTTCAGCTAAAAACTCCGAACAGATCAACCTTTGTTAGCTTAGTTAAATTTGCCTTCAAATGGCTATCAAACAACCTAAGAAATAAAAAAAAGAAATGGTATTTCAAATATATTGCTGAAATTTTCTCGTTGAGTGCGCCTGAAACCCCAACCGGTTAAGTTTTCTTTTTTGATCTTTTTCAGTGAGTTTTTTGCTTCATAAAGTAGAAAAAATTTATTATTCCTTATGGTTTTTTCCGACCATGTTCCAGCTTTCGTCATACCCTTTGTTATCTTTTGCAGTTACGATGATCTTTGAAAAGTGGAACGGTGATGTTGACAGTTTTGTATTTTTTTATTCTGCTTAGTTCTGTTCTTTCATATTTGCAACGTTAATTAATTCTGCGGACGTGATTCCTGAGTGCTAATTTACCTTTGCGTAAGCTTTGCTGATTTGTTACTTGAACAATGTAATATACAATAATACGTGCTATGAGAGCGGTCTTCATTTGAGTGTCAAAAGTAATTCGCGCTTTGTGTTGGTTTTGCTTTACTTCCCTATGTGATTGGTTAAAAAACCTCGCGCCACTTTCTCGACCAATCAGAAGTAAAACTCAAACCAATTGCGTCTTGCTCGCACGTGTTTTCCCGCGCTTAGCGCCGGTTACATGTATTTGCTTCGAGTTCCGATTGGTTCATTGGGTAATTTGTGTTTGTTGTGATTGCCTGGTGTAATTACTTTGGTTTTGGTTTTTCGACACTCAATTAAAAAGCGCTCTATAATAACAAGCGCTATATATTTCAATTTAAAGAAGTTAAGAGGCCGTGAATCTTGAGATAGTAGACCTACTGATTGTTATTTTCCCGCTTGCTCTGGAATCAAATCGTCACTAGCGAGGTCGATTTTTTCCATGTATGTTAAACTGTATCCTTTAAGTGATACTGTAAAGAACTTTAATATGCAATTGTGTTAGTTTTGTTCTGGAATATATGGTTAATTTGAAGTTTTCCAGCTGCTTTAGTCACCTTTTCAACGGGTATCTCGAAGTCATTAGTTTTCCGTTATTATTAAACAATAACAAAATAGATCAAATCTATCCCGTATAATCTCCAAAGACATTCTATTATTTGCATGCTTTAACACAACCGTGATTTTTTTGTTTTAATACTGTGACCTTTTTTGTTTCTTAACCTATGTGAAAAACAAAATGATCTTTTTGTCGTGTGAAACACGTGCCTTAGGTTTTTGTCATATATTTTTAACATTTCGATTTCAATTGTAATTCGTGTTCTAGTTAGTTCTTTACAGTGTAAATATGAAATAGTTTCACAGCACTAATTAAAGTTTATGGGGTTGTAATCCTTGTTAATTCACCGAAACCTTAGCCTCCAACGTAGACGTTCTTCAGTAGGACTCGTTTGTCTGCTGGAGGCTACCGAAACTTTGGCTGATTCATAAAGAGAACGAGCTATAGATTGTCTTTTAGCAACACGAAAACAGCATGGTTTTTCTCAATAAGCGGCTGGAAAATTAAAAACTTAAAAATTGATGTAAAATTTATGACTAACAGCATGAATACATCGTTCTATGCCGAAACGAAATTGAAAGCCTGCTTGTTATTTCCCCTAATCTTGCTTTAGAATGATCGTGATCAGGGCCGGTCTTCAGCTTTATTTGTAGTGAACTGATTACTACCATCCATTCAGTGATATCGTGGAAGGAACAACTTTCTATTTTGTTTCACTGGAAAAGTTGAAAATTTACATAGTATGTAAAAAACATGTAAATAACATGTAAATCGTCAAAAAGATACTGTAAATGGTAATTTCCATACTTTTTACCCATTTACATGTTTTGAGATATTCCTGTAAAAAACATGTAAATATTTTAAGTCAAACATGTAAATTATGAAGACGATCCTGTAAATTTCTCAAACCAAGGGACATAAACCATGTAAATAGCATGTAAATCGACTAAAGGTTACCTGTAAATAACATGTAAATGGTTTTAAGGAGCCTGTAAATTTCATGCAAATCGCATGAAGGAGCCTATAAATATCATGTAAATCGAATAAAGGGGCCTGTAAATTTTCATGTAAATCGAATAAAGGAACCTGTAAATATCATGTAAATCGAATAAAGGAGCCTGTAAATATCATGTAATTCGAATAAAGGAGCCTGTAAATATCATGTAAGTCGAATAAAGGAGCCTGTAAATACCATGTAAATCGAATAAAGGGGCCTGTAAATTTTCATGTAAATCTAATAAAGGAGCCTGTAAATGTCATGTAAATGGAATAAAGGAGCCTGTAAATTTTCATGTAAATCAAATAAAGGAGCCTGTAAATACCATGTAAATCGAGGAGCCTGTAAATTTTCATGTAAATCAAATAAAGGAGCCTGTAAATACCATGTAAATCGAATAAAGGAGCCTGTAAATCGAATAAAGGAGCCTGTAAATATCATGTAAATCAAATTAAGGAGCCTGTAAATTTTCATGTAAATCGAATAAAGGAGCCTGTAAATACCATGTAAATCGAATAAAGGAGCCTGTAAATCGAATAAAAGAGCCTGTAAATTTTCATGTAAATCAAATAAAGGAGCCTGTAAATACCATGTAAATCGAATAAAGGAGCCTGTAAATCGAATAAAGGAGCCTGTAAATACCATGTAAATCGAATAAAGGAGCCTGTAAATTTTCATGTAAATCAAATAAAGGAGCCTGTAAATACCATGTAAATCGAATAAAGGAGCCTGTAAATATCATGTAAATCAAATTAAGGAGCCTGTAAAAACCATGTAAATCGAATAAAGGAGCCTGTAAATATCATGTAAGTCGAATACAGGAGCCTGTAAATTTTCATGTAAATCGAATAAAGGAGCCTGTCAATACAATGTAAATCGAATAAAGGAGCCTGTAAAAAGCATGTAAATCGAATAAAGGAGCCTGCAAATATCATGTAAATTGAAAAAGGACGACTACATTGTAGACCATGTAGTGAGATGACAGACAAAAAGCCTTTTCTGTAATCTTTATTGTTGAAGAAACAACGTGTTGAACTATTCCACCATAGAAAACCTAAAAAGCAGACCTTCTCAGTAGGTTTGCATCAACACACTGGTCTACAACCACTACACTGTATGAATTCATAACAGGCATGGATACATGCCTTCAAAAAGGGCTTTTAAAATAGACATTTAAGAAAAGTAATGCAAAAATAACGCAGGCACATTGGTTACACCAACAAGCACCAGCAGCATCACCTAAGCTAATGAATCTACATCTGTGTGATTGATACCGCTTATGGGTATCAAAAAGTGACGACATTAAAAATACTCTGTAGTAATCCTTGTGATGCCCTTGGCTATTTATATTGCTTACGCCACTGCATGTATTTTATTTTGTTTTTGTTTTGGGATTCGCTTTGTATCTTGAGACCTGTGGAAATAACAAAAAAATGCAAACAGTAAGCAAGTAGTAAAAGGCAACTATGGTGTAATGATCTGAGTTTAACTTAAGAACACCTTTAGACATTTCGGTTCAAGTTTCATATAGCTCTTTCATTCCCTACCCTAGCTAAGAATGCAACATCTTTACTTTGACTAATATTTTGAAGATATAAGGGTGTATCCCCATGCATGTGCTATCCATCAGGTACATCTACATGTACCAACCACAGCCTGAGAAGATAATATGTATAATAACACTTAACTGAATTGAAAATAATGGAAGCGTTAAAAAGTGACCCCATATCAGGTACTGGGCTATATGTGTATTGTTGGCAAATGACAATATTTTTATCACTACCTTGTAAGACATTGTACAGGATGAAAAGTAGCATAGACTCCTTACATGCATAGGAGTGTAACAATAGATCGAACTATCAATGCATTGCGATTGGAGTGTTCCGATAGCGACGCATTGATCGCAAAATTCAACTATCAATGACAATCGCGATAGTTTAGTTAATTATCGATAGTTAAGACAGTTTTCAAATGATGTCCTGTAGTTCTTTTCCCTTCATTGAAAAATGCCTCTATTGTTCTCTGCTGTACGTTATGTCCATTGTTTTGAAACCAAGTAACAATATTACTTTGTGTTCATTAAAAAAGACTTCGTTTGTCACCAGGGTCTTGTCTGTGTGCAAAATGGTGGTTCGAATATTATCTCTTCCCCACCCCCTTCTTGGAGAATTGACCGTCACTTTGTCAACACACATGGCGGTCTAGAAGGCTCATATGGCCAGTCTTTTGAAATCATACAAAACAAAAAAGGAAAGGCAAGCACATGAGAGCACTTCGGGTTTATAAAAGAAAATAATGGTTCAGAGTTGCATGTACATGTAACTCGTGTCCCAGTAGACTGGTACTAAAATATAGTGGTAATACAACAAATCTGACCCACCATATGTGACAAACATGTTGATAGGTTAATTTTTCTTAAGGATGGTGCCTCCTAATTAATACAGATGTATTTTTTGCAAAGGTTATGACTATGGGGAAAAGGTGCATCTTAGCAAGGGTTATTGGAAGCCCTTGCTAAGATCTGCTGTTTCCACATAGTCTTATACCACACAAAAAATTTGGTATAAGGGGGCAAATTCCTTAAAAAACCTGAATGGTAATGCATCCATGACTACTGTCACGAATATACATTTCATAGTCTATCTCTATCTCATGTAATTGAAAGAGCGAATGTATTTGCTGTATGTAGTGTAGTTTGTTGAAGTTGTAGTCACTGTAGTAAGTGTAGTCATGTGTAGTCAGTGTAGTTGGTGTAGTCAGTGTAGTCGTGTGTAGTCAGTGTAGTCAGTGTAGTCGATGTAGTCAGTGTAGTCGGTGTGGCCGGTGTAGTCGGTGTGGCCGGTGTAGTCGGTGTAGTCAGCGTAGTCCGTGTAGTTGGTGTAGTCAGTGTAGTCAGTGTAGTCAGCGTAGTCAGTGTAGTCGGTGTAGTCAGCGTAGTCAGTGTAGTCAGCGTAGTCAGCGTAGTCGGTGTAGCTGGTGTACTAGTCAGCGTGGTCAGAGTAGTCGGTGTAGTCAGTTGGTGTAGTGGGTGTAGTCAGTGTAGTTGATGTAGTCAGTGTAGTCGGTGTGGCCAGTGTAGTCGGTGTAGTCAGTGTAGTCGGTGTACTAGTCAGTGTAGTCAGTGTAGTCGGTGTAGTCAGTGTAGTCGGTGTAGTCAGCGTAGTCGGTGTAGTCAGCGTAGTCAGTGTAGTCGGTGTAGTCAGCGTAGTCAGTGTCGTCGGTGTAGTCAGCGTAGCCAGTGTAGTCGGTGTAGTTGGTGTACTAGTCAGCGTGGTCAGAGTAGTCGGTGTAGTCAGTTGGTGTAGTGGGTGTAGTCAGTGTAGTTGATGTAGTCAGTGTAGTCGGTGTGGCCAGTGTAGTCGGTGTGGCCAGTGTAGTCGGTGTAGTCAGCGTAGTCCGTGTATTCGGTGTAGTCAGTGTAGTCGGTGTAGTCAGTGTAGTCGGTGTACTAGTCAGCGTAGTCAGTGTAGTCGGTGTAGTCAGTGTAGCCGGTGTAGTCAGCGTAGTCGGTGTAGTCAGCGTAGTCAGTGTAGTCGGTGTAGTCAGTGTAGTCGGTGTAGTCAGTGTAGCCGGTGTAGTCAGTGTAGTCGGTGTAGTCAGCATAGTCAGTGTAGTCGGTGTAGTCAGCGTAGTCAGTGTAGTCAGCGTAGCCGGTGTAGTCAGTGTAGTCGGTGTACTAGTCAGCGTAGTCAGAGTAGTCGGTGTAGTCAGCTGGTGTAGTGGGTGTAGTCAGCTGGTGTAGTGGGTGTAGTCAGTGTGGTGGGTGTAGTCAGTGTAGTCACGACAACACTGACCAACCAACTACATTAACTACATAGACTAAATTAACTACATAGACTACAATGACTACACCTTTAACACCAACTATACTGACTACACCGACTACACTGACTACACCAACTATGCTCACTACACTGACTTCACCTACCTATATGGACAGCAATTAGATTTGTTATATTCGAGACGGTAGTCATGGATTTATTACCCTGAATATCCTGAGATGCGCAGAAGGTATGCGCAGTAACAAAACAGGACACCGTCCTTGAGAAGAATTGGAAGCCTTAACCAGAAAGATGTTAACTGGTGCCACTACTGTACTGCAAATTCACTATTCAGTTGTTCCTGTTTTATCAAGAATAACAAGAATAACTGTCAAACCTCGACTGAATAAAGACAGCTAGAAGTGAGATGTTGTTTATTTGTTAAGCTTTTCTTTTTGGCCTACTGCCATAACCAGTATATTACATTTGTAATAAATACAAAAATGCAATTGTTTTGGATCATTAATATTAACATAAGGAGATTTAAGAAAGACAAGAATGATTTCAACAGCTAAGAAAGTGCTCATATCTAAGCAGCTGAGATTCAAGTACAGTTCTAGTGTAGCCCAACAAACTTTTTAACTTCACTTTGCAATTACATGTAATGTAATATGTACCTGCTGGCTGTGGTTGGTCCAAATTAAAGTAACTTAAGCTGGAAAGCCTATGGTATGGGGCATGTATGGGGGACACACACAAATAATTTGTCATCTTCATCATCTCTTTTTCTCTATCAGTGCACTACATTACATGTAAAATACTATTAAATAATTTGCGACATGCCCACAAAAGGGGAATTCTCCCTCTCAAACCACAAGATTATGCAAGCAATGGTGTCTGATTCATCCGCATTTGGGAGTCAAACTGTCATCCTTATTTTCCATCTTTTTGTTATCTTTACTCACCCTGAAATTGTTCCTTTTGCCCCTAAGTATTAATACTTTTTGTCTCAAATGGAATCACACCTACAAATACCAAAAAAAAAAATCATACCAGTCAGTCAATCTAGAATATTATATTAGGTTACCACACATTTTCAAGTGAGGATCCTGGGGGGAAGCGGGGTACTGCCTATTTATGGTTTTACGGGGAGGCTCTGGCCAAAGGTGGTGACTTTTTTTAAGCTCACAGTTTACTAAAGGGTAGGAAAAAATTGTCATTTTAGTATAAGAAAAGGTTACAAAATCAACTGAAAAGTGGACAAGATGGTGGCTTAAAGAAAAGTTTGGGAAAGAGTGCCAAATTTCTGTAAAAAAGACAACACAAAACACACAAAAGCTTGCAACCTTTGAGTAGCTGAACCAGAACGACTGAAAGCCCGGGGAAAATTAGGCAATCAAAGAAAATTCCATGGTTTTGGTTTATCCTTGAGGTATAGCAAAAGGGCGCAAATTTTGCTCCCGGTACCATTTTGGTAAAAATTAGTATATTAAAAGGGAAGGGTTTGAACCTCCAGACAGAGCCTCTCCGTATGAAACTTTATTGAGTACCCCCCCCCCCCCCAAGGGTGAGGATGCACCCAATCCGTACTCTTCTTATACAAATTTATCTGGGTTCAGCCTCAGTTAAGGTGTAATGAACTTTTATGTGTTATATAGAAAGAGAAGAAAATTATCGACTTACTGGTGAGCTGTTATGTTCTGAAGCAAAAGTGAATCACAAGGAAGTGTACATGTATGCCCAGTTTGCTGAGCATACACCCTTACACTAAAAATTTTCTACCTGGCTACCTGGGATCCCAGCATTGCCTTACCAGGATCGCAGCTAACTGGACTAAGATTTTCTTATGTAACTGCAAAGTGTGTGAGGTGTGTTTATGCCAGGATCTCTGCAAACTGAGCCAGCATGGCTAACCAGGCCAGTTTGGCTCATTGGCCTCTTAAGGCCCAGTAATACAAGCAACATTTTTGTAAAACTTCTTGTGCAACAATGTTGCATTGCAAGTTGAGATTGTTTCTTACACATATTAACACCTTTTTGCACAACAAATTTGTTGCTTCTACTTTTTGCAACATGAAAATTTGTTATGTGCAGAGGTGGTAATACGTGCAACAAACAATCTCAACTTGCAACACAACATTGTTGCGAGGAAGGTTGCACAAAAATGTTGCCCGTATTACTGGACCTTAAGAGGCCAATGAGCCAAACTGGCCTGCTTAGCCATGCTGGCTCAGTTTGCGGAGATCCTGGCATAAACACACCGAAGCATACCATGTTATTCCTCAGGGCTATGATTAACATGTGACTAATAAAACCATGAACAGTAAGAATTATCTTGAAATGTTCACTGTGCCATGACCGACCAATCAGGTGTGAAATCAATGCAAACCACAAATTTCTTGTATCTGATTGGTTTTCTTTCCCGACATAATAACAGTCCAAAAATAATTCAAGTGTTCAGGGTTTTCATAGTTTTACTGTATTAAGAGCCATTATGCCTAACATGTGTTAAGGCGGAGTATAGATCAGTGTTATGGATGAACTTATCTTTTGTTGCTATTAATAATTATTTACTCAAAAAGCAATTGGGTTTCTTTATATACATATGAACATGTGACTAATAGCTAATTGACAGCCCTTAATTGAAAAGCAAAGTTATCTAAGTAGCTAATGTTGCCCAAAACCAAAGGGAACTTGGAGAGAAAACGGCAATTCTGCAGGAATGGGGATTAATGATTATGGAATTCAGAGCACATGGGGGCAAAGTTCTGTCCATGAATTGAAAGTTCAAATCTGAAAAGGTTCTTACAATAACTTATGTGTTACATAACTATTAAAGAACATTATTTAAGTTAAATGCAAGACAAAAGCATCGAATCAAGACAATTAATTCAATTCAATGACCCTCTATTTAAATAATACTAAGTCCTCGTGGATTGAGCGGACCGCGTGAGAAATATAACTGAATACAAACATTTACCAACCAAGAGTAAAAAAAAACATACCTGAAATGATGTACGAGCCATAGACGAAGGAAAAGTGGTTCTTCCATATTATTTGCATTGAATTTCTATCAGATTGGAAGCCGTTTGCACGTTGGTTTGTCCTATACTAGCTCGCTCGACCGTTAAAAAGATTGTGCTGCCTTCCCGAATGAACACGAATTGTGGTCAGCGGACGTTTACTACTTAGTGTACACGAACGCTAAAAATAACATGCCCTGAAAAAACAGCGTTTTTGCAGTTCTGTGTTGTTTTCACGTAATTTAGAGATTTTCCATGAAAATGCTAACTAAATTCGCTGAGGAAACGGTCGATTATTTAACTTGGTGAGGTTAGTTCGCATCGCAATGTACCAGCAGAGGCCAGTAGAACGAAATTCAAAGGGTGTAGCACCTACGTTCGCATGAAATACCTCTGACAAACAGGTTTTAGTGGAAATTCAAAAGGAAAAAACCGTACTTAAAGAGATTCTCGTCTGTGTGTTAAAACAAAACAAAAAACGAATAATGTAGACTCCTGTTCGCGAGAAGGGCTAGTTTTGCAAAGTTTTTGTATCACGCTCAATTTCTTTTGTTTTTGCTTATCCACAATCCTCTTCTAATTGTTCTAAGCAGTACCGGTACCGGGCAATGTTTTTGTGACGCCCACTTCAAACTGGCGGCCGAAAAACGTTTTTAAAGAAAAACAATCTGTCTTCAAAATTCACAGATTAGTTGGATTTAAATCAATTCTCTGTTGCTTCTCTCAACTGGCACTACCGAAATGTTAGGTTTTAATAATTAACCAAATATTCGTCTACACACAAACTGCGACTTGTTGCTGAAGCCAAACAGTAAAACAGTGCTTAATTTTAAACATGTGAATAGGTTGTTCAAGATAATGAAAAACGCAGATGTCCCCCATCTTGAAGTGGGTGTTAAAAACTTAGCTTTGGGTGGGGGGAGGGGGGGGGGGTGGGGAGGAACCCCTAAAATCTCGGTGGGCGATGTGCGGCAAATGTCTTGAAACAATTACACTATTTCGGAGCACAATATGTGATTTTTTTTTACCCTGTTTCAGGCCTGACCCAAAATCTAACGCCCCTTATCAAAACTGTCCCAAAAAGGATCGCAACTACCTAGGAACTGCTTCAATTTACGTAAGACGTTTGAGAAGGGCTTCAAATCCTCTATATTAATCAAAAGACCATTCTCAAGGGATGAAAATAGTAAAAAGTAGCTTCATCTAAAGACCATACCCAATTCCAGACCATAACTCGAAAACGTTACCCTAATTCAGACCAAAACGACACAAAAATCATTACCTTTGAGGCCGCCCACTCCTATCTGGCTTTTATGTAGAAGGTTTTTGCAGTCTCCCTTTTTTGTTTTCATGTCGTTTACAAGGTTTAGGCAATCTCTCTGTTTTACTTTCTTTCTACAATCTCCCTTTTTTACATTTGTGGGGAGCAAGGTTGGTGTAGCAGTGGGAGCACTTGCCTCCCACCTCTGTGACCCGGGTTCGGTTCCAGTGGTTGGCACGTGGGTTGAGTTTGTTGTTGCTTCTGTCCTTGCTCCGAGGGGTTTTTTAGAGTTCTCCAAATTTTTTCCCTCCACAAAAACCAACACTTCCAAATTCCAATTCAACCTGGACGTCAAGTGTTTACACATGATGTGTGATCCTCACACTACGACGCTAAATTTGATTTACCTTTTTTTTTTACTTCAAATGTTAGATACATATTCTTGAATGTATCCCTTTTCCAATTTACACGCTATTTGCATTGTCTGGCATGTCTCCCTTTTTCCATTTACATGATTTTTACAGGATTTGGGCCACCAAATTTACATGTTATTTACAGGGTATAGAACAGCCCCATATTTCTCATTTACATGTTCTTTACATGTTTTGTTTAAAAATTTACAGGATATTTACAAAGAAGATACTGTAAATTTGTTCCCCAAAATTTACATGTTATTTACATGGTTCTTTAAGTTATAAGGGTTAAAGGGGGCCACGTAAATCCATTTTTACAACAAATTTACAGCTTCTCCTTAACATGTAAAAAAGCATGCAAATTCAATTTACAAAATGCCAACATGTAAATATAAATTTACAAAACATGTAAATTAGGATTTGCATGTTGTAAATTACGATTTACATGTGCATGTAAATTTTCAACTTTTCCAATTTTTTGCTTTAGCTGGTTTGTTTCAGTGGTAAATGGTTACTGATAAATCTGAAATTTTCCAGCTGCTTTATTTTGCCTCTCTTTGATCAGTTTGCAACACTAAGATTGCACCAGCGCTAGCCCCAAGGAATATAAACAAGAAGTACCTCAGAATTAGAGTTGCAGTTTGAGTGCGAGTTAGGTTCATCTACTATGTTGTGCAAAAACTACCCCTTTAAAATCACGCCTGATCGCGACTCAATTACTAATTAAAAATCAGTGCCGAAAAAATTCTGAAATCTTAGGGTTCCCCCGCAAGATATAACGGATAGCTTTATCCACCGGATAAAAAGCTATCCAGGGGATAAAATGTACTCCAACCAATACATTTTGTCCTTTGGATAGTGATTTATCCAGGGAGTAAAGCTATCCAGTCTTTTAACAACTGGGGCCAGGTGGGTTCGTTTAATTATCGCTGCAATTTGAATGTCTGCAACCCAGTTGGCGTTAGTAATCGATGCCAAACACTCTGAGAACGCGTTTTTTGTTAGCAACGCCCTTTCGTTGTTTTCGTTGTGTGTTAATGTATTTTGATTGCTTTTCCTTTAGTTTAGAGCTGGTAACAAAATGAAAACCATCGCGTACCTCATTTCAACAATCATCAGTGTGGCGATCGCTGCTGACCAATGCGAATACAGGAGCTTTGTACTGGGATTCAAACTTGTAAGACATGCATACAGCTCGACTGTGGCCTCAGAATACCCTGAATGCCTGGAGATGTGCCTCGATGACCTCAAATGCCGCAGCCTAAACTATGAACAGTACTCAGGAAAATGCGAGTTTAACAATGTCAGCAAAGTTGGCGTAGGCGTCGACGAATTCTTAAGAACTCCAGCTACCATTTTCAGTGACATTATTGGGAGGGAGGGCAAAGGTATGTATAGGATTTTGTTACTCTAAGAAAACTATCGAGATCATCGGTCAGTGCAATTGTACTTAAAAGTAATCCCGAATTAAGAAGACGCAACTCAACAATGATGTTCAAGAATTTTCCGTCAAGTTTTAAAAAAACTTCAGAAATCTTCGGAGATTCTAGAGAATCAGGATTTAGTCAATTTGGGAATTATTGCGCTTATCTTTGCAAATTAAAGTTGAGAAAGTTATCGGTTCACACTTTTTCTTCTTTGTGCTGAAAGAGTTGTCAGCCAGCCACACATAGATAACATAGTGTAATTCATGCATCTTTTACTGTAAATATGTATAGCAAATTTTACTGATTTTCTTAAGATTTTTGCTCTTTTACATTTTATTCACTGTGAATACAAGTAGAATTTTTATATTAATCGTATCTATAACAAAATGCTCGATTGCGATTGGTTCTCCTCGCCCCTATTTGAGACGTATTTAAAGGGTGATCGGGTGGGTGTCCAATTACAGCTGTCCAACTTGAACTTTTTGTAACTGGATAACTTTACTCGGACAACTACGCTGCGCGCACGTCAGTCAGGTGCACTGAAATGGGTTCTTTTTATAGCTGTTTCTCCCCTGCTTGTAAAACTGATAATTAAAAATATATCCCCGCAGGGCACGTAGATTTTCTAATCTAGCATTTTGTTGTAGATACGATTAATTGGTAACTGGACTTCGTGTCGTACAATTCAGGGGTAATCGTGCTTGATAATTTCAAATCGTCCTCGCGCTACGCCCTCGGCCCCTTTTATGTTCTCTTTTTTTATTTTTTTTTTAAGAGTATAGCGTATTTTCTAGTCGTACCTTTATATTGCAAATCAGCCATCTTTTGGAGACTTCAAATAGGCTACGCCTCTGTGCGCCACGTGGAGGGTTTAATACTGCACATAATAATAACAATAACAATAATAATAATAATAATAATAATAATAATAATAATAATAATAAATGTGTTCTGTTTCAGTTCCATCGTGCAAAGCTCTGCGCAGCTCCGCACTGCAAATAACACTTGATGGGGAGTACGTGATTTATCCCGCGGGGAATTCCGTCAAGGTTTATTGTGACATGACGACAGAAGGAGGTAAATCTAAAGACAACATGGCCAGGAACTCCCATATAAAAGTAACGGAGATGCTGGTCTTACCTTAAAGGGGTTAAAATGTGTGGTTTGGTGCCGCTAGGGGGTAAAAACCAATACTAGTAAAGACCAGTCGGGACATTAACTTCTTGTTACAACCGGTACCTCATAGGGTTGGAAATAAATTAGAGTCACAACCACAAAAACTATTATGGTACACTTTCAGAGGTATGAGCAGTAATTCTCTTCACTCATGTGATAGTCGGGCTAAAAGAACACGGGAGCTAGTGCGAAAATCGCCTGCTACTAGTAGTGAGCGCCACGTTTCCACGCCGCAGGCAATTTTCGCTCTTGCTCGCGTGTTCTTTTCGCTCTACCGCTGAGCGGAGAGACTGCTCATGGTTTACTTGCGACCAGCAGCACGTGACTTTTGTACCAGCATCGCCCCAGAAAATGTGTGCAAAAAGCAAATAAAGAAAGCAATAAAGAAAAAAATCAATCAATCAATCAATCAATCAATCTTTCAATCAATCAATCAATCAATCAATCAATCAATCAATCAATCAATCAACCAACCAACCAATCAATCAATCAATCAATCAATCAATCAATCAATCAATCAATCAATCAATCAATCAATCAATCAATCAATCAATCAATCAATCAATCAATCAATCAATCAATCATCAATCAATCAATCAGTCAATCAATCAATCAATCAATCAATCGATCGATCAATCAATCAATCAATCAATCAATCAATCATCAATCAATCAATCAATCAATCATCAATCAATCAATCAGTCAATCAATCAATCAATCAAGAGAAATAGTAATGACCAACGGAGACATCGGGGCCTAAAAAGAATGTTTCAACTGTAGGCTAGGGTTCTATTCACAAGCACCTCCTTATATGTTTTTATTATTTATAGTTTGATTGATTGATTTATGTTTATTTTTCAGGAGGCTGGACACTTATTAAAAAATTAGACAGAACCGCAGGTTTCCCCCAGCCAGAAATTATCGGAACTTACTCAAACGACTACCGGATACTATCGGATTACAAAAATGCCTCGCTTTTTCTTTCTCCCACTGGCTTGAAGAAGCTGAGAGAAGACATGGGATTCGATGAGATTTGTTTTTACTGCTATAAGGTAAACGTGGGGAAAGTCATTCACATCAAAACCAACAAGGAGGCGCTTGGTGAGGCGGTGGTTAACTTTTACACAGTCAATCCAGTGGAAATTGTCGACGATTTCCCAACGGCTTGTGGATCGTTCGACATCACGCCTGATGACACGTCCGAGTTTTCTCGAAGGTGCGATGAATGGGGACTTTCCTGGGCAAATCCTAGGAAATGGGGACATGTGTCTTTCAAGGCTGAAAAACGTATGTACTTCTACCCAGGCCTTGTGCTGCATCAATATGAGTTCAGCTTCAATCGTCTTCTGTGTGATGACAAGTGGACTGGCGCTCGCTCTCCAACTGCAAATGGAGATGAGTACCAAATTTTAGTCCGTTGATTTTATCCGGCTACTGGTCTTTGGTTTTGAACTGATCGGACTTTTTCACAACTTTGCTCTTATGCAGCTCTTGGTGAGCAATTTGCACTAAACTTGATTTCAGAAGAAAATAGTAAAGCGGGAAATAGAACACTTATTTTAAAAACACTTGTTTGCAATATATGAGTAAATGTCAGTTGACAGATTTTGCGAACTTTAGTCCACTGAAGTGAAATCAAAGGTTGTAGTTGACGGAGTCGACTTGCTGTGTCCTCTTCCCTTCTTCCCTCCCTTCTTTGGCACTAAGTGAACTGCTCGATTAAGGTTTCCATAGGGCAAGGTTCAAATTTGTGTCACAGGAGCAGTGTTATGGTTAATTTTTTTGTCATATGTAAGTTAAGTAAGATCTAAGTACATATAGTGATTACTTTTAGGCTAACAACGACACGATTTCAAGTGAACTCTAAAAGAACGAAGCAGCCAAAATCAGTTTTTAACGGATTTACTCCAAGACACGACGTAAAGAACTTGAAAACGGCTCGACTCTTTCAAGTTGGAATCTGTTTCCACCCGAGCCATGCATAGCTAAATACACTGATTGATAGTTGCTGTGCAGTATAATAACCATTATTATCAAACTTGGATTATATTTCTTAGGCTTCAATTGATTCATGCGTTTTTTATGCGTGGGCTTTTCAAGACGATACTTTGTTTCCAAGATAACTGCTTAACCATAGTTTAAAAAAGGCAATGGCTATGAGGCCCGACCAATTTCGTTGCCACGCATTATTGGGGGAACTATTAATTAAGCCTAGTGGGAACATCTTCGTTAGTGTGTGAACGGAAAACAAAAGATTGTTGTGGAGCTTCCATTGTAAGTTGTGACACATCTGTTGTTGTAAATAACTCTAACACTTTTAAAAAGTCTCTTTTCAGCTCTTAATGCACTTATTAGTAACCACAAATGGCAATCAAAAACACACTCAGTTAAAATAATTAACAATTACAAAAAGACTAGTTTTGATAGCCTTTCAGTCGCATAAACAAACTCACTCTCCCACCGTGATACAAGAATGGGTGATGGACCCCCCTCCCCTTAGGTTTTTCGGTGTTACTTAATAATATCTTGAAAAGATTTTACCTTTAGTAGAAAGCTTGTGAAGTGATCTACAAGGTGAAGTCAACATTACGGTCATTACGAATTATGGCGCTGCTGGAAGCCTGTGACGCCAAGATGGCTGCCATGTCCATGGCCCGGAGCACGCAACTAACATATATTCATGTTACGGCGTTTTCAGGACCTTCGCCTTTAGACTGAAAATTTCCAACAAATTCAGACTCCTACAGGAGCCTTGCTAACCAGTCACAAGCTTCGCATAATTAATTCTTAGGCCTTGCGTTATTATGCGAAAGTCAACTGAAGAAACAATGATGGCGAAGAGATGCGAGCAATCTGCTGATGGTAGTTCAAGAGTAGATTCCTGTGAACAACTAAAAAAAAACTTAAATACTCGCCGAAAGTGGTAGTATAAAACCTGTCTAGAAATAGGCTTGTCTGTAAAAATGCTGTGAGGCATGTAGAGCTCTGGAAGTCACTTGCTAGACATCTAGACTTTGATATTATTAAAAAAAATTGTCGTCTTTGTCAGCATCTTATGTCCAAAAACAAACATGCATTTTTATCAAAAAATGGCCTAAAATTTTACTTCTTATGACAGCATCGCTTGCCACAATTAATAATCAACCGAATCTGACCAAACGTTTTCACATTGTAGGTAAGAGATAAACACATTGCATGTAAGAGATAAACGTACAGCTACTGAAAACGGCAGGTGCTGATAAAGAATCCTCTTGAAATAATTAAAGGAAAACGTTATCCACCCCCCCTCCCTCCAGCCTGTTCTCCCCAAAGTTAAGGAGAAATTGTCCTAATAAACCTCCTTCCACTTAGGTTGTCAAAATGACAGACAATAGCACCAACGACCGTCCTTCTCAGGTCTACACTCACCTAGGACGATCACACCGGACCAGACAGACCACTTCGTGTGCTAAGACTCCTTAGGCCACTTAAAATCATTTACTATGTGGATAACCTGTCATTGCAACTAGTAGAGTCGCTTGTATATTTATACATGTTGCCTTCTAGGAAGCGGAATTCAAGTGGAGCTCAAAATTACAAGGTAAAGTGCAGATTCACGGACTGAGTCCGGCTAACAAAACAGTGCACGGGACACAAGACGAATTCGAATAGTTGCTGATGTTCTTAATCATTTGTGATGACGCTCAATAATTATATAATTTAGTGTGTATAAATGAAATCAAATAAACATAGTTTAGTGAAATTGCGAACAAAGACCGAACAGCTTTTGATGATTTAACGGGAATTACACCCATCCCGCGTTTTCTGCACAATGTTGTACAGACAGGTGGAATTGTAAAGATACAAAATCTGAGAACAGGACTTTGAAATACTTTCATGATGCACCCATGATAGGAACTTCACCCTTTTGAATTATATCGCATTTGACGAAACTGCGAGGCTTCTTCTCCTCTACTTTACCCGTCTCTTCCGTTTCTCTTCAAAAGCGGAAGTTCCCTTCCAAAGTCTTGTCTTCAGGCACATTTGTCTGAGTGTGATTTTACGATGCGCATAAACTTGTGCGATAAGCACAGTTTGTGATTATGATGTCTTTACTCTCTCTCATGATCACCGCAAACTAAAATGCTCTTTAATTTTGCCTCGTAGGTGTAGTCCTTGGATCGTTTTATTACGGTTACGTCGCGTTACAAATCCCTGGTGGTTGGCTGGCTGTTAAAGTAGGAGGAACACGTTTATTTGGTCTGGCAGTTCTGACAGCTTCTGTACTAACAATACTAACACCTGTGGCCGCAAGAGCCAGTGTGCTGCTGCTTATAGCTGTTAGAGTTGGCGAGGGCCTGGTTCTTGTGAGTATATAGCTGAAGTAATGTAATGTTGTGAGAGACAACAGTATTGAAAAACGTTCAAATTGGTCAGCGGTGCTAAACTCGAGATTTTCAAAATCAGTCGGGGGGAACAAGTACTTCTTTTGGTCAATTTTCGTATCTACGCCCGAAGAAGTCCGAAGGGGCTCGACGAAGCTCCGATTTATATTGTCCAATCAGAAAGAACTATGAACTCGCGCAGAAAAATGAAACGGAATGTTTTCAAGCTTTAAACATGGCGTCCCTAACACGGAGGAATCTGCAGACCATAAGCTTACTTCCAGACATGCTTTGGCAGTATCAGCGAGAAGTTTGGCTGTTGGAAATTCTGAAATTTATGCGTTACTGTTGAATAATGGTGAAAGATAATCTATTGAAGCTTAATTGGTTACACACTCAAATTGTTCTTTATTAATCTCGCGGAGGCGCAACACTGAATTGCAAAACCATTTTGTTTTTACGGCTTTCCAAGGCTGAAATATAGCGTTGTTCAAAGCACGTTGAAAGATCCGATAGAAAAGAAGGTTACCTGATCTTTAATAGGTAAGGCAGTTAAGCTCGGGTTAAACGCGGTTCACTCGTGGTTTTGACATGAATTAAGACAGCTTTCCACGAGGGAGCGAGAAAAGAAATACTTAAGCTTATATCAAAAGTGCTTCGAACTGTAGTTACATCTCGCTGATCACTGTGGTGAAGCGAGTATTCTTCGCGAAAGAGAAGAGAGTATCCTGCACCAGTTAAATATTTTCCCCGTCCTTATTCACATTCCTGCATAACCCGAAGAAAAAGTTGACTTACGGAGCGGAAAACAGCTGATTGCATGAAAGTCTTCTTGCGCTTGCCGGCCGGAGAACAAAGCAATTCTCCATTTTCAAAGCTTTAAAAGCCTTATTAACTCTGTGTTAATTCCCAATGACCACTTGGTCCTGGTTGATCTAGGTTAATTTTGTACTAGAAAAAAACTGCTGAAATAATGCGCTTTTTTATTTAAACAAAAAACAAGAGCTTAACTTGCAGTTTCCTCAGCGGTCAGCATGTTGTATTGATTCTTCTCGTCAATAATTGGCAACTGTTTGTTAGTATTATTGACTTCCTTTATTACCCACAGAGAAACGCCTTCCAAGACAAACACATCTGTAATTCTTTATTATTCAAGCTCAGAAGGAATTCACATCGAAGAACCACAAGAAACCCACAAATTCCAACCTGAAACTGAAGTATTATTATACGGTTCTAGCGCTCATATTTCTTGGTTTCAAGACAAACTACTGCTCAATTGCTCAAGCGTTTTGCCATAAATATAAAATTAAAGCAAGATCAGACAACGTTTTGACATCGCTTACATCCTTATCAAGACTGAAAAGGTAAATCAATCGGGTCCAAACAACGGATGACGCACGGATTTAGTGATAGCACGACGGCGAAGTCGTTGTCGTTGGTAGCAATCAGTGTTTGTTGACAGGTAGTTTTGTTTCCCATCCATTCCATGCTTAAGATATTTCAGAGATCACTCGTCCAACCGACTTATGGACTTCATTACTGGGCCTTACCTGTGCTATGCGACTCGTCACAAACAATTCTTAAGATAGATGTCACCCACGTAGTTTGTCCTGATAAATATTTTCAAACGGTCTGCTTTTTCTTCCAAGTTGAGAGTTTACCGCTTTTCGAGGCAACAGAATAAGCTTGTCCTCACGTTAAATAGTTTTAAAAATGGAGCCTTTTTGGTATTTCACTCAAGGCGATCCAGGCCTTGGCCTCGGGATTTATATTTGAGTAGCCCACTGACCAAATGCCGAAAATCGTGGGCTCAGTCTTTTCTCGGAGAAAAGATTTCGCCATCAAATGGCACTTGTTCCCTCGACTGAAATGACGGCCATTTCCAGTGGCTTTTCCAATTCTGGCAGGGAGGGGGGAGGGTACTCCCTGAAAATTTGAAATTTGAAATTTGAAACCCTGACCCTATTTCAGTCCAAAATATGTGATTATCCTTACCCTATTTCAGACCACACCCAACATTTGATACCCTTTATCAGATCTGCCCAGGAACTGTTTTGGTTTGCGAAGGACTTCAAATTTCCGATATTAATCAAAGCTTCCCAAGAGAAGACAATAATAAAAAAATAGCTTCTCCTGAAAACCATATCCAATTCCAGAGCGGATCACGCAAACCTTACCCTATTTCAGACCAAAATGGTCTGCGTTTTAATGGTGTCGTAAGGGACAAGCCAATCTCGTCCGCAGAGCCCGGAATCCTTGGTGCTGACCAAAAGGAATGCGGCCTCTCCGAACGAAATTGGGGATCTCCTACCCAGTGCTTACATTTCAGGACCACTGCTCAGACACATATAAAAGACCCGGTTCCTTACTTTTTAAGGGTTTCGAATATGGACTGATATATCCTGTAAAATATCAAAGTCCAATGCAATGGATTATTTAATATATTTTTGTGAATTTAGATCTTGGCTTGCACGGCCTCATGTTCAAGTATGCAATTTACCATTGTTATTTTTTAAAATATGAATTTAATTTCTAAGAGTACCCAATGGATAGGATTCCGGTTCTTTTTTCCTTTCTCCCTAGATATGAAACTGATGGATTTTTTTTAGGTTAAAACCTACTATATGTCATTCGTAGGGAGTATTGTTTCCTTGTAACCATGCAATATGGAGCAAATGGGCACCGAACATGGAAAGAACCACTTTAGTTACAATTGCAGTCACAGGTACATGTTATGTTTAAGCTTGACAGCTCTCTGGGAGTCTTCTAGCACCACTCAACCAACTCTCCTGGGGCATCAAGTATGCTGCCCCTGACCCGGCGTTAAAAATCCACACCTATATATCGAGTCCCACTCGGGATTTTTTCATGCGCTGTCGGCTCATCAAATCCATTAACACTCTTGTAATAACTTAAAGTCCTTTGCTTTTTGTTCTAGAATTTTTCCTTTTAAATAACAAAAGAGATTATGTTTAATTCCTTCTAAAAACATACCCTGCTCCAAACCAAACAATATAGGTTGTATAGGAAAGCAACCCTTATAAGCTTAGCCTGTGAAGCTATTATAACCTCAGACAGTAAATATTTTGTTTTCAGGTTGTACGGTTGGCAGTATAGTAACATTAAATATATGCCCATTTCTGGTTTATTGACAAGATACGACTTAGATGGAGGATGGCCGGCAGCGTTTTACCCTTTTGGTGAGTTACGATGACAAACAATTACAACTGACGACAAAGAGAATCTCAATGGGGTTAACAGTCAAAAGTGAAACGACCCTAAATTTATCCTTCATTGGCCAAAAAGGATACCTTTTACCGTCAGCAGTGTGATGGAAGCAGTAATTATAAGTCATCAAACGGTCTCGTCCAGCATCTCCTCTAGCTATCAAAAAACTTTATTAAGTAATTGTTTCTCATTGAGTCCATCCGTTGTAAAAAAGGTGAAAGAGGTTGCAGCTGACGTCCATCGCACATGTTAGCTTTTTGTAGTGTAAGCAAAAATTGGCTTGTTTTACAAAAAATAATAATCCGCCAAAAAAAAATTGCAATCCCCCCAAAATTACAGTCAGTGTTTTAAGCTTATAGAAGGAACTTTCTCTGGAAGTTCCGTCATCCTTCAAAGAGCTATATAAATAATCGTCAACTGTCAGAGAACCCTCAGTTGAGACATTCGTCTCACGCTGCCTGTGTTAATCATCTTAGCGGACAACCCAGGATACAAGTCCTGGTCCGTTCAGTCGATCGCGACAGACTGCTTCGTTCCAAAGGTCTTTGGGTTAGGCAATCCAAGATGTTGGTGGAGTCGGCTCCATATCGGAGTGCACAACCAATAGAAACGATAGAAACGAGATTGGTTGATGGATTGAAATGCCACGCTCATGACTTGTTATTGCTGGGCGATTTTGATTTTGTTTGTTTTTTAGCGGATGGCTTCTTGGAAGTATTCATTTTGATTCAAAGCTGCCGTTAAACCTTAAAGTTGCTTGCGTTCGTGTCGTATTTAAAGTTGCAGAAATAGACAGTCAGGAAATAACTAACGCTTCCAACAATCTGCTAAGCTTGATACTTTAAGTGCGCAATTCGCTTAAGGTGTTTATGGAATTGCACTTCCAAATGCCTTTGCTATTTAACAAACTTCTAATTAACTTCGTCATACAAGCGTTGCACATTAATTACATTGGAATGCTGAGTGTCGTGTTGTATCTCACTAACGTCTTTACACTTTGTTCTATAAACACAGGATTGTTTGGTATCCTATGGTATGTGGCGTGGTTCGTTTTGGCGTTCGAGTCGCCTTCTGTTCACCCGACTATAACAGAGGATGAGCGGGCCTACATTGAGTTAAGCGCCGTTAATGTGGACAAGGTAAGTCACCAGGGTTAAAAATAAAGACCTTTTGCCAACGTTGTTTTATTAATGATTGGTTATATTCACATGAGTTATCCCCGGCACAGGTAACCCAAGGTACTGTTCCCTGGAAATCAATCCTTACATCTCCACCTGTTTGGGGCATCATTGTGGCAGCGTTTGCTTCTGACTGGGGCTTATACGTACTACTTATTTGTGTGCCGCTATTTTTAATGGATATCCTAAACTACGACGTTGCAGTGGTGAGTAATTATCCATCGTTCTCAAATCGAAATTACGGAATGAATGATGGATAAACTCATGCAATCCATGGTGTTAATACTCGGTATGTTTCGTGTTCCTTTCAGATGGGAATTGCGGCCGCAGCACCGTTTGTTTTTAAATCCCTGTCCTGTCATGCTGGTGTGACCGCTGACCTTTTGAGGCGAAATATTCTTTCTACCAAAACTGTAAGACGTGTATATTACGCCACAGGTGATAAAAGTTTATAAAAAGGACAGCGTGAAATGCAGACTGCGGAATAAGTGCCGACCATTGTTTTCTCGTTCTTGAAACAATGGCCGACTACATATTGTTGTCACCCACTCCTTTGTATAGTCAAAACAGTAGTCTGCAGCCTGCATTTTACACTGCTGATTATAAAATTGTTATATATAGACGTCCATGTTCCTTATGAGAAAGTATATACGTTATGTTTAATGTGTGTGGACCCTGTTGAAAGTGCAATGATGACTTTGGCCCAACAACTCAATTCAAAGAGTGGCGTTTTCAAAACTGATCAGCCGAACGGAAAAATGTCTTTTTACGTCCAATTCAAGATAGCTGTTTAAAATTTTCAAGTTTAGTAGATTTTCTACAAAATCAACCTGTCTAAAGATAACCTGTGTACAGCTGTCCGCTCTCGTCAAGAAAAAATCGGAGAAGAGAGCGGGTGGCTGTACACAGGATAGTCTAAAGAGGACGTTAAGGCGTTCTCTGTTCTCGGGGGCGGGGGCAAAAAGAGAAGGCCTCGGTCAAATCATCTTATGCACAGCAAGAGAGCACAGCTAAATAAAACTTTGCTGCGCGATTAAGTTGAACGTGGTAAAAAAGAGTTTTAAAGTTGTTCATGAGGACGAAAGAAAAGTTAAATCAAAATCATTCAACATCATTCCAGGGTGGCCAAACCGTGTTCAATTAACATGTTGAATGCAGCAATGTAATAAAGCAGTGTTGAATGAAAATGTTGAACCCGTTTGTCTGATCGAGGCCTAATTATAAAAGAAAAGCCGAGAGAAAAAGCCAACGAAAAACAAACAAAACAAGGAAAGAGAAACTGCCTAATTGGCATAATTTAAGCCTGTAACCATTCTCTAGTTAGTTGCGCAAGTTAATCGGTAAAGGACAGTAGACTATTAATTTTGTCCTGTGGATGACTTAAAAATTTGTTTCCATATAAGTGGTGACTGATCAATTTTAGTGATTTAAAGTTTGTGTGTCAGTAAATTCTCTACAGTGAAAACTAGCAACTATTTTCCGTTTGGGTGATCCAGGCGTTATGAGTATGGATGAATTAAGGGTAGTTTTCCTGAGGCTCAAAATTGAATAAAGACATATCCAAGTCCTCCCTAGGAGGCCTTCATAGGTCCTTTCAGTGTCCAATTTCTATTTCTTTCTTTATTTTTCTTGTAGGGGCAATCACCGCTGGTTTTTCCATTTTAATGGCGGGTTATATAAAGAGCCCTGATATCGTCATTGTTTGTATGTGTGTTGCTGGGGCCGCCGCTGGTATAGTCTATGCAGGATTCCAAGTCAATATGTTGGACATTGCGCCACGAAATGCTTCTGTTGTTATGGGAATCACCAATGCAACTGCAAATACCGCAGGGTTTCTTAGCCCAATGCTCGTCGGGTTTATTACCCACAATAAGGTAGGTTTTTCTAACGTGCATCAAACAGCTGCTGCATCAACTGAATATATTAACTTCACAAATTCTTACCCATCGTCTTCTCTCGATGCCGTTTTGAATATCCTGGCAAACAGTTGATTGTGACGCCTTAAAAACAAGAAAAAGCCGCCCTTTTGTCATTTTGACTACTTCAGATAAATTGAGATTTGAAAGGGCATGTTGATCTGCTGTTTGCAAGGGTGTTCTCTTGATCCCCTCCCCACATATTTTGATTAGTAACAAGTCAGACCCTAACAATTATACGCAGGAGTGGCAGTTATGGAGAGAGAGATTGAGCATTGTGTCTGCTGGAGATCTAGACATTTTGTACCCTGGGCAGATTGGGAGTGGGCAGGGTTAACGTCTTATATTGTAGAATATTCCCACTAAATGATACCGTGTCGTTGCTTTTCTTTCAGACGGTCGGCGAATGGCGCACAGTTTTTTGGATAACGTTTATACTTTATATCACTGGTACCACAGTATTTAGCATATTAATGACAGCTGACAGACAAGAATGGGACAAAGTTGAAGTTGTATCCAGAGAACCTACAACAGATATGGCGGTAACACCAAGATAGCATTTGTTTATTGGCTAGTGCCTGTTTCTAAGCATTGCGCCGTAAGCTAAGCAATCCAGGAACCCTTATCAAGCTTCTTAACGGCCTTTGTTAATTGGATTGTGGAGTGGACGAGCTGATCACACAAACAAACAACATGCAAGGAGAAAAACAAGCTCAGCAAGACTGAAGAGGGCGAACCCGTCCTACCGAGCCTGTTTCTCTTCTTTGCTTGTGCATGCATGCATGCATGACATCGGGTGGTGTAGCAGCTGTCGTAAGGTCTTCCACGATTGGTCCGCTAAACAATAGAACAAACAAAAGAAACAAAGAACGAGGCTTCAAAACAATAGAGCTGCTACATATAGCGGTCCAATGAAAATACAAGCTTTTGAGAGGTGCTACACTACTGATGACATCAGGCTTGCTTGCTTGACTATGTAGTAGGAGATTGCTGGAAATTGTGGCTCTTTCAATCCACCGTACGGAAAAAGATGGCAGCTGTAGATTTTACCACAATACCTTACAAACCTAACACAGCCAATAGGCGCATAAAAAGCCATATTTTTTGTATAAATTTGTCTCTGTGGCAACAACACTATGCATGCCAAGTTTAAAGTTTTTAGAACTTTTCTTTGCGTTTTATGAGCGTTTTTAGTGTTTTTGTGCGTTAAGAAGTATAGGTAAACGCACCAGTCGCCATCTTTTTCGGCACAGTGGATTGAGCTAGATATAGGAGGTCTTTTTGTACATTGGTAATCTATAATCTATTGCACGGTTTGAGTTAAATCACTTCATCATTTTTGATTAAAATACTTCTTGGATTCTAATAACAAAAAATAAATAAATAGAAAAACCTATCATTCTTCTAAGGTAAAGTCTTCAGCAAAGCTGCCTGCGTCAATGGGTGGCCTTGGTAACGCAAATATCTAAAATTAAAAATTGGAATAAAAAGTAGGATGACCGCAGATTAAGGAGCACCTGCTTTCGTAACAGAAGTGAGGGAGAAACAACAGTAAAGCACAAACAGAATGCTCATTAAAATATCACACTTTAGGAATAGAGTGAATGCCTTGAGAAGAAAAGACTCTCTTTTTAATGGGAGAAAGATTTTGGTTGATTTATGAGAGTTAATTTGCTTCAATTTTAGGATATCCTTAACACTCACTTCCTACGTAAACTACCTGTGGCAGAAAACTAATCACAACTTTGTAGGACAGTTAAATACATATATATATATATATATATATATATATATATATATATATATATATATATACAAAAGTCATTGTTTCAGTCGTCAGCTTACTTTTAAATATTTAAAGGAAAAGCATAGTTACATTAACATATTCATTCAAAATAATTCATCACATTTTTCAGCAAACCACAACTGTCATGTTTTTGTTTTTGGTCTTTTTGTGACTTTTTTTGCTTCATTAAGTCGAAAAAATATTCTTTTTTATGGTTTCGATTGAGAGACTAGTTCGTTTCCTTCATATCCTTTGTTACTATCTCGTAATAATGCTGGATCTTTAAAAAGGAGAACAGTAATGTGTACAGTTTTGTATTTTGGTATTCTACTTAGTTTGGCTCTTTCACTGATTTGCAACAATGAGTTATTCTGTGGACATGATTCCTGTTTACTTACCTTCGCTTTAGCTTTGCTGATTTTTTAACAACACAATAATACAAGCTATTATCATAACAATATCTATTTCAGTATGAAAAGGTTCAGTAAGAAGCCGTGAGTTTTGGAATAAAAGCATGTATAATTTATATTTGATTAACATTAGAAATATCACAACAATCTTTGAAAGAAAATTGAAAACCTGCTTGTTTTCATTTTCCCGGTTGACTTGGAATCAATTCATCATTAGCGAGGCCGACTTTTTTTCCCATGTTGAACTGTACAGGGGCATATCCAACGAGAAAATGTAAGTAATAGAGTTCTGGCATTATTTCATTTTTAGTTTATTTCAGATAAGTTTAAGGGATATTTGTGTAAGCTAACTCAGGATGATGTGTTCGGATTCTTTAGCATTGCATTCGCGGAAATATTAAGGAATAGAGGCTTATTACCCGAACGTCCTAGCTGCTACTGGTAGCTGACCTCATTGCACAGTCTAATGTTCTTTATCCCGAGGTCTCAGTTTGCCAACTTGCTACGAAAATTTGAAATGACAGTTGCCAAAGAAAATTCATGCAAGTTTTTCATCCCAGCCAGTAAGGGGGGATTACCTGTTAGAGCAGTTTTCCTCAATTACCTCATTCAATCGCAAACGCCATCATTTTTTGGCGATTTTTAAATTGTATGGAGAGAAGAAAAAAGTGGGAATATTGATGAATTTTTGGAAAATTCTAAAATGCGAAGAGTTAAAGGTGAGTTCAGATTTAATGTCAAGTTAATAATTGATGAATGGACATCAAAACAGTCCGTAAACAACCCCAAGAGCTCTTGCGTGGGGGTGGACTGATTGGGGTGTGTACAAAAATTTTATCCCTCTTTTGTTTCTTTCTTAAATCATATCTTATTTCCCTTAAACCTGACTATACCCACAAAGTGATGCTATATATAACAAGAGTTTCCTGTTATTTCTTTTCTGGGGGATTTTTTTTAATGACATTTATTGACACAGACGCAGAAAGTACATACACCGACAGCACAAAAAATAGAAAGAAAATTAAAGGACAGAAAAGGGGAAGAAGAAGGAGAAGCGACATAATTGATTGCTATATATTACAGTAGTATGTGAAAAAAAAACGACTATATTATAAATGGTTGAACTCGGAAATTTTTTTATTTACGGCTCAAAGATGCGAATTTTTTGTCAACTCACAATTCCTACCTGTGTTGTAAATGGAAAGTCTAACAAGGAGGGCAATTAAAGGCCTTGTAATACCTTCAGAAGCCGAGTACTCGTTTTAATTTTGTGTACCTTAGCATGGCGGTTCGTGAGTTTGTTGTTGAATTCACTTTACACGGCACTTTTAGTTTTTAAATTGCGACGGCCACAATGCCTTTTGACTCCCATATTACTTTAATGACTTCGTTTTATAGTTTTTCTCTTTGTTTATCGAGGTTTGGTATGTTTTTATTCAAGAAATTGTGCAGGCTTTAACTGGAAGATTGCTTTTTCATCTGCCGTAAATGAAGATAAGCTTAAAAGCCGGCGCACCGTTCGCTTTGGTTAAAACTGAGATCACACCGAACGATTTCGCTAAATGCTTAAATTGTTTATATCCGACGAACCAGCATATACGTTTCCAAGTAGAATGCAAAACATAAAAAAGTAATTAGGCTAAACGGAATGTTTTTCAAACTATTCTCTTCCATTTTTTACGCAAGGACAATTAAACCTGTCCTAACGTTTGAGTGCTTTGGTTCCGTGTTTAGTAAGCTTAAGCTTAATTATAAGTTTTTAATTGGGTTGTTTATCCTTATGCTGGCTACGATTTTCCACGTGCATGTCTGTTCTTGAAAAACAACCTTTTCGGTGTTGCGGCCGAGGGCCGTACTTAAAACCACGGGCAGAGTTTCTATACTGATCTCCTCCTAGTTAAACTTTACCATAGTGACCCGCATTAATTTATGGTAACCTTGATTGATTTATAAACAGAATGAACGACTAATCAACCTTAAGCAACAGAAAAACAGCATGGTTTTTTCTCAATAAGCGGCCGGGAAATCAAAAAGTTTAAAATGAAGATGTAAAATTCCTGACTAACAGCATGAATACAACATTCCACGAAACAACTAAATTGAAAGCCTGTTAGTTATTTCCTATAATCGTGCTTTAGAATAGACTCATAAAGGCCGTTCTTCTTTCTTTCTCTTCGGTAGTGAACTGATTATCCATTCAGTGACACAGTGGAAGAAACATCGTTTTGTTTCTTTTTCTCTGGATTATTTCAGTGGTAAGTGGTTATCGATAAATCTTATATGTTCTAGCTGCTTTATTTAATCTCTCTTTGATCTTTGCAACACGAAGATTGTACCCATCTCAAGGAATAAAAACAAGAAGTACCTATGAGAACTAGGGCAGTTTGAATTCAAGTGGAGTTCAAGTTAAGTTCTACTATGTTGTATAAAGTCTTACGGTTTAAAATCGTGCTTGTCCCAAGCACTAAAGTTAGTGTTTAGGCTTCCATGCTGAAAGCTTAGCGTTTTCTGGGTTTTCCCCCTAGATATTAAAGTTAGGTCATTCACGTTGAAATGAGTGAGCTTTTCCCTAAATACTGCTTTAATTTTCCCCCTTTTCTCTCTTTTACTCGACAATTAGTGACGCGAACTCATATTTTCCCTTTGGAATTTGAAAAAAAAAATAGTAAAAAAAAAAAGTTAAAATAGTAATGGGCGCCGCTTCTCTTTGATTGAAATCAACCGAAAGTCCGCGAATCGAAATGGGTGACGTGCGTTTAATTATCGCTCAACCTCGTCCCCAGGGCCTTCTCCTCTTTCAAAATGGCGGTCGGAGAAACCCCTGGCCAAGGCTGCTGAAATACTCCAAGAATCGTGGAGTATTTTGTCACGTGACACATGATGAAATGGCTTTTTCGGAGGTTGCCTCCAGCGTCTGGCGGCCCGGTTTGTTTTTTTTGTAATCTGAAACTGTTGTTTAAACCAAACAAAGACACTTCATCGTGTTTACGCGACAAAATTCTAACGAATTTTTGGAGCCAATTTGGCAGCCTTGGCGAGGGGTTTCTCCGACGGCCATTTTGAACGTGGAGAAGGCCCTGGGACGAGGTTGATTATCGCTGTCCTGTAACTTGAATGTCTGTCATCGATGGGGCGTTAGTTATCGATGTTAACCTCTCTAGAACGTGTGTCTGGTAGCAACGTCCAGTCTTTGTTATGTGTTCATGTGTTTTAATTGCTCCTCCTTTAGATTACAGCTGGTAACAAAATGAAAACCATCGGGTACCTCATTTCAACAGTCATCAGTGTGGTGATCGCCACTAACCAATGCGAAAACAAGAACTCTGAACTGGGATTCAAACTCGTAAGATATGCATACAGCTCGACTGTGGTCTCAGAATACCCAAAATGCCTGGAGATGTGCCTTGATGACGTCAAGTGCCGCAGCCTAAACTATGAACTGTTGTCAGGGAAATGCGAGTTTAACAACGCTAGCAAAGTTGGCGTGGGACTCAACGACTTCTTAGAAATTCCAGATACTATCTTCAGCGACATTATTGGGAGAGAGACCAAATGTACGTAGAGAACGAATTCGTTACTCTTAGCAAAGTTTCGAGATAAACCCTATTCAGACCGAGCATTTTTTGTCTTCTTGGACTGGAGGGGGTGGGGGGGGGGGCTGATTCGTCCACAACTCCTTAACTCCGAGAATATTAAAGTTATGACAACGAAACTTGGAGGGCAGATAGTACGCCCAAAAACGTTTGCTTTGAGGTCCGCTACATAAGCTGGTGACGTCATATGACGTGACAATTACATCCGGCTCTCAAGCGGCGGCCATCTTGGTTCTGCCACCTTGGATTTCTTGATTTTTCCAGACCCTTGAAAATCGCCAAAATTGACCAAAAAGTAACCAAAACCAATAAAAGAACACGAAAATGATATAATATATAGATTTACCCAAGCCTAAAAGCGGAGCCCTCCCTTTTTGTTTTTGTTTTTTTCTTTTTTTTTTGCTGGTAGTTATTAATTTGTGAAAATACTCTCATTCAAGTCTTTGAATTAAAAAAAAAAAGAAAAAAGATAAGAAAAAAATTGCTACCCTCGCTGAGAGCCGAACCCGGGTCGATGGCGTTTGAAGCCGGATATTAGTCCACTAGGCCATGAGCTTTGCTTGGGTTTCAAGTTAATTTTAATACTTATTTCTTTCTTCGTGACAAGCTGCCTATCAGCATGAAAATGCTGGTGTTTTTCCTGTCAGAATTTGTTTGGAACGCCGTAAAAACCATGGTTGTGGACAGAAAAAACCAAAAAGCACTAACTCTGCTATATTTGGTGTCGAAACCACTGCGCAAAGCTGCGAAGTCAAGCGGTGTACCGACCGAGTTCGAACAGAACCGACGAGGCAAATTTAAACTTTTCGCCAAAATTGAACTTTTCCCCTTCCACCAAAAAGGCAACTGAGTATTCTTTTGAACTTTTTATTTCATTAACAAATTTGCTTTTGAATTTTGTTGTCTTTGCTTGTTTTGCTACAACGCTGGTCAACATGCGATTTCGCGCCAATACCACACAGGATTCAGAACAGGTTTATATCTAGTATATGAAGTGTATTGGTAAACCTGTGGTGCGGACGGAAGGACGTACGGATGTACTGGCGTACGGACGTGCGGACGGACGGACGGACGGTCACGTGACTATAACGTCACTACCAAAATTTCTTGGCTTGATAGGTTACCAAATTTCCTTAGCAATGGAGCTCTGCTGACGCGCTAGCGCGCTGGCTCCGCTAAAAATGCAAAACATACTTCAGAAAAGTTATAATTTTTTAATGAAAAGGTGAAAATTCAAAATAATGAAAAAATGGCCTGTCAAAAAGTGGTTGCCATGGTAACGTCAAACTTGATGGACAAGCCTTTGATATGCCAAATTGCGCCCAGATAAATGTTAGGAAAAGTCACCAAGTTTGGTGGCTTAAGCTTACTTGTTAGAAAAGTTGTAGACGTCCAAAATCAGTACAGACACCATCTGCCCCCCCGGTCTCTGAATAGAGTTAATGTTCCGTGGCTTATCTCAAAACACAACTTAAAATTCAGTTCGCAAAGTTTCCCTCGAAAATCTTCAGAGTAACTCGGAAAGTCAATTTTGGGAATCATTATACTTGGCCAATCAAAATCGAGTAAGTTATTGAAGTACTTTTTCACAGTTGTTTTTCGGTTCTCAGTTATTTTAATTGTTAGGGACGATGGCCTCGATTTCTTTGCAGAGGTTTCTCCTTTGTTAAGTTTATGTTAGGGACAACAATATCAACAACTTTTCGTTAACCAAATGTCTGCTATATTACAGGCCGGTCGCTGTTTACGTCAGCAGTTTTTGATCTCTGTATTGCCATAATTTATCTAAATTTTAATGAAGCTTGGCAAAAGACTGTCACAGTTAGAATTGAAAATGTAACAAATGTGAGAAGAAAACGTTAAAAATTGAAGGAGATATTCCTTTCTGAAAAACGTCAAAATTACAGTGTATGGCTGTGTGGCAATAATTGCCAGCTAGCCATACAAACGTCTATAAATGTTGCAACTTTTAAATACACCGTATGAAGCCAGTTTTCGCCCGTTTTCTTTTAAACTTCGCATACTAGCTAAATTTTTATGCTCTTTCCAGTTATGATGTCTGTTATCCAATTTATTGTGTGAATTTCAATTTTCAAGGTGTAAACAAAAGCAATGAATTCAGCAAAGATCGCCATACACTTAATAAAGGATATATCGCAATTTTCAGCTCAAGAGATATGACTTAATACGCCGTCGTAACCTTATTTAGAGACCTCGCGCTTTCAAATGAAATGGAATAATGGCTATTCTCTCGTTTTCTTTCATTTCCTCCGGATAATTGGCATTTATCCTGTGGTTGAGTACATTATGAAATAATTATGCCACTCAATGTCGTCTTGCATGAACTTCTTGCCAACTCTATGCTTCTGCTAGGCGGAGCTGGCGCTGTGCAACCTAGTTCCCAGGGTCCCTCCACTACATGAAGAGAAAGGTCCCTGGGAACAAGGCTGGGCAGCGGCTAAGATTTATCATAAACTAGATTTCGTGGAAAAAATAAAATGTGTTCTGTTTCAGTTCCATCGTGTAAAGCTCTGCGCAACTCCGCTCAGCCAGTACCAATTGACGGGGAGTACGTGATTTATCCCGCGGGAAATCCCGTCAAGGTTTATTGCGACATGACGACAGATGGAGGTAGATCTAAAGATAACATGCCCAGGGAATCCCATGTAAAAGTGACGGAGATGCTGGTCTCACCTCATAGGGGTTAGAATTCTTGGTTTGGTGCCGTTAAGGGTGTTAAAACTGATATAAAGACCAGCCGGAACATTAACTTCTTGTTAGGAACCAGTACCTCATGAGGGTGAAAATAAATTTGGCTTCTGCCATCAGAGTTTTCTTTAAAACCTTCCGACTTAGATTAATTTGAGTAGTAACCTTTTCCTCTTAGGGAAAGTCGAGCGAAAAGAACACGGGAGCTAGCGCAAAAATCGCCTGCTACTAGTAGTGAGCGTCACCTTTCCACGCGGCATGTGATTTTCCCGCCAACTCGCGTGTTCTCTACGTTCAACCGCTGAGCGGAAAGAGAAAGAGAGACTGCTTACTTCCGACTAGCAACACGTGACTTTTGTACAGGCATTCCCCAGAAAATGATTCTCTTTATAATTATTTTTTACCGAGTTAATTTATTGAAAAAAGAGTCCACCATCCACGAAATACACAAAATACCCTCGCTTTGCTAACAGAATTCGAGGGCCTTCCTGTTAGTTTTATTTACTATATGCCAAACCAGTGGGTAGTGTTTTGCGCGCGCTCTGATTGGCTACTCAAATTTGTAATAGTATCTGCTTTTGACCTCCACCGTTTAATAATGAAAATTAATCATTATATATTAGCGCTCAAAAAGCAATAAATAAATAAATAAGTAAAAAATGATCAATCAATCAATCAATCAATCAATCAATCAATCAATCAATCAATCAATCAATCAATCAATCAATCAATCAATCAATCAAATAAACGTAGTAATGACCAACGAGGCATTTGGAGCGCAAAAAGGAATGTTTCAACTTTAGGCTCGAGTATTATATAAGTGTGCTTTTATTATTTATTTAACTAGTTATGATTGATTTATTTATTGTTTGATTTATTGATTTATTTGTTTATTTTTCAGGAGGCTGGACACTTGTCAAAAAATTAGACAGAACCACAGGCTTCCCCCAGCCAGAAATTATCGGAACTTACTCAGACGACTACCAAATACTGTCAGATTACAAAAATGCCTTGCTATTCCTTTCTCCCACTGGCTTGAAGAAGCTGAGAGAAGACATGGGATTCGATGAGATTCGTTTCTTCTGCTATAAGGTAAACGTGGGGAAAGTCATTCACATCAAAACCAACAAGGAAGCGCTTGGTGAGGCGGTGGTTAACTTTTTCACAGTCAACCCAGTGGAAATTGTCGACAATTTTCCAACGGCTTGTGGATCGTTCGTCATCATGCCTGATGACACGTCCGAGTTTTCTCGAAGGTGCAATGAATGGGGACTTCCCCGGATAAATCCTAGGAAATGGGGACATGCGTCTTTCAAGGCTGAGAAACGTATATACTTCTACCCAGGCCTTGTGCTGTATCAATATGAGTTCAGCTTTAATCGTCTACTGTGTGATGACAACTGGGACCGCGATCGCTCTCCAACTGCAAATGGAGATGAATACCAAATTTTTGTCCGTTGATTTTACTCGGCTACTGGTCTTTGGTTTGAAAAGATTAAACATTTTCACAACTTGGCTTTTATGCAGCTCGTTGTGAGCAATTTGTCCCCAAGTTGATTTCAGCAAAAATCATTAAGACTAGTTTGAAATATATGAGTAAATGCCAGTTGACAGATTTTCACTGAAGTGAAATCAAAGGCTGTAGTTGACGAAGTCGACTTGCTGTGTCCTCTCCTCTTCTTCCTTCCCCTTTTTGGCACCAAGTGAACTGCTCGATTAAGGTTTCCATGAAGAAAAGCTCGGTTTTATGTCATACGGGCAGTGTTATGGTGAATTTGCTGTCATGCTGAATTTCCTTAAGTTAGATATCTAAGTACCTAGCTCTATCACGATTCTCAGTTTCTTTCGATCGTTTTTGAGATGTCAATATAACTTTATTGACGTCTTAAATGCGAGCCAGTGGTTGATTGAATATTTCGCACCGTTTTTGTTGGGCTCCTTCCATTCAAAACAGAAATTCAAAGTTTCTCGTCAAAAAGCGGCCAGAAATGTAAATTACTTTTCCATTTGAAAGATAAAGGAAAGCGATATAACAACTTTAGAGTCCATGTTATGGAAAAAAAAACAAGGTAGGACTAGAATTAAAACGTGTTTTCATCTGTTTTTAGCAATTTGTTTTTGTCGAGGTGTTCTGCGTGCGCTACTCACGTAAACACGTTTTTGAAAAAGTTTTGAACGAAAAGGTCGTCGAGTTTGCGTTATTTTACCTGTTTTGTCGACTTCTGGGACCTAACAAAACTACATAAAGATGCTACTTTGAATTTATTTGTGTGAAGCACTGATTTATGGTGAGGAAAGTCCATGTTTTTATAATTTTTCTGCAAAAAACAAAAGATTTGATAGCCTTAAGGATGGTGGCCCCTATTGCTAGCGCACACATTTTCTGCGCATCGCGCGTTCGTCCCGCGCGATCGCGCCATTCCTGTATGTGGTGCGAAAATAAAATTTTAGGTGTATTGAGTTGTTGTTTTTGTATTTCGCTTCCGTTGTGGGAGTGTTGACCCGCAAATGGGGAACATGAAACCAAAACGAAATGGGAGGTTTATGAAAGAATCAGGACCGTCGAAGTGCCAGCGCTTGCACGACGAAAAACAAACATCGACACCGGCCTCCGACAACAAGTGACTCAAGGAAAGTAGCGCGGGAGGGACGAAGTTGACTTGGCGAAAAGGTTGACGAATAGTAGATCTCGGCGTGTTATCTGAACAGACTTGTTTTTTAGAGGCTATCTGGAAAGCGACCATCTGAAAAGACAATGCGAGCGTCAGCCTCTCGGTTAAATTATTAAGTACTTCGCTTCCATTTCCACGGTAAAGCAAATTACCTGTTTGGTTGTGGATTTAATACATTATAAGAATTGTTTAATTGAGAGAATTCCAACGTTGAAAATGATATTCTTAAGATGTTAAAGTGAATGATCGAACGGAATTGCTTCCGAGTAATTTTTTAAACCTTTGGAACAAGATAATACAACAACTGATTGTGAGTTAAAACTCTTTGACGAATAATACTTTGCAGGCGAAAAACTTGTGCCATTGTTCCTCCATAATTTACATGTGCTTGGAAGCTTCTGAAAACCTTTTTTGGGGTAATTTTTGCCGGTAAACTGCCAGATGCCCTAGCAATACTATTTATTTTATTTTGGCAAAGTTGTTTGATGGTTGACAGAACGTGTTAAACAGCCAGCAAGCTGCATGCAAATCAGTAAGAAATTCGTTTTTACATTGACAAACCTGTCGAGTCGCTACCGGCAGCAAGTTAAAATGGCCTTATTAGAGCAACTGTAGTTTCACGGGTACTCTCCTTGAACTTATGATTTGTTAGCTTTCCAAACAATGCTGCAGGAAGAGCTGCTGGTGAAAGTTGTGCTGAAGTCTTCTTTTAAAGAAAAATAGGTCAACTTCTCTGTTTCCTCAGCGGTCCGCATTCTGTTTTTGCCTTTATGTTTTCCCATTGTCGTTTTTCATCTTTTGGCGAATAACGAGTCAATAACTGCACAACTGAAATGTACTGTATTTTAGGGGCCAATAAGTTGAGAAGAATCTTTACAAACCATAAATGCACTCCAATTTATTAGTGTTTAGCGTGATGGCGATAAAAATGCAGAACAATGCAGGAGTAGAAAAGTACGAAGTTTTATGATGGCACGACCTTCCTCTCTCTCTTTTAGAATGCTTTTAAAACAGTGTTTTAAAATGAAAGTCGTAAAAAGACACTGTCTAGAGGACAAAGTTGAAGCAACTGACTACTTGTTAGATTTAAACTGTGTCTCACCTAACGCGAAAACTGACAGATTAAGACACTTACGAGCAGTATTGTATTTCCGATCTTTTGCAGTGAAATAAAGTAATCACTCCTATTTTTAGGTACATGTTGTCCATTTCCATGTGTGGCGTTTTCTTTTAGAGGGAAAGGAAATGCATCTAAGGCTTACATCTGATGAAAAATCTTTCCATTTGTAATTTGTTCTTAAGAGATTAGAAAGAGTCAAAAGAGTAAACACATTGTGAACCAACTTCTAGAAAGAGAAACAAAAACTGACCCGGCCGATAGTCTATGAAATATTAAAAGAAAACCTACCTCCTCTCGGTCTGGAAAAATGACGATAGCTGTTATAAACTGCAGCAACCGATGGAATGAAAACCAAGTTGACCTGCTGAAGTAGACGAGTAGTCGATTTTGATAACTCCGCTGAGCGATCTAGCCGAATGAGAAAGAACAAATCGAAAACTCGAGAAATTTCAGTCTTCGATTACTGGTCAGTTCGCTCGCTTCAGAGCTACTGATTCCGATTTAGTGACATCTCTCTATCTCTCTATCTATCTATCTATCTTATATATATATTACAGGCTTGGTCTTATACTTGCCAACTTTTTGTGATTCATAGGCGTGACATTTTTATCCTGAGAGTGTCAAGATTTTTCGTAGGGGACCGATAATATCCGAAGACGTCCGACGATTTCCGAAGACGTCCGAAGATTTCCAAAGCCGTTCCGAAGACGTTCCGATTTATGGCAAGTAAACCGATGCTTTGATCATTTAATCGAGTATGACCATAATCCGAGATTTCGCGAAAGTAAGATCATTATTTTCTCGCATTAGTTCGAGTTTATTTAAATACTTTATATATATTTTTTTAAAATGAGTCGGTCAAGGCTGTAAAGGCTCAAACTTTTCCACCAGGCGTGAGAAATGGGAACGCAGGCGTGAGTAGGCGTGAGATCGCAGTTTTCGATCCGCAGGCGTGACAATCACGCCTCAGGCGTGACACTTGGCAGGTATATGGTCTGACCCCACTGACAATTTGCAGTAGCCCTCTAGAACTTCCCAGCACGTACACAACAATCAAGATTCTCGGCTGCACAACATTCATTGAACAATGAAATCGCCTAACGGCACTCCGTTGTAGTGTGTTCTTTGATAAGGCAATTGTAAAATCCCCATACAGTTGGCAGTAATAAAATCAATCGACGTTTTACAAGGATTTTGCTTTCACCACGCGTCCCCTCCGCCATCTTCGATTCCCAGCATGCATCACTTCGACTTACATTCTATTCCCCACCGGGGAGGAGAGCGTCAAGAAAATCGTCACCGATGGAAAACATGTCGTGCGAGAGTTAGGAAAAAGTGACGTTAACTTTTAAAAATGCACGGTTACCCCTAGTTTTTATGTAATCAATCAAAAGCAGGACAACTTTTAGGTGTTGTGAAATATTTTTTTCAGAGGAAAAACCGTCTGTCAAAAGTTATTTTCCAACGTTCCAATCTACTAGGTCAAATAATGGCCCCAAGAAGAGGAAATTTGCATATAGAATTCCGCAGCATGTTGAGAATTGTATCTGTTGTTACTCATTACAAAGCCCTATCAGTTTAGACATCTTTATCTCCTACTTAAGTCAAATAATGGCTATCTTTTATTTTAAAAGGTTTTTTTTCAAGATTTTTTTTACAAATGCTCAATCTGCACTTTTTTACCTTACTTGGGCCTAATTATCTCTGAAAAGTGCAGGGTAACCCCCCATTTTCTTTTCGGATTTTAGCAGTCTTAGGTACGAGTAACAAATCCCACATGGGGACAAATGAGAAAAAATACCTTCCTATTAGGGCCACCGTCCTTAACACTTGAAAAGGTTGTGAGAATTTAACTTTCATTCCGTGCAAGAAATTCTCAGTTTTGCGTTTGTTTGCCCAAACAAAACGATGAATCGTGATAGATACAAAACTAATTGCGATTTTGAGACGGCAATTCTGCGTTGTATTGACGGCGTTGGAAGAAAATATATTGTCCGTATTGGGCTCTTTCGCTTCGCGACTCCGACCAATACAGAATACATTTCTTCCAACTAGCCATCAACGTAATGCAGAACTATCGTCTCAAAATTGCAATTATTTAACAAATAAAAAGCCAAAACCGTGCTTTGTTCTGTGATAAAGCACGCAAGGAAGTAACGAGAGCACGAAAGAGTTATAGGGTGAACACGAGCCTCAGGCGAGCGCTTCTCCCTACTTCTTGAGTGTTCTCGTCACTTCCTTGCGTGCCGTTATCACTGACAGAACAAAGCACGGTTTTGGCTTTTTTATTTCTTTTATAATATAGCTTTGCTCACATTTGTAAAGAAATTGGCTTTAATTTGCAAGAAAACAAGTTTTATTCATAGCTTGCAGGCGCGCGCAAGAAAGGTTTCAGCAGGGCGGAAAAAGGTTTTCAGCTTGCCAGCGCGCGCAGAATGGCATCACCGGTTACTCCGTGCATCTGCACTCTGATAAAGCACGGTGTTTCAACCAATCAGAGAGCGTGCTATATTGAAACGTTATTATAATATATAGTAGTATGCACGAATTTCTTCCACTCTAACAACGCTACGACTTTAAGTAAACTTTAAAAGAACGTAACTAAGCAACAATGAAGCACAAACAGAAAGCTCATTAAAACATTACACTTAAGGAAGAGACTGAATACCATGTGAAGGCTTATAAAGAAAAGATATTACCCTTTAATGCAAGAAAGATTTTGATTCAGTTTTTTTTTTGTGACTTAATTTGCTTCAGTAGTAGGATGTCCTTAACGCTCACTGCCTACGCAAACTACCTTTGGCAGAAAATTAGTTCTGATAACCGTTTTGGGACAGTTAAATCAAAAAGTCATTGTTGCAGTCGCCAGTTTACTTATAAATATTTAAAGCAAGAGGGCGGTTACATTTACATATTATTCAAAATGATTTCTAACATCATGCGAATCTTCAGCAAACCACAGGGGCACCCAACGATTTTTTTGGGTGAATATCTGTTCAGAAGACCTAAGTCGCGTAAGAAATAATTGCAGTAAAAAGTAGAGATTTCTTTGGCGAGACATCACCTCAGACTTTCGTAACAAGGGAACTGGTTAATTCCTATTGTTTTCGGAGGGACAAACACGTCGTTTAGAGCCAGCTAGCATTTTCGGAGAGCTATAAGCAGCTCGCAAATTCGGCGTTTCCTGCAATTTTCTGCGGCATGAAAAACTCCGAACAGATCAACCTGTATAAGCTTAGACAAATTTGCCTTTAAAAAGCTATGAAACAATCTAAGAAAGTAAAAAAAAAAAAAAAAAGGGGGATTTCAAGTATTTTGCTAAAAGTTTCTCGTTGGGTGCCCCTGAAGCCACAACTGTTAATGTTCATATTTCGGTCTGTTTGTGACTTTTTTCCGTCATGAAGTAGAAAAAAATTATTCTTCTTTATGGTTTTTTCGAAGACTAGTTAGTTTCCGTCATATCTTTTGTTATCTTGTACGGTAATGCCGAACTTTGAAAAGTAGAACAGTGATGTTGACAGTTTTGTATTTTGTTATTCTGCTTAGTTCTGTTCTTTCATATTTGTAACGTTGATTAATTCTGCTGACGTGATTCCTCAGTGCTAATTTACCTTTGCGTAAGCTTTGCTGATTTGTCACTTGAACAATGCAATATATAATAATACGAACTTTTAATTATAACGAGAGCTATTTCAATTTAAGGAAGTTATTTCTCAGGAAGAGACCGTGAATTCTGAACATTAGAACATGTAGAATTTATGTTTGATTAGCGCTAGAGATAGTAAACCTACTTGTTGTTATTTTTCCACTTGCTTTGGAAACAAATCGTCACTAGCGAGGTCGATTTTTTCCATGTATGTTAAACTGTATCCTCCGAGTGATACTGTTAAGAAACTTTAATATACACTTGTATTAGTTTTGTTCTGGAATATATGGTTAATCTGAAATTTTCCAGCTGCTTTAGTGATTTCACCTCTTCAACGGGTAGCTCGAAGTCATTAGTTTTCCGTTATTATTGAACAATAACAAAATGGATAAAATCTATCCCGTATAATCTCCAAAACCATTCTATAGTTTGCTTTAACACAATTAACCGTGATTTTTGTTTTAATATTGTCATAAAAAAATGATCTTTTTTGTCTTGTGAAACGCGTACCACAGGTTTTTGTCATATATTTTTAACATTTCGAGTAATGAAATTTGTAAGAATTACAATCGGTTTCTGTACAGTTGTAATAATCTTAATTGGTGTTCTAGTTAGTTCTTTACAGTGTAAACATAAAATAGTTTCACAACACTAATTTAAGTTTATGGTTATAATCCTTGTTAACGGTTAATTCACCGTAACCTTAGGGACGGACCATTATTTTTTTAAAGGGGGGGGGGGGATGAAAATTTTTTCAAGACAAACAATTTTTTTCTGTGTTGTTGTCTGTGCAAACAATTTTTTTCCGGCTGCATCTTCCTGCAAACAATTTTTTTTTGTGTTTGTTATTTATATACGGTTAAAATTCATCAGGTAATCTTATGTAGTAAAAATATTAATCTAAACAATACTGCCCAAAACTACTTTCCATGAATGCCGTGACTCTATGTCGGTAACTTATAAAAGTATAACTGCACCATAGCTTGTTTTGTTTCCTAAAAAAATTGAAAATCTCACATCAAAGTATACTGAAACATTAAAATGTGAACGTAATTGCAAGTAGAACTGCACCAGCGCCGGGCCTTTTTTCCCCTGATCCTAGAGAGGATTGAGGAGCCAAACGAAACAGCGCTTGCTTACACTTGCGCTTTATTTTGTAGATTATACAAGACTGGATCCAATTTGCCTTCTTCATGCAAGTGGAAAACAGGAAACTGCTTGCTGTTTAAGTGATAATTTATTAAATGTCATCATCAAACCAGCCTAGGACCCTGTTGAAAAGCCAGTGTGACTATTAGTGAATACATGCAACCCAGGAATTTAAGTTAATCTTTTTTCTTAGTTAGAGTTTCATCGCACTTCGAAGAGTTCTTGATTAGTAATGGTAATTGGACTCAGTGGAGCACAATTCAGGGGGTAATTGGGCGAGTTATGCGCCGATCAATTCGAAAGTTCAACATCCCCCCCCGGGCAACGCCTCGGGCATTTGAACTTTTCAAAATTGTCTTGTTCAAATTCCCTCCCCTAGGGGCAAAAAAGCTGTTCAAATGCCCCACCAATTACTACTGAATTACCTTTCCTCAAAGGCAAATTTTGTCTTCAATCAAACACTTTACACGCCTTTCAGAGAGAGATATGACGTAATGACCCCTTCGACCTTCTTTTAAAGACCCTTTTAATAGAGTTACTCACTGACAAAGGCGAAATTCTATCTTGTAAATGCGTCAAACCCTGCAAAAACCGAAAAAACTCACGGGCGTATTACGTTAGAACAAGAGATAAATGCGGTTCAAATTCCCCACGCTTCCAACGCAACGTTCAAATTCCCCCCTTCCCGGGCACGATCCACAGTCAAATGCCCGGGGTATGCCCGGGGGGGGATGTGAAGTTTCGAATTGATCGGCGCATTACTTTAAATCAGCCGAGCGCGTAGCGCGAGGACAATTTGAAATTACGAGCACGATTACCCCTGAATTGTACGATACGAAGTCCAGTTAATCCTATCTATAACCAAATGTGAGATAAGAAAATCTATGTGCCCTTCAGGGATATATTTTTAATTATCAGTTTTGCAAGCAGTGGAGAAACAGCTATAAAAGAACCCATTTCAGTGCCCCTGATTGACGCGTGCGCAACGTAGTTGTCGGATTACAGCTATCCAATTACAAAACGTTCGTGTTATAGAAACGATTAATACAATAGCCTAACTTTAACATTTAATGCTTTCAAGGTCCTCAGAAGAGATTATTTTTAATAAAGGGGTTAGTTACTGATTTTAAGAAACTGTGGTAATTTGTTGGTGGAAAAGTAAAAAACAGAAATTGGGTTTATCAACCAAGTCGATTTGATAAATTAGCCACGGGAAAGAAATGACAAAACTGATGCTTGAGTGTTGAATAGCTCATTTGCTCTGATGAATAGCTAACACTCAAAATGTCAACTTTTGAATTAGTTTGTGGTGGCTAATTTACCATGTCAAACCGGTTGATGAATCCATGCAAATCATTTTGTTGCATTGTTATCTTGCATGTCTGCAAACAATTTATTTGGGCTTTTTTGATTTTGCAAACAATTTTTTCCAGATTTTTCATCCCCCCCCCTCCAAAAAAATAATGGTCCGTCCCTTAGCCTCCTGAACGTAGACGTTCTTAGGATTCGTCTGTCCGGTTGGAGGCTACCGTAACTTTGGCTGATTCATAAAGAGAACAACCTATAAAGTGTCATTTAGCAACACGAAAACAGCATAGTTTTTTCTCAACAAGCGGCTGGAAAATTAAAAACTTAAAAATTGATGTAAAATTAATGACTAACAACATGAATACATCGTTCTATGCCGAAACAAAATTGAAAGCCTGCTTGTTATTTCCCCTGATCTTGCTTTAGGCTGATTAGGGCCCATCTTCTTTATTTGGTGATGAACCGATTACTGCCATCTATTCAGTGATACCGTGGAAGAAACAACTTTCTATTTTTCTTGCTTTAGCTGGTTTATTTCAGTGGTAAGTAGTGGTTACTGATAAATCTGAAACTTTCCAGCTGCTTTATTTTTGCCTCTCTTTGATCAGTTTGCAAAACGAAGATTGCACCAGCCCCAAGGAATACAAACAAGAAGTACCTATCAGAATTAAAGCTGCAGTTCGAGTTCGAGTTAAGTTCTTCTGTGTTGTGTAAAAACTGACCCTTTAAATCACGCTTGATCGCGATCCAATTACTAAGATCAGTGCCGAAAAAAAAATGAAATCTTAGGGTTTCCCCTACTGCAGGCCCGTAGCAAGGCTGAAATAACTGGGGGAGGCGAGCAAATTGGCCTAGTCAAAGCCCCCCCGTCAAAATACAGACGTTAACAAATAGGTAATAAGGCATGCAAAAATTTATGTCAGATAGATACTAACACTATTCACAATGCCACGGTTTGTGTCGATTTTGTCAAAAAGGACACCTTTATGGGGACAAATTTGCCAAAAAAGCTGCTTCCTGTTTGCTTTTCCGCCGACAAAGTTGTTGGAAACATCCACCAGATTTATAGCATCAGTTGTAAAGAAGTATCCGTAAAGTTAAAAAGAACGTAACCAACAATAAAGCACAAACAGAAAGCTCGTTTTAATGGAAGAAAGATTTTGATTCAGTTTTTCAGTTGCAAGTTGCGAACTGCGAGTTGCGAGTTACGAGTTGCGAGTTGCGAGTTGCGAGTTGCGAGTTGCGAGTTGCGAGTTGCGAGTTGCGAGTTGCGAGTTGCGAGTTGCGAGTTGCGAGTTGCGAGTTGCGAGTTGCGAGTTGCGAGTTGCGAGTTGCGAGTTGCGAGTTGCGAGTTGCGAGTTGCGAGTTGCGAGTTGCGAGTTGCGAGTTGCGAGTTGCGAGTTGCGAGTTGCGAGTTGCGAGTTGCGAGTTTGCGAGTTGCGAGTTGCGATTTTGCGAGTTTGCGAGTTGCGAGTTTGCGAGTTGCGAGTTGCGAGTTGCAGATTCGGTTCCTCAACAGTATTATTTGACTGCGCTCTCAAAATTGGGAAAAAGTCGTATCCTATTCCTTCCCGGAGATTTTTTAACCATTTGAAGATCCTCCCAGTTGTTATTCGTCAACTTTTTTTATTCTTACTGACTCCGTTCTTTATTACATTCAGGGGTGCACTTTCGAATGTATCTATATGTTGGCCCTACTCGTAGTAACGAATAGGTGAGAGAATTAAATAACACACCCGATGGAGAGCAGCCATATGGCTTGGAAGTTCATGGAGTCAGGACAAAAAAAAGACAAGACATCTATGACTGTAGTCAGGAGGATATGGGTTCCCGTTGTAGTTTATGAGAAAATATGAAACTGCAAGCGATAGTGATATTTGTTGAATTTTAACTCAAAAATCAAAATGTGATTCGTCAGAATTAACGTTCACCCAGTGCACTCCACAAGATTTCCGTTGCGTGAATGCTTTAGATATACGTCTTTCACGCAAAGGCGAAATTTAGCTAATGTCGTAGAATTTTGTCTGAGAGACTGACAAAACGTCCACTGTAATATATGAATGTAACTGACATATCACAATGAAATGAAGGCTTTCGTCCATAAGTGCCGCAACAAAGCCATATGGCTGCCCTCCATCGGATTTGTTGTTTAATTCTCTCACCCATTCGTTACTACGAGTAGCGCCAAAATATAGATACATTCGAAAGTGCACCCCCGAATGCAATAAAGAACGGAGTCAGTAAGAATAAAAAAAGAGGGGGAAGAACAACCGGGAGGAACCTCAAATAGTTAAAAAAATCTCCGGGAAGAAACGGAGATTGAAATTCAGCTTTAAAATGAAACAAAATAGGATACGATATTTTCCCAGCACCAATTTACAATTTTGAGAACGTACGCAGTCAAATAATACTGTTGAGGAACTGAATCTGCAACTCGCAACTGCAATTCGCAACCCGCAACTCGCAACGCGCAACTCGCAACTCGCAGTTTACTTATAAATATTTAAAGGAAGTGCAGTTACATTAACATATTATTTATTCAAAATAATTCCTAACATCATGCGATTCTTCGGCAAACCGCAGGGTTAACCAGCGGTTTGTTTCGGGCAATATCTGTTCAGAAGACCTAAATCACGAGAGATATTCGGATTTACTGCAGTGAAAACTAGAGATTTCTTTGGCGAGACATCACCTCACTGACAGACTTTCGTAACAAGGGAACTGATTAATTCCTATTGTTTTCCGAGGGGTAAATATGTCGTTTAGAGTGTGAAACAATGCCAGCTAGCATTTTCGGAGAGCTATCAATAGCTTGCAAATTCGGCGTTTTCTGCGGCATGAATTTTCAGCTAAAAACTCCGAACAGATCAACCTTTGTTAGCTTAGTTAAATTTGCCTTCAAATGGCTATCAAACAACCTAAGAAATTAAAAAAAAGAAATGGTATTTCAAATATATTGCTGAAATTTTCTCGTTGAGTGCGCCTGAAACCCCAACCGGTTAAGTTTTCTTTTTTGATCTTTTTCAGTGAGTTTTTTGCTTCATAAAGTAGAAAAAATTTATTATTCTCTATGGTTTTTTCCGACCATGTTCCAGCTTTCGTCATACCCTTTGTTATCTTTTGCAGTTACGATGATCTTTGAAAAGTGGAACAGTGATGTTGACAGTTTTGTATTTTTTTATTCTGCTTAGTTCTGTTCTTTCATATTTGCAACGTTAATTAATTCTGCGGACGTGATTCCTGAGTGCTAATTTACCTTTGCGTAAGCTTTGCTGATTTGTTACTTGAACAATGTAATATACAATAATACGTGCTATGAGAGCGGTCTTCATTTGAGTGTCAAAAGTAATTCGCGCTTTGCGTTGGTTTTGCTTTACTTCCCTATGTGATTGGTTAAAAAATCTCGCGCCACTTTCTCCACCAATCAGAAGTAAAACTCAAACCAATCGCATCTTGCTCGCACGCGTTTTCCCGCGCTTGGCGCCGGTTACATGTATTTGCTTCGAGTTCTGATTGGTTCATTGGGTAATTTGTGTTTATTGTGATTGGCTGGTGTAATTACTTTGGTTTTGGTTTTTCGACACTCAGTTGAAAAGCGCTCTATAATAACAAGCGCTATATATTTCAATTTAAAGAAGTTAAGAGGCCGTGAATCTTGAGATAGTAGACCTACTGATTGTTATTTTCCCGCTTGCTTTGCAATCAAATTGTCACTAGCGAGGTCGATTTTTTTCCATGTATGTTAAACTGCATCCTTTAAGTGATACTGTAAAGAACTTTAATATGCACTTGTGTTAGTTTTTTTCTGGAATATATGGTTAATTTGAAGTTTTCCAGCTGCTTTAGTCACCTTTTCAACGGGTATCTCGAAGTCATTAGTTTTCCGTTATTATTAAACAATAACAAAATAGATCAAATCTATCTCGTCTAATCTCCAAAGACATTCTATTGTTTGCATGCTTTAACACAACCGTGATTTTTTTGTTTTAATACTGTGACCTTTTTTGTTTCTTAACCTATGTGAAAAAAAAATGATCTTTTTGTCGTGTGAAACACGTGCCTTAGGTTTTTGCCATATATTTTTAACATTTCGATTTCAATTGTAATTCGTGTTCTAGTTAGTTCTTTACAGTGTAAATATGAAATAGTTTCACAGCACTAATTAAAGTTTATGCGGTTGTAATCCTTGTTAATTCACCGAAACCTTAGCCTCCAACGTAGACGTTCTTCAGTAGGACTCGTTTGTCTGCTGGAAGCTACCGAAACTTTGGCTGATTCATAAAGAGAACGAGCTATAGATTGTTTTTTAGCAACACGAAAACAGCATGGTTTTTCTCAATAAGCGGCTGGAAAATTAAAAACTTAAAAATTGATGTAAAATTTATGACTAACAGCATGAATACATCGTTCTATGCCGAAACGAAATTGAAAGCCTGCTTGTTATTTCCCCTAATCTTGCTTTAGACTGATCGTGATCAGGGCTGGTCTTCAGCTTTATTTGTAGTGAACTGATTACTGCCATCCATTCAGTGATATCGTGGAAGGAACAACTTTCTATTTTGTTTTTTGCTTTAGCTGGTTTGTTTCAGTGGTAAATGGTTACTGATAAATCTGAAATTTTCCAGCTGTTTTATTTTGCCTCTCTTTGATCAGTTTGCAACACTAAGATTGCACCAGCGCTAGTCCCAAGGAATATAAACAAGAAGTACCTCAGAATTAGAGTTGCAGTTTGAGTTCGAGTTAGGTTCATCTACTATGTTGTGCAAAAACTACCCCTTTAAAATCACGCTTGATCGCGACTCAATTACTAATTAAAAATCAGTGCCGAAAAATTCTGAAATCTTAGGGTTCCCCCGCAAGATATAACGGATAACTTTATCCACCGGATAAAAAGCTATCCAGGGGATAAAATGTACTCCAACCAATACATTTTGTCCTTTGGATAGTGATTTATCCAGAGGGTAAAGCTATCCAGTCTTTTAACAACCGGGGCCAGGTGGGTTCGTTTAATTATCGCTGCCATTTGAATGTCTGCAACCCAGTTGGCGTTAGTAATCGATGCCAAACACTCTGAGAACGCGTTTTTTGTTAGCAACGCCCTTTCGTTGTTTTCGTTGTGTGTTAATGTATTTTGATTGCTTTTCCTTTAGTTTACAGCTGGTAACAAAACGAAAACTATCGCGTACCTCATTTCAACAGTCATCAGTGTGGCGATCGCTGCTGACCAATGCGAATACAGGAGCTTTGTACTGGGATTCAAACTTGTAAGACATGCATACAGCTCGACTGTGGCCTCAAAATACCCTGAATGCCTGGAGATGTGCCTTGATGACCTCAAATGCCGCAGCCTAAACTATGAACAGTACTCAGGAAAGTGCGAGTTTAACAATGTCAGCAAAGTTGGCGTAGGCGTCGACGAATTCTTAAGAACTCCAGATACCATTTTCAGTGACATTATTGGGAGGGAGAGCAAAGGTATGTATAGAATTTTGTTACTCTAAGAAAACTATCGAGATCATCGGTCAGTGCAATTGTACTTAAAAGTAATCCCGAATTAAGGAGACGCAACTCAACAATGATGTTCAAGAATTTTCCGTCAAGTTTTAAAAAAAACTTCAGAAATCTTCGGAGATTCTAGAGAATCAGGATTTAGTCAATTTGGAAATTATTGCGCTTATCATCGCAAATTAAAGTTGAGAAAGTTATCGGTTCACACTTTTTCTTCTTTGTGCTGAAAGAGTTGTCAGCCAGCCACACATAGATGACATAGTGTAATTCATTTCAACAGTCATCAGTGTAGCGATCGCTGCTGACCAATGCGAATACAGGAGCTTTGTACTGGGATTCAAACTTGTAAGACATGCATACAGCTCGACTGTGGCCTCAGAATACCCTGAATGCCTGGAGATGTGCCTTGATGACCTCAAATGCCGCAGCCTAAACTATGAACAGTACTCAGGAAAATGCGAGTTTAACAATGTCAGCAAAGTTGGCGTAGGCGTCGACGAATTCTTAAGAACTCCAGATACCATTTACAGTGACATTATTGGGAGGGAGAGCAAAGGTATGTATAGAATTTTGTTACTCTAAGAAAACTATCGAGATCATTGGTCAGTGCAATTGTACTTAAAAGTAATCCCGAATTAAGGAGACGCAACTCAACAATGATGTTCAAGAATTTTCCGTCAAGTTTTAAAAAATCTTCGGAGATTCTAGAGAATCAGGATTTAGTCAATTTGGGAATTATTGCGCTTATCTTCGCAAATTAAAGTTGAGAAAGTTATCGGTTCACACTTTTTCTTCTTTGTGCTGAAAGAGTTTTCAGCCAGCCACACATAGATGACATAGTGTAATTCATGCATCTTTTACTGTAAATATGTAAAGCAAATCTTACTGATTTTCTTAAGATTTTTGCTCTTTTACATTTTATTCACTGTGAATACAAGTAGAATTTTTATATTAATCGTATCTATAACAAAATTCTCGATTGCGATTGGTTCTCCTCGCCCCTATTTGAGACGTATTTAAAGGGTGATCGGGTGGGTGTCCAATTACAGCTGTCCAACTTGAACTTTTTGTAACTGGATAACTTTACTCGGACAACTACGTTGCGCGCACGTCAGTCAGGTGCACTGAAATGGGTTCTTTTTATAGCTGTTTCTCCCCTGCTTGCAAAACTGATAATTAAAAATATATCCCCGCAGGGCACGTAGATTTTCTAATCTAGCATTTTGTTGTAGATACGATTAATTGGTAACTGGACTTCGTGTCGTACAATTCAGGGGTAATCGTGCTTGATAATTTCAAATCGTCCTCGCGCTACGCCCTCGGCCCCTTTTATGTTCTCTTTTTTTATTTTTTTTTTAAAGAGTATTGCGTATTTTGTAGTCGTACCTTTATATTGCAAATCAGCCATCTTTTGGAGACTTCAAATAGGCTACGCCTCTGTGCGCTACGTGGAAGGTTTAATACTGCACATAATAATAATAATAATAATAATAATAATAATAATAATAATAAATGTGTTCTGTTTCAGTTCTATCGTGCAAAGCTCTGCGCAGCTCCGCACTGCAAATAACACTTGATGGGGAGTACGTGATTTATCCCGCGGGGAATCCCGCCAAGGTTTATTGTGACATGACGACAGAAGGAGGTAAATCTAAAGACAACATGGCCAGGAACTCCCATATAAAAGTAACGGAGATGCTGGTCTTACCTTAAAGGGGTTAAAATGTGTGGTTTGGTGCCGCTAGGGGGTAAAAACCAATACTAGTAAAGACCAGTCGGGACATTAACTTCTTGTTACAACCGGTACCTCATAGGGTTGAAAATAAATTATAGTCACAACCACAAAAACTATTATGGTACACTTTCAGAGGTATGAGCAGTAACTCTCTCCACTCATGTGATAGTCGGGCGAAAAGAACACGGGAGCTAGTGCGAAAATCGCCTGCTACTAGTAGTGAGCGTCACGTTTCCACGCCGCAGGCAATTTTCGCTCTCGCTCGCGTGTTTTTTTCGCTCTACCGCTCAGCGGAGAGACTGCTCATTGTTTACTTGCGACCAGCAGCAAGTGACTTTTCTACGAGCATCGCCCCGGAAAATGTGTGCAAAAGACAATCAATCAATCAATCAATCAATCAATCAATCAATCAATCAATCAATCAATCAATCAATCAATCAATCAATCAATCAATCAATCAATCAATCAATCAATCAATCAATCAATCAATCAATCAATCAATCAATCAATCAATCAATCAATCAATCAATCAATCAATCAATCAATCAATCAATCAATCAATCAATCAATCATTCAATCAATCAATCAATCAATCAATCAATCAATCAGTCAATCAATCAATCATTCAATCAATCAATCAATCAATCAATCAATCAATCAATCAATCAATCAATCAATCATTCAATCAATCAATCAATCAATAAATCAATCAATCAATCAATCAATCAAGGGAAATAGTAACGACCAACGGGGACATCGGGGCCTAAAAAGAATGTTTCAACTGTAGGCTAGGGTTCTAGTCACAAGCACCTCCTTATATGTTTTTATTATTTATAGTTTGATTGATTGATTTATTTTTATTTTTCAGGAGGCTGGACACTTGTTAAAAAATTAGACAGAACCACAGGTTTCCCCCAGCCAGAAATTATCGGAACTTACTCAAACGACTACCGAATACTATCGGATTACAAAAATGCCTCGCTTTTTCTTTCTCCCACTGGCTTGAAGAAGCTGAGAGAAGACATGGGATTCGATGAGATTTGTTTTTACTGCTATAAGGTAAACGTGGGGAAAGTCATTCACATCAAAACCAACAAGGAGGCGCTTGGTGAGGCGGTGGTTAACTTTTACACAGTCAATCCAGTGGAAATTGTCGACAATTTCCCAACGGCTTGTGGATCGTTCGACATCATGCCTGATGACACGTCCGAGTTTTCTCCAAGGTGCGATGAATGGGGACTTTCCTGGGCAAATCCTAGGAAATGGGGACATGTGTCTTTCAAGGCTGAAAAACGTATGTACTTCTACCCAGGCCTTGTGCTGCATCAATATGAGTTCAGCTTCAATCGTCTTCTGTGTGATGACAAGTGGACTGGCGCTCGCTCTCCAACTGCAAATGGAGATGAGTACCAAATTTTAGTCCGTTGATTTTATCCGGCTACTGGTCTTTGGTTTTGAACTGATCGGACTTTTTCACAACTTTGCTCTTATGCAGCTCTTGGTGAGCAATTTGCACTAAACTTGATTTCAGAAAAAATAGTAAAGCGGGAAATAGAACACTTATTTTAAAAACACTTGTTTGCAATATATGAGTAAATGTCAGTTGACAGATTTTGCGAACTTTAGTCCACTGAAGTGAAATCAAAGGTTGTAGTTGACGGAGTCGACTTGCTGTGTCCTCTTCCCTTCTTCCCTCCCTTCTTTGGCACTAAGTGAACTGCTCGATTAAGGTTTCCATAGGGCAAGGTTCAACTTTGTGTCACACGAGCAGTGTTATGGTTAATTTTTTTGTCATATGTAAGTTAAGTAAGATCTAAGTACATATAGTGATTACTTTTAGGCTAACAACGACACGATTTCAAGTGAACTCTAAAAGAACGAAGCAGCCAAAATCAGTTTTTAACGGATTTACTCCAAGACACGACGTAAAGAACTTGAAAACGGCTCGACTCTTTCAAGTTGGAACCTGTTTCCACCCGAGCCATGCATAGCTAAATACACTTATTGATAGTTGCTGTGCAGTATAATAACCATTATTATCAAACTTGGATTATATTTCTTAGGCTTCAATTGATTCATGCGTTTTTTATGCGTGGGCTTTTCAAGACGATACTTTGTTTCCAAGATAACTGCTTAACCATAGTTTAAAAAAGGCAATGGTTATGAGGCCCGACCAATTTCGTTGCCACGCATTATTGGGGCAACTATTAAGCCTAGTGGGAACAACTTCGTTAGTGTGTGAACGTAAAACAAAAGATTGTTGTGGAGCTTCCATTGTAAGTTGTGACACATCTGTTGTTGTAAATAACTCTAACACTTTTAAAAAGTCTCTTTTCAGCTCTTAATGCACTTATTAGTAACCACAAATGTCGATCAAAAACACACTCAGTTAATATAATTAACAATTACAAAAAGACCAGTTTTGATAGCCTTTCAGTCGAATAAACAAACTCACTCTCCCACCGTGATACAAGAATAGGTGATGGACCCCCCTCCCCTTAGGTTTTTCGGTGTTACTTAATAATATCTTGAAAAGATTTTACCTTTAGTAGAAAGCTTGTGAAATGATCTACAAGGTGAAGTCAACATTACGGTCATTACGAATTATGGCGCTGCTGGAAGCCTGTGACGCCAAGATGGCCGCCATGTCCATGGCCCGGAGCGCGCAACTAACATATATTCATGTTAAGGCGTTTTCAGGACCTTCGCCTTTAGACTGAAAATTTCCAACAAATTCAGACTCCTACAGGAGCCTTGCTAACCAGTCACAAGCTTCGCATAATTAATTCTTAGGCCTTGCGTTATTATGCGAAAGTCAACTGAAGAAACAATGATGGCGAAGAGATGCGCGCAATCCGCTGATGGTAGTTCAAGAGTAGATTCCTGTGAACAATTAAAAAAAAAACTTAAATACTCGCCGAAAGTGGTAGTCTAAAACCTGTCTAGAAATAGGCTTGTCTGTAAAAATGCTGTGAGACATGTAGAGCTCTGGAAGTCACTTGCTAGACATCTAGACTTTGATATTATTAAAAAAATTGTCGTCTTTGTCAGCATCTTATGTCCAAAAACAAACATGCATTTTTATCAAAAAATGGCCTAAAATTTTACTTCTTATGACAGCATCTCTTGTCACAATTAATAATCAACCGAATCTGACCAAACTTTTTCACATTGTATGTAAGAGATAAACACATTGCATGTAAGAGATAAACGTACAGCTACTGAAAACGGCAGGTGCTGATAAAGAATCCTCTTGAAATAATTAAAGGAAAACGTAATCCACCCCCCTCCCTCCAGCCTGTTCGCCCCAGAGTTAAGGAGAAATTGTCCTAATAAACCTCCTTCCACTAAGGTTGTCAAAATGACAGACAATAGCACCAACGACCGTCCTTCTCAGGTCTACACTCACCTAGGACAATCACACCGGACCAGACAGACCACTTCGTGTGCTAAGACTCCTTAGGCCACTTAAAATCATTTACTATGTGGATAACCTATCATTGCAACTAGTAGAGTCGCTTGTATATTTATACATGTTGCCTTCTAGGAAGCGGAATTCAAGTGGAGCTCAAAATTACAAGGTAAAGTGCAGATTCACGGACTGAGTCCGGCTAACAAATCAGTGCACGGGACACAAGACGAATTCGAATAGGTGCTGATGTTCTTAATCACCCATCCCGCGTTTTCTGCACAATGTTGTACAGACAGGTGGAATTGTAAAGATACAAAATCTGAGAACAGAACATTGAAATACTTTCATGATGCACCCATGATAGGAACTTCACCCTTTTGTATTATATCGCATTTGACGAAACTGCGAGGCTTTTTCTCCTCTACTTTACCCGTCTCTTCCGTTTCTCTTCAAAAGCGGAAGTTCCCTTCCAAAGTCTTGTCTTCAGGCACATTTGTCTGAGTGTGATTTTACGATGTGCATAAACTTGTGCGATAAGCACAGTTTGTGACTATGATGTCTTTACTCTCTCTCATGATCACCGCAAACTAAAATGCTCTTTAATTTTGCCTCGTAGGTGTAGTCCTTGGATCGTTTTATTACGGTTACGTCGCGTTACAAATCCCTGGTGGATGGCTGGCTGTTAAAGTAGGAGGAACACGTTTATTTGGTCTGGCAGTTCTGACAGCTTCTGTACTAACAATACTAACACCTGTGGCCGCAAGAGCCAGTGTACTGCTTATAGCTGTTAGAGTTGGCGAGGGCCTGGTTCTTGTGAGTATATAGCTGAAGTAATGTAATGTTGTGAGAGACAACAGTATTGAAAAACGTTCAAATTGGTCAGCGGTGCTAAACTCGAGATTTTCAAAATCAGTCGGGGCAACAAGTACTTCTTTTGGTCAATTTTCGTATCTACGCCCGAAGAAGTCCGAAGGGGCTCGACGAAGCTCCGATTTATATTGTCCAATCAGAAAGAACTACGAACTCGCGTAGAAAAATGAAACGGAATGTTTTCAAGCTTTAAACATGGCGTCCCTAACACGGAGGAATCTGCAGGCCATAAGCTAACTTCCAGACATGCTTTGGCAGTATCAGCGAGAAGTTTGGCTGTTGGAAATTCTGAAATTTATGCGTTACTGTTGAATAATGGTGAAAGATAATCTGTTGAAGCTTAATTGGTTACACACTCAGATTGTTCTTCATTAATCTCTTCGGGGCGCAACACTGAATTGCAAAACGATTTTGTTTTTTCGGCTTTCCAAGGCTGAAATATAGCGTTGTTCAAAGCACGTTGAAAGATCCGATAGAAAAGAAGGTTACCTGATCTTTAATAGGTAAGGCAGTTAAGCTCGGGTTAAACGCGGTTCACTCGTGGTTTTGACATGATTCAAGACAGCTTTCCACGAAGGAGCGAGAAAAGAAATACTTAAGCTTATATTAAAAGTGCTTCGAACTGTAGTTACATCTCGCTGATCACTGTGGTGAAGCGAGTATTCTTCGCGAAAGAGAAAAGAGTATCCTGCACCAGTTAAATATTTTCCCCGTCCTTATTCACATTCATGCACAACCCGAAGAAAAAGTTGACTTACGGAGCGGAAAACAGCTGATTGCATGAAAGTCTTCTTGCGCTTGCCGGCCGGAGAACAAAGCAATTCTCCATTTTCAAAGCTTTAAAAGCCTTATTAACTCTGTGTTAATTCCCAATGACCACTTGGTCCTGGTTGATCCAGGTTAATTTTGAACTAGAAAAAACTGCTGAAATAATGCGCTTTTTTATTTAAACAAAAAACAAGAGCTTAACTTGCAGTTTCCTCAGCGGTCAGCATGTTGTATTGATTCTTCTCGTCAATAATTGTCAACTGTTTGTTAGTATTATTGACTTCGTTTATTACCCACAGAGAAACGCCTTCCAAGACAAACACAGCTGTAATTCTTTATTATTCAAGCTCAGAAGGAATTCACATCGAAGAACCACAAGAAACCCACAAATTCCAACCTGAAACTGAAGTATTATTATACGGTTCTAGCGCTCATAATTCTTGGTTTCAAGACAAACTACTGCTCAATTGCTCAAGCATTTTGCCATGAATACAAAATTAAAGCAAGATCAGACAACGTTTTGATATCGCTGACATCCTTATCAAGACTGAAAAGGTAAATCAATCGGGTCCAAACAACGGATGACGCACGGATTTAGTGATAGCACGACGGCGAAGTCGTTGTCGTTGGTAGCAATCAGTGTTTGTTGACAGGTAGTTTTTGTAGTTTTGTTTCCCATCCATTCAATGCTTAAGATATTTCAGAGATCACTCGTCCAACCGACTTATGGACTTCATTACTGGCCCTTACCTGTGCTATGCGACTCGTCACAAACAATTCTTAAGATAGATGTCACCCACGTAGTTTGTCCTGATAAATATTTTCAAACGGTCTGCTTTTTCTTCCAAGTTGAGAGTTTACCGCTTTTCGAGGCAACAGAATAAGCTTGTCCTCACGTTAAATAGTTTTAAAAATGGAGCCTTTTTGGTATTTCACTCAAGGCGATCCAGGCCTTGGCCTCGGGATTCATATTTGAGTAGCCCACTGACCAAATGCCGAAAATCGTGGGCTCAGTCTTTTCTCGGAGAAAAGATTTCGCCATCAAATGGCACTTGTTCCCTCGACTGAAATGACGGCCATTTCCAGTGGCTTTTCCAATTCTGGCAGGAAGGGGGGAGGGTACTCCCTGAAGCTTTGAAATTTGAATCCCTTACCCTATTTCAGTCCAAAATATGTGATTATCCTTACCGTATTTCAGACCACACCCAACATTTGATACCCTTTATCAGATCTGCCCAGGAACTGTTTTGGTTTGCGAAGGACTTTAAATTTCCGATATTAATCAAAGCTTCCCAAGAGAAGACAATAATAAAAAAATAACTTCTCCTGAAAACGATATCCAATTCCAGAGCAGATCACGCAAACCTTACCCTATTTCAGACCAAAATGGTCTGCGTTTTAATGGTGTCGTAAGGGACAAGCCAATCTCGTCCGCAGAGCCCGGAATCCTTGGTGCTGACCAAAAGGAATGCGGCCTCTCCGAACGAAATTGGGGATCTCCTACCCAGGGCTTACATTTCAGGACCACTGCTCATACACATATAAAAGACCCGGTTCTTTACTTTTTAAGGGTTTCGAATTTGGACTGATATATCCTGTAAATATCAAAGTCCAATGCAATGGATTATTTAATACATTTTTGTGAATTTAGATCTTGGCTTGCACGGCCTCATGTTCAAGTATGCAATTTACCATTGTTATTTTTTAAAATATGAATTTAATTTCTAAGAGTACCCAATGGATAGGATTCCGGTTCTTTTTTTCTTTCTCCCCAGGGGCCCCTGCTTCTATATGTAGATATGAAACTGATGGATTTTTAACCTACTATATGTCATTCGTAGGGAGTATCGTTTCCTTGTAACTATGCTATATGGAGCAAATGGGCACCGAACATGGAAAGAACCACTTTAGTTACAATTGCAGTCACAGGTACATGTTATGTTTAAGCTTGACAGCTCTCTGGGAGTCTTCTAGCACCACTCAATTAACTCTCCTGGGGCATCAAGTGTGCTGCCCCTGACCCGGCGTTAAAAATCCACCACACCTATATATCGCGTAGTCGGGTCATCAAATCCATTAACACTCTTGTAATAACTTAAAGTCCCTTGCTTTTTGTTTGAGAATTTATTCCTTTTAAACAGCAAAAGAGATTATGTTTAATTCATTCTAAAAACATACCCTGCTCCCAACCAAACAATATAGGTTGTATAGGAAAGCAACCCTTATAAGTTTAACCCGTGAGGCTATTATAACCTCAGACAGTAAATATGTTTTTTTCAGGTTGTACGGTTGGCAGTATAGTAACAATGCCCATTTCTGGTTTATTGACAAGATACGACTTAGATGGAGGATGGCCGGCAGCGTTTTACCCTTTTGGTGAGTTACGACGACAAACAACTACAACGACAACGAGGATCTCAATGGGGTTAACAGTCAAAAGTGAAACGACCCTAAATTATTTTATCCTTCATTGGCCAAAAAGGATACCTTTTACCGTCAGCAGTGTGATGGAAGCAGTAATTATAAGTCATCAAACGGTCTCGTCCAGCATCTCCTCTTCTCATTGAGCCCATCCGTTGTAAAAAAGGTGAAAGAGGTTGCAGCTGACGTCTATCGCACACATTAGCTTTTTGTAATGTAAGCAAAAATTGGCTTGTTTACAAAAAATAATAATCCGCAAAAAAATTGCAATCCCCCCAAAATTACAGTCAGTATTTTAAGCTTATTGAAGGAGCATTCTCTGGAAGTTCCGTCAACCTTCAAAGAGCTACATAAATAATCGTCAACTGTCAGAGAACCCTCAGTTGAGACACTCGTCTCTCGCTGCCTGTGTTAATCATCTTAGCGGACGACCCAGGATACAAGTCCTGGTCCGTTCAGTCGATCGCGACAGACTACTTCCTTCCAAAGATCCCTCTGGGTTAGGCAATCCAAGATGTTGGTGGAGTCGCTTCCATATTGGATTGCACAACCAATAGAGCCGATAGAAACGAGGTTGGTTGATGGATTGAAATGCCACGTTCATGACTTGTTATTGCTGGGCGATTTTGATTTTGTTTGTTTTTTAGCGGACGGCCTCTTGGAAGTATTCATTTTGATTCAAAGCTGTGTTAAACCTTAAAGTTGGTTGCGTTCGTGTCGTATTTAAAGTTGCAGAAATAGACAGTCAGGAAATAACTAACGCTTCCAACAATCTGCTAAGCTTGCTACTTTAAGTGCGCAATTCGCTTAAAGTGTTTATGGAATTGCCACTTCCAAATGCCTTTGCTATTTAACAAACTTTCAATTAACTTCATCATACAAGAGATGCACATTAATTACATTGGAATGCTGAGTGTCGTGTTGTATCTCACTAACGTCTTTACACTTTGTTCTATAAACACAGGATTGTTTGGTATCCTATGGTATGTGGCGTGGTTCGTTTTGGCGTTCGAGTCGCCTTCTGTTCACCCGACTATAACAGAGGATGAGCGGGCCTACATTGAGTTAAGCGCCGTTAATGTGGACGAGGTAAGTCACCAGGGTTAAAAAGAAAGACCTTTTGCCAACGTTGTTTTATTAATGATTGTTTATTCACATGAGTTATCCCCGGCACAGGTAACCCAAGGTACTGTTCCCTGGAAATCAATCCTTACATCTGCACCTGTTTGGGGCATCATTGTGGCAGCGTTTGCTTCAGACTGGGGCTTATACGTGCTACTTATTTGTGTGCCACTATTTTTAATGGATATCCTACACTACGACGTAGCAGTGGTGAGTAATTATCCAACGTTCTCAAATCGAAAAAACGGAATGAATGATGGATAAACTCATGCAATCTATGGTATTAATACTCGGTATGTTTCGTGTTCCTTTCAGATGGGGTTTGCGGCCGCTGCACCGTTTGTTTTTAAATCCCTGTCCTGTCCACTTACTGGTGTGACCGCTGACCTTTTGAGGCGAAATATTCTTTCTACCAAAACTGTAAGACGTGTATATTACGCCACAGGTGATAAAAGTTTATAAAAAGGGCAGCGTGAAATGCAGACTTCGGAATAAGTGCCGACAATTGTTTTCTCGTTCTTGAAACAATGGCCGTCTACATATTGTTGTCACCCACTCATTTGTATAGTCAAAACAATAGTCCGCAGTCTGCATTTTACACTGCCGATTATAAAATTGTTATATATAGATGTCCATGTTCCTTGAGAAAGTATATACGTTATGTTTAATGTGTGTGGACCCTATTGAAAGTACGATGATGGCATTTGCCCAACAACTCAATTCAAAGAGTGGCGTTTACAAAACTGATCAGCCGAACGGGAAAATGTCTTTTTACGTCCAATTCAAGATAGCTGTTTAACAATTTTCAAGTTTAGTAGATTTTCTACAAAATCAACCTGTCTAAAGATGACCTGTGTACAACCGTCCGCTCTCGTCAAGAAAAATCGGAGAAGAGAGCGGACGGCTGTACACAGGATAGTCTAAAGAGGACGTTAAGACGTTCTCTGTTCTCGGGGGCGGGGGTAAAAAAAGAAGGCCTCGGACAAATCATCTTATGCACAGCAAGATAGCACAGCTAAATAAAACTTTGCTGCGCGATTAAGTTGAACGTGGTAAAAAAGAGTTTTAAGGTTGTTCAGTCCAAACCTGAGGACGAAAGAAAAGTTAAATCAAAATCATTCAACATCATTCCAGGGTGGCCAAACCGTGTTCAATTAACATCTTGAATGCAGCAATGTCAAGCAATGAAAATGAAAATGAAATGAAAATGAAAATGTTGAACCCGTTTGTCTGATCGAATGAAAACGTTGAACCCGTTTGTCTGATCGAGGCCTAATTATAAAAGAAAAGCCGAGAGAAAAAGCCAACGAAAAATAAACAAAACAAGGAAAGAGAAACGGCCTAATTGGCATAATTTAAGCCTGTAACCATTCTCTAGTGAGTTGCACAAGTTAATCGGTAAACGGACAGTAGACTATTAATTTTGTCCTGTGGATGACTTAAAAATTTGTTTCCATATAAGTGGTGACTGATCAATTTTAGTGATTTAAACTTTGTGTGTCAGCAAATTCTCTACAGTGAAAACTAGCAGCTATTTTCCGTTTGGGTGATCCAGGTTTTATGAGTATGGATGATTTAAGAGTAGTTTTCCTGAGGCTCAAAATTGAATAAAGACATATCCAAGTCCTCCCTAGGAGGCCTTCATAGGTCCTTTCAGTGAGTGTCCAATTTCAATTTCTTTCTTTATTTTTCTTGTAGGAGCAATCACCGCTGGTTTTTCCATTTTAATGGCGGGTTATATAAAGAGCCCTGATATCGTCATTGTTTTTATGTGTGTTGCTGGCTTCGCCGCTGGTATAGTCTATGCAGGATTCCAAGTCAATATGTTGGACATTGCGCCACGAAATGCTTCTGTTGTTATGGGAATCACCAATGCAACTGCAAATACCGCAGGGTTTCTTAGCCCGATGCTCGTTGGGTTTATAACCCACAATAAGGTAGGTTTTTCCAACGTGCATCAACCAGCTGCTGTATCAACATATTAGTAACTTCACAACTTCGTACCCGTCGTCTTCTCTTGCTGCCGTTTTAAATATCCGCGGGGAAGCAGTGGATTCATATACTTATTTATATTTTTATTCTTATATTTTGACATTGTGTAATTTGTAATTTTGTAATTTGTATTTGTAATTTGTTTACCCAAGAAACACGTAGGAACTCTGAAGCTCGTTTAAACGTGTTCGAGATTTGAAAGGGCTTGCTGATCTGCTGTTTGCAAGGGTGTTCTCTCGACCGCCTCTCCACACATCTTGAATAGTAAAAAGTCAGACCCTATAACAAGTCGAGAAATTTTCAAGTAAAACAGATGACAGCATTCTCCGCCTTAATTACGCAAGCGTACAGCCAAATTATACGTAGGAGCGGCAACCATGGAGAGATGGAGCAATGTTTCCGTTGGAGATCTAGACACTTTGTACCCTGGGCAGATTGGGAGGGGGCGGGGTTGACGTCTTATATTGTAGAATATTCCCACTTAATAATACCGTATCGTTGCTTTTCTTTCAGACGGTCGCCGAATGGCGCACAGTTTTTTGGATAACGTTTATACTTTATATGACTGGTACCACAGTATTTAGCATATTAATGACAGCTGACAGACAAGAATGGGACAAAGTGGAAGGTGTATCCAGAGAACCTACAACAGATATGGCCGTAACACAAAGATAGCATTTGTTTATGGGCTAGTGCCTGTTTCTATGCGTGGTGCCGTAAGCTAAACAATCCACGAACCCTTATCAAGCTTCTTAACGGCCTTTGATAATTGCAAAGAGACCGGTCTCCCTAGATTGTGGGGAGGGCAGGCTGAACACACAAACAAACAACAAGGGAAAAAACGAGCTCGGCAAGACTGAAGAGGGCGAACCCATCCTACCGAGCTTGTTTAGTTTCTTTGCGTGTGCATGCATGCATGACATCAGGCTTGCTTGCTTGACTATGTAGTAAGAGATTCCTGAAAGTTGTGGCTCTTTCAATGCACCGTACGGAAAACGATGGCAGCTGTAGACTTTACCACAATACCCTGCAAACCTAACACAGCCAACAGGCGCATAAAAAGCCATATTTTTTGTATAAATTTGTCTCTGTGGTAGCAACAGTATGTATGCCAAGTTTAAAGTTTTTAGAACTTTTCTTTGCGTTTTTATGAGCGTTTTTAGGTTTTTTGCGCGCTAAGAATTATAGGTAAATGTGCCAGTCGCCATCTTTTGCGGTACGGTGGATTGAGCTACAGTCGGAGAAGTCTTTTCTGGTGTAGGTAATATGAAAAGGTTTAGCATGCGCAGTTTGCTATTCAGTATTGTGAGAAAGATATTAGAAGACGAGGTTATTCGCTTTATACGAACTGTACATGGCGCCTTTGATAATAGTTAAGAGCAGTATTTGCCTGTTTTTGTCCGATTGACCATAAACTTATACCTCGCACCATGAAAAGCACGCGTAACGAATTGTGCCAAAAAATATTGTATCAAAAGCTGCAATGGTTGATGACTAACTGTCAGTAATCCAAGGAAACTCGTGTTAAATCATGACTATACGCTGCAAGGGCTAATGAAGTGTACTTTTAAACCCCGTAACCTCTTGCGTAATCTCTGTAGGGGAGGCAAGAAGAACGTTGCTCCACTATACCACAGTTCTCCTTCAAATAAAACTTCCTTTCCGTAGTTTAAAATCGATGTTACACAAATTTTATTAGCGTACTAGAACCATGAACCATTCATCTTGGAAGAGATACGAAACAAATTTGCGATTTACCTATAGAAGCGGGATTTCAAACAGTGCTCCACTGAAACCTTATAAAAAGAGGGAGAGGAACAGGCAGTTAAATAACTTATCTCCCTATTGTTTCCCTAATTTTTCTCCCACCTCCCTAATTTTTTCGGCTATTTCTCCTTCCTCCCTAATTTTTCTTTTCTTCCCTGATCAACGCTTTTAAATTCCCTACAACTACAGCAAGGTTACAGTTACTGAAAAGCTTTCAAGCCCTCAAAAGCTCTGATCACGGTTCACGTAGAGACATATTTCTTATTTAGTATAGTTCACTTACAGTCTTAGCATAAAACAGCAATGCTTTCTTTACAAAAAGTCATGTACCCGGCAGGGGCTCTGACCTGCCTGCTGGAACGCATAAGTGCGGATATATTACTCCAGCCAATTTTTTTTCTGCCAATTCATCGTCACTGACACTATCTCCATTATTCAAAGCTTCTTGAACTTCAGTTTCCTGAGAAACAATTCCACCAATGTACTATCGGAAAGTTTGCAGCTCCTCAAACTCGTCTTTACTCAGTGCAATGCCTCCACCCGACCACAGCCTCTATGGGACAGTGAAGTTCAACGCCAGTGGCCATAACCTGATGTGTCCAGGCTTACTGCAGGCGTGTTTGTATATTTAGCTGAAATGCAGGTTGTTGCCTCTGCCTGGAGTAAACATTACTGCACTTATAGCTGATTTGGCATCTGAAATATCTTCCACCTTGCACGTTCATCTTGGTGTTTCTGTGGAAGACGGACCAACAGTGCCTTACAGAAAAGACTCTTTCCTTTGTGGAGCAGTAGAAACATGCTCACCACTAAGAAAACAAGAAAAGTCGAAATCCACACTTTTAGGTGGCTCCACTTCACAAAAAGCAATGAGTAACATAGAAAAAAATTGTGCTTTGTAGTTTTGCTGAGCACCTTGGCAACTCTAACTGCCTCAAATCACTTCTTCCTGTAGTCGTCAAGCTTGGCAATGTCACGAGAGGGTTATTAAAACGGCACATGTCTAACGACTTGCGAACGTCAAGCTTTCGCACTGAGATGAATCTCAGGACTGTAACCATTCGAAATCTTTTTGGAAATTTTGGTCTCTTTTCTCTAGTACTTTACGTTTGCAATTTAATATTGTTTTGTTTGTGATTGAACCGGAAATATTTGTTTACTTGCAGGGACGTAATTTTGTTTTCAGACAGGCAGTTTGGCAGGTCAACTGAAATTTTTCAATTTTGACGCTTTTGTCAATCGCTACGCCAAGGTAGTGTAACATGTGCTCAGCTGGCTGCAGAAAGATGTCGAAATAAGCACCTTTATTTTAAGGGTTCCTAAATTCTAAACATTGTTACTTTTAGTTCAGTTGCTTCTGTAGTAGAAATTTTTCTTTTTTTCCTTGGGTTTTAAATGTTGCGCGTGTTGTGGGTCCGTTACTAAAGCGCGGGAAAAAATACCGTATTTTCTGGATTAAACGCCGGGCCTCGAATAAACGCTGGGTTCAAATAAACGCCAGGTCAACACGGTCAAATTTGAAATAAACGCCCCGGCGTTTATTCGAGGCACCAGCGTTTATTTGGGGTCCGGCGTTTATTTGAAATTGAACCTTTATTTCACTGACTCTCATCGAAAGTTAGTTATAGCAATTTTAAAAGGGTTTAAGAACCACTACAGTACTACAGCTCAATTCATTGCACTCATTCCAACTAAGGAAAGTTGACGTAATGTACTCTACACGCTATTGAGCACTCGATTCTCCCGCCTTGTTTTGAATTTTATCGACCACAGAAAAAAATCGGTGAGATGTCATTCCCGTTTTACTTATGTTGTGCTATATTTGGCTGTAATTTTTGTGAACTTAAAGTATTTAAGACCAGAAATAAAGGTTATAACGAATGACGAAAAATACCTCAGTTTAATAAACGCCGGGCCCCAAATAATCGCCGGGTTCAAATAAACGCCGGGTCTACGACGTCTAGTTTTAAATAAACAGCCCCGGCGTTTAATTGAGAAAATACGGTACTGCCATCACGAGACCTTACAGGCTCGAAATAGGGTACCGAGCTGACCTCTCTCGACATAATGTACCGGTCAAATTGAAACTTCAACTTTCCCCCCCGGGCATACCCCGGGCATTTGACTGTGCGTTGTTCCCAGGAAGGGGGAATTTGAACGTTGCCTTGGAAGGATGGGGAATTTGAACCAGATTTATCACTTGTTCTGGCGTAATACTCCCGTGAGTTTTTTCGGTTTTTGCAAGGTTTGACGAACTTACAAGATAGAATTTCGCCTTTTTTAGTGAATAACTCTTTCAAAAGGGTCTTCAAAAAAAAGTTTGAAGGTGTCATCACGGCATATCTCTCTCTGAAAAGTGTGAACAGTGTTTGATTGAAGACGAAATTTGTCTTTGAGGAGAGGTATATCAGAACTAATTGGTGGGCATTTGAACGGCTTTTTTGCCCCGAGGGGAGGGAATTTGAACAAGCCAATCTTCGAAAGTTCAAATGCCCGCGGGGTTGCCGCCGGGGCGGGGGATGTTGAAGCTTCAATTTGACTGGTACATAACTGTCCAGCTTTTCTCGACCAGATCCGACCACTCAACCCCTAATCATCTTTCTGGGCACAAACTGTGTTTGTTTTTGCTGCGACTTAAATATTACAAACAAAGGGAAATGTCTAAAAAAATAATAACTAACTTTAAAAAGATGAAATTCTCCCTTCTCCCTTTCCATGCTGGCTCTCCCTTCTCCCTATTTTTCAAAGTCGTTTCTCCCGTCTCCCTAATTTTTTCAGGCCGTTTCTCCCTCCTCCCTAAACCGTTCCTCTCCCCTCATAAAAGAGACCTTATTATTAATTCTATACTGACCTTCTGATGGAGCACTGTTCATTTTCTAACTTAATCACCTCGTTCTCTAAATATTTGATCACTGCTCAGGCAGAAATTATATGCTCAATAGTTTACTTTGTTGATGAGACACCAAAACGTATTTTTACACACTAAAAAGGAACATTTTTGATGGAGCACTGTCGAAGATTGTCACGCTGATGTGCGTGATTCGGATCCACTCTGTTACTGTATGGCTTTTCTGGAATGTTTACATTAAGCAATAATATTATTTATTGTCCAGAATAAGTTCGGCAAGACATTGTGGGTAGTGATTTAGGTGTAGTTTATCTTTTACTGTGATTCGCATCAAAAAATCATGCAAAGCAGCTCCGACCGGCGAGCGGACAAAACGTGAGTGATATCGCTTTATTAGTGCCCCCCCGGGGTAGTTTAAATTCAAGGACTAGTAAATAAGGGAGTGTCTTTGAACAAATCGATGCCTTTGCTACAAAAATTGGTTCTGGTTTAACTGAAAGCTGAAGATATTCCCTTCCAACAGCCATAACAAATAGGACCAAAGGATTATCAAATAGTACCAACGAATCTCGTTCGACAGTATACAAGGATCTCCGGATCTTGGACCTCAGCGTCACTGACACCGGCCTCGGGATAACCCGGTGCTGCATGCAGGGTTCAAAAACGTGCTTTAAGTGCAATTTGTTGAAAAAAAAGAAAGTTTTTGTCCCCCCATTTGCTGACAAGGGAACAAAACGGATCTGGTAGTATGCTTGCCTTAGATGTAGTGCAATGTGAATCGACCCACAAAATTGAGATAACACAAGTGAATTATTTTTAATCAACCTAATAGTGCGTGTAACCGACCTGCGTGCTTTTTTACTAGCCGTTAAATTAGATTTGAGCCCCTTTGTCAAGAAATGATGTCAGCTATTTACCCGGCTCGTTTTTTTTTTTGACTGTTTGACAGCAATGCTGTAATGACTCACTTGTACTCTCAATGGTGCTCACTATGGCAACGTTAAAGCTTTCTTGCTAAAGAAGAGTAGAAATATCAATCCTGCTATAAGCTATTAAGTACAACTGCCGTTTACTGAGGCTTATGTCAACAATTGCAGTTGCGAAATAACCTCACGGTAATTCTTTTTGTTGAGCCACAGGAATACCAGTCACTGTTTCGGTGGTAAGCTGTGCTCGTTTATGGCTCTCTAGCAGTATTACTTTGGTTGTATACAAAGTGTTGAAAACTTTTTGGAAATTAGTATTTCCAATTCACCCTTTGGAGGATCCGAGACTGTCGTTTTGCTATTGAGCTTACAAGAATTGACAACAGTTTAGCAATTAAGAACCAACGCCTTGAACGGCTGTTTGGATAACAGCACAACAGCCAATTATACACCAGGCAAACAGAAATAATTTCTATTGTTTGTTAATTGGTTTTATTTCACACTTCTTAGTTAACAGAACCCTTTAGATTGCGTCTAGACATGCACACTACATCTGCTGAATTGTGGTCTTCCTGTGCTAGAATCATCAAACTTGAGCCAGTAATCTGCTTTAATTTAAGGAGGCTCGCAACAGTTTTTTTGACCTTGGAGTGTATCTTTTGAAGTCAAAATTTCGTATAGAAGATAAACTCCGATTTCCTTGATACTACACCACCTTTTCAAAATATGATCAAAGTTTAATTTCTCGCTGGTTTCCTAGCAACAGCTGTCACCATAGCAACGGTAATGGACAACCCCTCATTTTAAATAATGTCGAATATCTCGAAAACTAGTCAGACACTTTATGACGAAACTTGAACTATTTGAACTACTCAACCTACACAACTTGTATGCGAAATTAGTGAAAAATCTGTAAGAGCGTTTTCACGTAAATCAGGATTCATTTTTTACGGGCTGATTTTGGTCATTCGTGCAATTTTCTCCAATATTTCAAGAAAGATAAAACTTAACACTTTCTCTTTTCAGTTGAAGGATCTTTTATGATATCAAAACATTCTTAATGTACATTGAGCTTCCTAGGTGGCTGCGATTTTAAGATATTTATATTTAAAAACTGCTAATATGCAGCACAAATCAGCCAAAAAGTCCGTAATTTGCATAAATAGAAATACTTCTAAACTGCCCTTACAGATTTTTCTCTTAAATTGATTGACGTTAGAATGATAATTCTTTTTGATGTTTCAGCAAGTTTTAGGCTGAATAAACATTTTTGTTATTAGATAAGACGGCTGAATCTTGGTCAAGTTTCAGTCGTTATTAACTTTCAACGAGCAACAGTTTTATTTCGTTTTTCCTGGTCTATTTCTCGGTTATTCACGCTGCGCTTGTGTCCTCTCGTGCGTTATACCGTTATACAACAATTAAACTCGACTAAAACTTCTTTACGAAATCTTTTCTTCCATTTCCTAACCTTTTTTCTCCTTTTAAAGCAGTAGTCCCACAAACGCCTACATTGCATTCAAACGTCTCACTTAATTCTTATGAAAAGCTCTTACAACATCCATTTCATAGCGTTAAATTCTACTCGATAAAATGTTCTCGCTCCAGAAACATTTTCCAAGCTTTGAATTAACCCAGAATACTATTTCGAAAAGAAAAGGACCGAGAGCACGTCGTTTCAAGGTAGAGGTTATCCTGTTGGCTCGGACAATCCTGGCCAGAACGTTTGGGACACAGCCAAATTTTTAGTAACACGTGAATAATATCTTCTCCCCCTCCCCCCCCAGACAATGTTGACTGTCAAGAGTCCAACACATTTCGGATATCTCGTACAGTTTCTGTACTTCAACATTGTTTAGGGGGAGCGGGGGAAAGAACTTTGTAAAATGCTTTTGGGGGGTTTATGTTGTCGCCTATTTTCAAGTTAAGAAAAGGCTGTGTCCTTTAACCAATTGGCCAGGATTGTAGATATAGGACATATTTTTGTACATTGGTAATCTATAATCCATTGCACGGTTTGAGTTAAGTCCCTTCATCATTTTTGATTAAAATACTTCTTGGATTTTAATAACAATAAAATAAAATAAAAAACTATTATTCTTCTAAGGTAAAGTCGTCAGCAAAGCTGCCTGCGTCAATGGGTGGCCTTGGTAACTCAACTATCTAAAATTAAAAATTGGAATAAAAAGTAGGATGACTGCACGATTAAGGAGCACCTGCGTTCGTAACAGAAGTGAGGGAGAAACAACAGTAAAGCACAAACAGAATGCTCATTAAAATATCACACTTTAGGAACAGAGTGAATGCCTTGTGAAGTTTTATAAAGAAAAGATATTTCTTTTTAATGGGAGAAAGAGTTTGGTTGATTTATGAGAGTTAATTTGCCTCAATATTAGGATATCCTTAACACTCACTTCCTACGCAAACTGCATGTGGCAGGAAACTAATCATAACTTTGTAGGTCAGTTAAATATATATATAAAAAAGTCATTGTTTCAGTCGTCAGTTTACTTTTAAATATTTAAAGCACAGGCATAGTTACATTAAGATATTCATTCAAAATAATTCATTACATGTTTCAGCAAACCACAATTGTTGTTTTTTTGTTTTTGGTCTTTTTGTGACTTTTTTGCGTTATAAAGTAGAAAAACATTCTTTTTCATGGTTTTGTTTGAACGGCTAGTTGGCTTCCTTCATATCCTTTGTTACTATATTGTGGTAATGCTGGATCTTTAAAAAAGAGAACAGGAATGTTTACAGTTTTGTATTTTGTTATTCTACCTAGTTCGGTTCTTTCATATTTGCAACACTGATTAATTACTGCGGACGTGATTCCTGCATATTTTTCTTCGCATAAGCTTTGCTGACTTATTATCAACATAATAATGATGATAATAATAATAATAATAATAATAATAATAATAATAATAATAATACGAGCTTTTATCATAACAAGAGCTATTTCAGTATAAGAAGGTTATTTAGCAGTAAGAAGCCATGAATTTTGGACATCAAAACATGTATAATTTATATTTGATTAACACTAGAGATATCACAACAATCTTTGAAACAAATTGAAAACAATATTGAAAACCTGCTTGTTTTCATTTTCCCGGTTCACTTGGAATCAATTCATCACTAGCGAGGCCGACTTTTTTTTCCTTGTCGAACTGTACAGGGGCATATCCAGTGAGAAAATGTAAGCAGGAGTTCTGGCATTATTTCATTTTTAGTTTATTTCAGATAAGTTTAAGGGATATTTGTGTAAGCTAACTCAGGATGATGTGTTCGGATTCTTTAGTTGAAATTTGCATTGGCAAAAAATATTAAGGAATAGAGGCTTATTCCCCGAACTTCCTAGCTGCTACTGGGAGCTGACCTCATTGCGCACTCTAAACGTTATTTGTCCCTCCAAAGACACGAGGACTCAGCTTGCCAATTAACTTACTACGAAAATTTGAGATGAAATTTGCCAAAGAAAATTCTAATTCATGCAAGTTTTTCAAATCAGCCAGTAAGGAGGGATTACCAGTTAGAGCTGTTTTCCTCAATTATCTCATTCAATCACAAATGCCATCATCTTTTGGCGATTTTTAAAATGTCTGTCTGAGGAGAAAAAAGTGGGCGTATTGACGAGTTTTTGGAAAGTTCTAAAATGCGAAGAGTTAAAGGTGATTTCAGATTTAATTTCGAGTTAATAATTGATGAATGGACATCACAACAGTCCGCAAACAACCCCAAGAGCTCTTGCGTGGGGGTGGACTGTTCGGGAGTGTGTACAAAAACTTTATCCCGCGATCTTTCTTAAATCATATCTTATTTCCCTTAAACCTGACTATACCCACAAAGTTATGCTATATGAAAAGAGTTTCCTGTTATTTCTGTTCTGGGATGGGAAGTGGTCATTTGTATATCTGAAATTTTCCAGCTACTTTATTTTACCTGTCTCTAATCTTTGCAACAGGAAGGTTGTATCAGCCTTAAGAATTATTACAAAACAAAAAGGTTCGAGAATTAGAGGTCAAGCTGGAGTCAAGTTCCACTATCCTGTGTACATGTATTTCAACATTAAAAGAGAAAAAAATTCGACTTTAGGATAAAACACTTAGGTCAGTGTTTTCCCCAGATATTAAAATGAGAAGGAGCGCCGCGTTTTCCCCTGTTTGGACAGACCTAAACGGGTAAAAAACGTCCTCTTTTTTCTGCTATCTTTGAAGATGACCACGTAAGATTGGCTTGAGAAAAATCTTACTCGTGCGATCACTGCATGCAAGAATTACTCAAAAACAACAACAACAAAAAACGTTCACAAACCGTAACACCATCTGGCTACGCAAACTACTAGTAGAAAAAAGTTATTCATTTCTTTTCATGCCCAGGACAGTTATAAATGGAAAAACCAATTTTCTAATACTTTGTCGCAAATGTAACGTGCTACAATACGTGTTTTAAGCGGCAGTTCGAAGTCATCAGTTTGCAAAAAATAATAAACATAATATCTTTGGCTGTACTCTCCAAAGCCATTCTATCTGTCGGGTTACCGATAACACAACTTTGATTCAGTTTCTTTTCGGTTACAGTGGCTTTTTTGTTTTTCAAGCTATGTGAAAAATTCCTTTTTGTAGTATCCTTTGAAACATTTGCTCGGTTTGTGTGGTATATCTTTAATATTATGGAATAATGGTTTTTAAGAATTTGAATGATGTTATTTACAGTTTTCTATTTTGATGATCTGGTTGTAGTTCTAATGTAAATAATTATCAAATAGTTTCGCATCTGCAACACTAATTAAACTTTGCCATAGTGATCCGCGTTAATTTACGGTAACCTTGATTGATTTATAAACAGAATGAACGACTAATCAACCTTCAGCAACAAAAAAACAGCATGTGTTTTTTCTCAATACGGCCGGGAGTTCAAAAAGTTAACATATGAACATGTAAAATTCATGACTAGCAGCATGAATACAACATTCAACGAAACAACTGAATTGAAAGCCTGTTACTGAGTTATTTCCTCTAATCGCGCTTTAGAAAAACTCATAAAGGCCGACCTTCTTTTTTTCTCTTCGGTAGTGAACTGATTATCCATTCAGTGACACCGTGGAAGAAGCATCGTTGTTTCTTTTTTCTCTGGATTATTTCAGTGGTAAGTGGTTATCGATAAATCTTATATATTCTGGCTGCTTTATTTAATCTCTCTTTGATCTTTGCAACGCGAAGATTGTACCCATCTCAAGGAATAAAAACAAGAAGTACCTATGAGAACTAGTCTAAAGAGCAGTTTGAATTCAAGCGGAGTTCAAGTTTAGTTCTACTATGTTGTATAAAGACTTACAGTTTAAAATCGTGCTTGTCCCAAGAACTAACGTCAGTGCTTAGGCTCTTATACTGACATCTTAGGGTTTTCTGGGTTTTCCCCCTAGATATTAAAGTTAGGTCATTCACGTTGAAATGAGTGAGCTTTTCCCTAAATACTGCCGGCTTTAATTTTCCCTGTTTTCTGTGTTTTACTTGATAATTAGTGACCCGAACTCATATTTTCCCTTTGGAATTTGAAAAGAAAAAGTAAAAAAATAGTTAAATTAGTGACGGGCGCCGCTCCTCTTTGATTGAAATCAATCGAAAGTCCGCGACTCGCAATGTAGCAAATGATGAGCGGGTGATACGCGTTTAATTATCACTGTGCCGTAATTTGACTGTCTGTTATCGATGGGGCGTTAGTTACCGATGTAAATCTCTCTAGAACGTGTTTCTGGTAGCAACGTCCAGTCTTTGGTATGTGTTCACGTGTTTTAATTGCTTCTCCTTTAGTTTACTGCTGGTAACAAAATGAAAACCATCGCGTACCTCATTTCAACAGTCATCACTGTGGCAGTCACCGCTGACCAATGCGAAAACAAGAACTCTGAGCTGGGATTCAAACTTGTAAGACATGCATACAGCTCGACTGTGGTCTCAGAATACCCAAAATGCCTGGAGATGTGCCTTGATGACGTCAAATGCCGCAGCCTAAACTATGAACTGTTGTCAGGGAAATGCGAGTTTAACAACGCTAGCAAAGTTGGCGTGGGGCTCGACGACTTCTTGGAAACTCCAGATACTATCTTCAGCGACATTATTGGGAGAGAGAGCAAACGTATGTACAGAATTCGTTACTCTTAGCAAAGTTTCGAGATAAAACCTATTCAGACCGGGCTTTTTTTGGTCTTTTGGGAATGGAGGGGGAGCTGATTCGGCCCTCAGTCCTTAACTCCGAGAATATTAAAGTTATGATGACGAAACTTAAAGGGAAGATAGTTCATCCAAAGACGTTTCCTCTGAAGTCCACTACATAAGCTGGTGACGTCATATGACGTAACATTTACATCAGGTTCTCAAACGGCTGCCATCTTGGATCTGCCATCTTGGATTTCTTGATTTTTCCAGATCCTTTGAAAATAGCCAAAATTGCAACCTCGTACCCAGGGTCCTCTCTCTTCCTCCCTCGAGAAAGTACCCTGGTTTCGGCTGGTCACGTGGCACCCAAAATCTGGGTGCTAACAAGAATGTGCTACAGGGGAGGGGTAGCAAAGTGTAAGATTGTCACTAGTGTCAGAATGGTGGAAAGTACCGGAGGTGATGTAAGCTTTTTCAGGAATATTTGTGGTGATAAGAACTCCTTTTATAGTCAAGTATCTCTTCATTACATACGAACGTTCGACATCGAAGCGGTCCATGTTATTTTCGACTCAGAAAAACACGTTTACAGGTCTTTGAATTTCAAAACAGTGTCGCTAACCATCGCCATAGTCAACGGAAGCCGGCACGAGTCACAACATAACAAATTTACAACAAGGAGAGCCGTCGGCTTTATCCTTTACGCAGTTCGAAATGAAATGGAGTGTCAAGGATTAGGAAGGACTAATTTATTTTTGGCATCTCCAAGGAGCAGCAGAGTTTTCGGCAACCGTACACAAGACAGACAAACGGCGCGATGGTAAAATCAGGTTAAATACGCCGCGCCAACCGACTGAAACCACCGTTCTTGTAAGAATTTGAAGGTAATTTGTTTTATTCCTGTCGAGTAGACGGAATTGCTCTCACACCGCCGATTGACCGAAAAAAATCTAACTTTGCTCACCACAAAACAGTGGCATGACAAAATGAAAAATGTGCTAAACTAAATAACATTTATAATTTTAAAAGAGCTTTGTTGACAAGAAGGTTGTACTCTGGTCTGCAGGATTATACCTTTACATTGAAGCTTGCAGATAAGAATACACAAGTGCAGCGTGGGCTTTTATTATCAGAATTTTACTTGGATTATTAGGCCAATAAATAAAATATATAGCAAACAAATGAGTGCGTGACATTTTGCTCGGGCAATACGAGCGGCTTCTTATCAAACGCCTTCGGCAAATTCAAAACAGATCGAGCCTACCGTAAAATATTTTGTTGATGGGAAATTTGCATTATTTGTGGTTCTGAAACGCCGCAGATAGTAGACTCAAAATAAATGAATAAATAAATGAATGAATAATGATGATGATGATGATGATGATGATGATGATAGTAATAATCATTTAATTAAGTAAATATAGCTTGAACTTCCTTGTTTCTTTGTTTTTTAACAGATACACAATTTTAAAAATAAATAAAAAGTTTGATGAATAAGTAAATAGACTGGAAAATTTCTGTAGCGTTAATGTTTCTAAAATGAGTACCACGAGCTTTTTTGTTTTCTGCCTACGAATCATTGCTCAAATAGCATATCGTGCTTCAACAAATTTCAAGTGCTTTTACCTCCACGCCATTTTTTGGCCAATTCATCAGGTGAATCCCGTTTACAAATGACGTAAGTGGGTGCTTTCGCAGTTTGCACTGCACAAATTTAAAAGAATAATAATAAATCTAAACTGACCATCTTCTAGATCTAAAATAAACACTGGAGTAATCCATAAAAAAAGAAAGGTAAACCAATTCTCTGAATTGGTACCTTGTGTGCCAGTAAAAATGAAGTCCAGCCACATAACTGGTGTATTGTTCAGACGAAGTAAAAGTCTTGGCGGTCAAGTGCGCGAGGAAGACCGAATGGCGAAACACGCCTCAGCTTCATCCCACCCCCCCCCCCCTTCCTCCACCCTGATCTCCGGCAGCACGTACCACCAAATACACAGGCGGCATTTTCGGCGATAACAAAACCATCCAGCTCACTTAAAATGGTTATGCTGTTTAGAAAGTAGTACTAAATGCTTTTTTTCGTCAGTTTACTGTGAGCTGGTAAGAAAGAAGCTGTTTCTCCCAATGCGGACTTATCTGGCGGTCGTCCAGCTGTCACAAACCATGTGATAGCCAACTGACTGATTTTTCTAGCCAATTTATGTTAAACAGCCAGCAAACTTATTTACTTCCAACTTCAGAATATCGTGTTCGTCAGTTTTAAGACAATAACGGTGAATGTTTTGATGACGTTTCACAGAAGATAACGTTGCGTGGCATGCAGCTGTCCTCCTGGGTCAAGCCAGCTAAGTTTTAATTTAAAGGAGTGTTTTTTCCCATTTCACTCAGGTTGGCGGGTTGAAATACTGTTTCTCCCAACCAGACCATACTGCTTTTCTCTCCGTTTACCTGTCCCTTAACTATTGTCTGACAGCCGCAGATTGTGGTATTTTAAGAAAACAAAATTGACATTGTGGGTTAAGGCAATGTTGGCGAACCTCTTTTCCTGGAAAATCGACGATTACCCTAACTCTCACAACCACTTCGATCTTTTACAATTTTTGGTTTCTTTTCATTTGTTATTTCCATGCCGCCCTGACTCCTCCCGGTTATGTACCAGGCTTCCTAATGCCATGCAGATTTACCCTCCTTTTTGGGATTTTTATTTTCCAACCGTCCGATTCAAGTTTTAATTTTACTGTCGTAAACAAAAAAAAGAAACAACAACAACAAAAGGACAGCCCAGGTGGGTAGAAACGCTTTTTTTTTTGTTCAACTGAACTAAGTGCATTGAAGTACTCTTTCTCCATCTGCCTTAAATTATCAAAAAAAATACACTGAGAAAACGAGTCTAAATACAAGCTGGAAGTATTATAAAGATACAATGTTCTCTACATTTTCGCTATAACGTAACGACCTAACAACGATCAGCGAGTGGAGCTGGAGTTTCCTGGGCATGCTTGGGTTGCCGTTCAACACAGAAATAAGCACTGGAAAGTGTATACATCATTCGATTCCAAGGTTACATTATTTCAGGAAGTAACTCATCATGAACTAGGAACTAAAGTCGAAGTAGCATGATATATTACAAGTTTTGTGATTTTCAGTACACGATTAGGATTTTGATTTCGTCAAAATTCCTTATGAATGGAAAATTTTAATAACACGCTGCTCAAAATAGGATATTTTCTTGAAGGGAGATTTGTCGTTGAAGTGTGGACAAGGGCCGGTGTTGGAAAAACCATTGCGTAATTAAATTTATGTAATTTGATCCAGTTTTTAGCTAGTGTACAAGTCTTTCAATCATTTTTTGCCGTTTAAGTGTGAATATCTGAAAAGGAATCAATATGCCAATGGCAAGCCCTTTTTGAAACCATGCCTGGTCAAAAAATCTCTCCTTAATGTAAAGACAAACGAAAACCTTTAAAGAAAATAATTTGGTAGTTCAGCAAGCAATATATTGATTTGATTGTGAGGGGAAATTACATAACGTGTTAATCAAAAAAGCAACTTGCTGTTTCTTCCATGTTCTTTACGCAGGATGACGTAGTCAGCCAGCGTTTAGGTTTCGGTCGATGGAATTTTTCATCGGTGTCACAAATGGACACGTGTTTTTTTTAACTTTCCCGTATCCCGTGCTCTTGGCACAAGGCTCAAGCGACGTCCCGAAAAATTGTGCGATTTTATTGGCTGTAACTTCGAATTACGTGCAAGTCAGGTTGGGAGACGGCAAAGTACAAAGTTGTTATTATACGTTTGTCGGCGCGCGTGCCGTGCAAACATACACACACACACACACACACACACACACACACACACACACACACACACACACACACATACTTTATTGTTACCTCCCCAATGGGGCTTTTCAGGAACAATTACTTAAATTACTAAGTTACTAATAACTTAGACTTTCTCAAAGTCCTTCTACGCGCGGTTTAGGTATTCTCGTGGCAAACACTTGGCAAACGCTTGGTTGGCTCGCTTCGCTCGCCAATAGGCAGGTACAAAACTCGGACCGGATCAACTCGGATCGCTTGATCCGGGTCGGATCAACTCGGATCAACCCGGATCGACCCGGATCAACCCGGATCGACTTAAATTTGAACACAATAAAAGAAAAGGGATGCTTAACAAAAGAAAAAAGATACTTTTACGCATTTATGGATTGACAGTCATGAAAATAAAGCAGTCCTTGCTCTCCTGCGCTGTTTTGTCGAGCCGCCATTTTGTTTTCCTAGTGCCAGGGCCTCGCGGATCGAGTCTCAGGTGTCCAGTCTCAAGTCGCGTTCTCGGGCACACGTGCTGTTGTCATCTGTACAATATGGATGGAGACGAAGGTAAAATTCAGCCTGATCTTGGCCATCTTTCAATACATATCACATCTCTTTACGTATTATGTCTAGAAAAGGGTAGTTTCATTTGTCCTTTATGTATAACTTTGCTTATTTTTGAACTTTATCAGGAGCCCATAACCCGACTTTATAGAGAAAACAAAGGTCGAAAAAAGACACAATGCTTGCCTCCACGGACGTTGCTAACCTATATACTAACATCCCACAGGAGGAAGGAATCACTATTGTCTGTAAAACATACGAAACATTCCACCTAAACAAACCTCCTATACCTACACTCCACCTCAGAGATATGCTCAGGCTTATCTTAAAAGAAAACTCCTTGCATTTTAACGGAAAAATCTTTCTTCAAACACACTGTACCGCAATGGGCACAAAAATGGCAGTATCTTTTGCCAACATTTTCATGGCCGCGGTCGAAACAGAAATTATTGAGCGCAGTTCTAAAAAGCCGCTCATTTTGGAAAAGATACATCGATGACGTCTTTTCTCTCTGGAACTTAAACAAAGAGGAAATAACCGCGTTCATAGAGCTAGCAAATAACTATCACCCGACCATAAAATTCACGGCTGAAATTTCAGATACAGAAATAACTTCCCTGGATACATGCGTATACAAGGGCGAAAGATTTAAGGAAGAATCTATTCTCAACGTTCGCACGTACTTCAAACCGACAGAAACTTTCCAATACACGCACTTTACATCCTGCCACCCTCCAGGCGTCAGGAAAGGCTTTATCAAAGGCGAAGCATTGCGTCTTCTGAGAACCAATTCCTCAAAAGCTACTTTTAAAGAAAACATTACACAATTCAAGCGTAGATTACGCGACAGATGTTACCCAGATAACCTCGTAGACAAGACTCTCTCAAAAGTTAAATTTAGCGAAAGAATGTCGGCGCTACAGAATAAACAAAAAGCGGGCAAAAGAGTTTTACCGTTTGTAACAGAGTACCGCCCTTCTGTGCCTTATCTTAAAAACATTCTTATGAGCAAATGGCATTTAATAGAAAATCAGTCATTGCTAAGAAATATCTTTAAAGACCCTCCCCTACTTTCATACAGAAAAGGGAGGTCACTGAAAGACGTACTCGTTAGAGCAAAGCTTTGAAGGTCAACGTTTTATCGATCTTAACCAATAGGAGTCGTGTTTGGCCTTTCAAGTTTTTGTAATATCATGGCGATAAAGGCCTCTGCTAAAGGTGATCTAAGATGGTCTAAGGGCCAAAATGATCTAAGGTTTCCCTTTCATTTTTATTTTTATTTTTTGAACCGCAAGGATCAAACACATACACTTGCTCAAATAAATATTTACCACTACGGCAATATGTTCAATTGGCAGTTTTGAAGTTCACTTGGCTTGAAGTTGGCTGAATATCTCGTCTGGAGCAACATCATCTGCCATAAAAATGACAAAAATAAGCAATGCTATAATACGTTGGGGACCATTGTGCCCGAGACCGCGACTTGAGACTGGACACTAGTTTCGTAGTCCGCGAAGCCCTGGGACTACAAAAGCAAAATGGCGGCTGGTCGGCACAGGTAACCCAAGCTCTGTGGGAGATATATAGACCGTGTGACCTTTGTTCTGCGTTGTGTGAGTGTTGTAATATGAGCGTAACGGCGGCCGTTGCGTAACAGTGAAATTATAAGGATTTGTATGGGAAAAAACGATTCCGACTTTAATTTAAAAATGCGAACGTGTTTTTAATAAAAAAAAACCCTACCTGAAGTCCTCTGTCTGTTGTTCTTTCTCCTATGTGGTTTTTGGAGCAATTTAGCGCGATTCCAGTGAGTTTTAGTTCCACTGCCTTTCTCTCTATATATCCTTTAAGGAAAGGCAGTGGAAATAAAACTCACTGGAATCGCGCTAAATTGCTCCAAAAACCACATAGGAGAAAGAACAACAGACAGAGGACTTCAGGTAGGGTTTTTTTTTATTAAAAACACGTTCGCATTTTTAAATTAAAGTCGGAATCGTTTTTTCCCATACAAATCCTTATAATTTCACTGTTACGCAACGGCCGCCGTTACGCTCATATTACAACACTCACACAACGCAGAACAAAGGTCACACGGTCTATATATCTCCCACAGAGCTTGGGTTACCTGTGTGGTCGGCGGCTCGACAAAACGGCGCAGGAGAGCGAGGACAGCTACATTTTCATGATAAATGCATAATAGTATCCCTTTTCTTTTATTGTATTATAATTTAAGTCGATCCGGGTTGATCCGGGTCGATCCGGGTTGATCCGAGTTGATCCGACCCGGATCAAGCGATCCGAGTTGATCCGGTCCGAGTTTTGTACCTGCCTCTCGCCAATAGAGGGCGACTTGGTGCAAGTCTACTAATAACTATACATAGCATTGACGGTGATAAAAAAAAGTAATGCAAGAATACTTGACGCATCAGTGAAATATTCCCAGCTAGCGCGGCCTTATGTTATAGAGTATTTTCCCGTTTCAAGCGATTTCTTAAACCCAGTAGAACCTCAGATGAATAAATATGTCAGGGACCCGCTCAATTCATGGCGCCGCATAATTGGTGGAACGTGATGAAAAAGATTATTGTCGGCAGGCGTGTAAACAAAACATTGACAGCGATAAAAATAACACAAGAATACTCGACGCATCAGTGAAATATTCACAACAAGCAATGCCTTGACTTAGGGAGTATTTTCCCGTTTCAAGCGCTTTCTAAGACCCAGTAGATCCTGAGATATTGTTTTTTAAAAAAATTGCGAACCGAATTTTACAAGTCATTTAATTCTCAATGAACATCGAAAACAATGGGTGTGAAATTTACTAATTGCACGCTAAAAAGTATTTTGTTAACAAATACAATGGACAAAGTTTTCTTTGATCCTAAACATTATAAAAAGGTAACTGACTCAATAAGTTTTACAAGCATCGATCATTTACGATAAGTGTATCCACGAGTCAGTGACGACGGAGTTACGAGTTAAATTTAAAAAAGATGCCTGGTTTGAAACGCCCACGTCAAAGTTTCACATTTGAGTTCTCGAGCTTGTTAGCATGATTTTCTGTTGTTTTTGGGTGCGGGTTATCCACCAGTGCGAGTAATCTGCTGATTCTTTTTCCCCCTTTTTGCTAAAACCAACCGGTGCGGGTAATCTGTCGTGCGGGTAATAAACATGATGTTAACATCACGTTCGAAATCTTTTTTTGTCGCCACTCAAAGATGATCGAATGTCTTCACGCTCACTTCATTCTGACAATGTCTTCTTCTTGCTTATATCCTTTTACATTCTAATACTGAACATCTCCGTTTCTCTTTGACATATCGTACCAACCCATGTGCTCGACAACTGTCCAACTCCGTTCAAAATAGAATCTTTCATACACCAGCACATCCCGCGTAAACGCCTTCAGGCGTCTTCTTGTTCCTTTTAAAACGTCCGTTATGTTATGAAATTAATGTTGACCAATTAAACTCGTTTATTGTTAAAGATCTTAAATACAAAAGCAGTCTCTCCATTTCCCATATAAAACAATTCTACGTATAAAATTTTTCTCCATAAATGTGTGGAGGGGGCCTAAAACTGAGCCTATAAAATAGTTAAATATCGAGTCGAATAAATGGCTGTTTCTCTCAAGGAGGTACAGGTGACGCGGGTGTAAGTAATTGGAAACACCCTGCATAGCACAGTCAATTAGCACCTGTGCTTCGACAGGAAACTTTGTAAAATGACACGTGACTTGGAATTGTAAGATACCATAGAGTCCATAGAGAACAAGCTTGAGAACAGAACTAATTCACACGACAACCAGCAACAAGCCTATCATTTTAGTTTGCTTTTTTTGTTGAGACGTCAACCATGATTCCCCATTTCGAAGAGTTGAAGAAGTTTCACAATGAGCGTTTAGCCCGAGAACTCGCATCACGAACAACGCTCTTGGTAATAGCCGAATCGACCGTGATAGCAGCTATCGCGCTATGCGCTTTTCTGGGGAACACCTTGGTTTGTGTTGCAATTGTCAGAAACGCTCGCCTCCACACGCCAACGAACGTGCTGATCTTTGCTTTGGCAATGACGGACATCACTATGTCGGTTGCTACGATGCCTTTGACAGTCGGAGTCCTGATATCGGGACATTGGATTTATGGCAAAGAGGTTTGCCAATTTCAAGGCTCCTTTCCTCTGACGCTGGCTGTCGTCTCCCTGCAACTAATGGTCGTCATTGCAGTGAACAGATACTTGTGCGTCATAAAACCCCACTTTTATCGAAGCGTCTTCACGTTAAGAAAGTCGATTGGATTCGCGGTGGGCATATTTTTCCTGGCCTGTCTCCCAACTCTGTCCCCGTTGTTTTACGCGCGAGATGGCTACCAGTTCCACCCGGGGAAATGCTACTGCGCCTTCGCGATGGAGGAGAATTTCATCTTTGCGCTGTGCATGGGATTGGCCTTCATTGCGTCGCCTTTTGTCATCATGACGTACCTGTACTGTCGAATCTACTTCTCGGTGCGAAACGCGGTGTTCCCACAAGCGAATGAAAGCCAACGAAATGTGCACGTCCAAGAGGTGAAAGTGACCAAGACACTGGCCGCTGTTCTTGTTGGCTTCTGGTGTTGTTGGATTCCCATCATGATCATTGATCAAATCGACATGACCAACCATGCGTCGATGCTTTCAAGGCGAGTGTACTATATGTATGGCCTGTTAATCTACACTTCATCTGCCATCAATCCGATTATGTACGGATTCATGAACCGATCGTTTCGCGCCGAGTACAAGCGCGTCGTGGCTTGCAAGAAAACAGCACCTGGAGAAAATACTGCTCAATAACTTTCGTTTGGATGGTAACACCTTCCTGATTTCATTCACAGAGTCAAAAGTTAGAGTCATCTTGTTCAGCATAACAAACAGCACCAAAGAAAAGTACTGCTCAGTACCTTTCATTCGAGGAATGGTACGATGTAACAGGATTTTACCCACCGATTTATACGTTAGTACCACCTTACAGCATATGTTAAATAGCACCACACAAACGTAATGCAATCACAATAGCTTTCGATTTATGTTTTATTAGAATTTTATCCGGCGACTCCAAAGCTCTGAAGCCACAATACACACAATGTGTTTTTTTGTATGTATACTATAGTGTATCATAAGCTTTGCCCGCCCTTGAAAACTGACTGTCTGGGCAAAATTTACATCCGAAATTGACTCTTACTTACCGAAATTGCTCCCATATGTATTTATTTTAATTTATTGTGCCTTAGAAGTTATTTTAGCCCATATGCACCTTTAATGACTAAAGTGGCGAGGCATTGCTTCAAAGAGTTTTATTTTAAAGTCGATCAGGGCAATGAAAGATTTTAAGTATCCTCTCATAGTGAGAGAGAAGCTAATGCACTAGTCATTTGTTTCCCCCGCCCCCCCACCCCCGCGACATGCGGGGATTTTGTCGGGCAATAGCGGGGGAATTACTGCAGCTTTGCGATGATTTTATGCCCAGACCCCCAGGGACTTTACCTCAAATTTGCCTCACCTAAAATACCCCCGGGGAACCCCGGGGAAATTTCCAAAAACAAAGCGCTCACGAGGAGACTGTGTGCAAAGGATTCTGGGTGCATTCCTCACAAGCAGCGATCCAACATGGCTACCAAAGAGGATAGCGTGACGAGGTAAGTGTCAACAATCCTTTTATATCCTTATGTAAATGAATGCATCCATTGATAAGCCTGATGGCATTTGAAAGAAAACACTTTGACCTTTATCCCGAGACTATATTTACGCTTTGTTGTTGCGCGAATTCCGTTTAATATGTGATTTCACTTTCATCTGACACTCTAGATGGAAAGCTTTTTTTTCAAATGCTGGAATAAAGGACAGAGCTGAGGAGTATGCTAAGCTTTTCGTTGATAATCGGTAAGTACACAATACAACAAATACGCTTTTTGGAAGAATTAATCGTTATATCTTCTCAGCCTGGCTTTTTTGCAAGGCTTCAGCCGTTAAAGATTTCATTCAAGGCTGGCGGCGCCTCGCACAGAAGCCATTTCTTGGCGTAGCTAATAAAAAGCTATTTTTTATAATTTTTTATAATTCAAACGTTTACCTTGAAACTCTCTCGGTATTCCTAAGAAAAACAAAAGTGAAAAGCCACGGCTTCGCTCACTCGTTGATACAAACCAACGAGTGCCTATTAAATATGAAAGAATAAATTCTGATATTCCAATACAGTATAAACACCAGGTTGAGATTTTGCAAAAAAGCACATTTATTTATTTAGAACAAAACCAGCCTGGAAATATAAGGTGTTCTTTTAGAATGGAAAAGTAGAAAAATACAGATAATCAAGCATAATTTGTTTCTATCTAGTATTAATTTAAGTCTGATTTTCTTTATTGCTGGCTAAAATTTAATATATAATGTATGAACATTAAATATGTCAGTATATGTACTTATTCTTTTTTATTGAACCTCAACTTACAAATAATGCTAAAGTTTTCTTTCAATTTTTTTGTTGTTACCTCTTTCTACCTCAAAATGATTAATTATTTCTAGCCAAGGATAATAATAATTATTTTTGAAGGGGGAAGGGGGGATTTTGGACCTTCTTGAGGTCAAGGCTTTTTTAACAGTTGATCTGATGTTTTTTTTTTTAATTTCTTCTTAAGCATTGCAGAGGATGTGCTTGATGATATTGACAAAGAGAGCATCCGTGAAATTGGAATAACTGCTGTGGGGGACATTCTACTCATTTTAAAACATATTAAGGTACAGTACATACTTATTAAAGAACTGTATTAGATGTTTGTCATTATTAGATGTTGTATCATATCATTTTTTTATCCTGATTATGTTTCATGGGCCATTCTGCAGTTATGTTATTATATTATATTATATTAGAAAATTACCCAGAACTCCCATGATGATGTACACTTGTTTCTTGTTTGGTGTGACAGGTTCTGTGTTCTAGTGCATTAACTCTGTCTCCATAAAGAATCACATTGCCATATTAATCCGTTGGTGGTTGTTCCCCAGTGTAATGAAATATTTTTTTGTGTTCTATTTACTTTCATTGTGTAACTTCAAAATAAACCATACCCCTACCATGAAGGGAATTTGAGAAAGGATCCCCCATCCCTCTGTAATTTCCAAGTGACAAATGTAGTGTTTGTATGAAAATGTGGATGTTTACCCCCTGGAAAATCAAGATATTGACCCTCCCCACCCTCTGCAATTTTCAATTCTCTCTGTGGTGGGGGTATGGAATATTTTTGTTTTGAATTTTACATTTACATCTTACAAAAGGGTTTCTTTTTCGTTGTTTGTATTGCTTTTCTCAATTATTTCTCTAGCAACCAGGATGTATAAATATTTACTTAACCTGGATGCAAATTTTGGAGGGCTCAAAGTCTGAAAAAGGAGTAAAAGTGAAAGTTATTTTTAAAGATAAGACTTCCATTGAATGCTCATCTTTATCTTAACCATTATTTTATCAGCTTGCTTCATCTGAGGTTGTGAATACTTCTTCAAGTACAATTGCAAGATCTCACCAATCTACAATTCTTGTGAACAATGGTAGTTTAACGATTGGCCCTGAGGTGCAGGCAAGTTGCTCTTCAAAACAATTTTTTGTTTTGTGTTTTTTTTTCTTAAATTTAACATGAAGGTCTTACCCTATTTTAAATGGTATATAGTTTGACAGGTCCAAAATTGTTTCACTTAGTATTACCTGTGAAGATCAATCTATGAGGACCATGATAATAATATTATTATAGTAGAAACCCTCACAGCCTTTCACGAATCCTGCGACATGTTGGCGCCTGTCAGCTGGTACATTGCAAAAACATAAAAATAAATAAGTATCCTTATCGATTCAAAGGAAGTAATTGGTAATGGCTTCCTACTAAAACAACTATAGACTACAGTACCAGTTCTTGCTTTCTATAAGTCAAATACCAGAACTCGTTTTCTGGTCTCCTTTCTAGGTTATGCCTGAGCAGAAGACATTTGTAACAGTTAAGATTGACGAGAAGGAAATTCAAGAGAAGAGTAAGATATATGACACCTCAAAGGTTGACCCTCATCATAAGATGTTCAGTTACTATACAGAACTCAACAGAGCAGCCTTGAAACTAGCTTTAGATGACCCTAGTATTGTAAATGACAAACAAAATCTATGCAATTTGGCACGCCAGATGTTACATAATAGTGGGTACAATTACAAGAAAAAGACAACCAGATCGAAGCAATTTGGAGAGAGTGCTGGAGCACAGAAGAGAGAGTATATAAGTGACTCGCTTAAAGTAAAAAGACTACAAGAGATTCAAGAAGACTTAACTGATACTGACACACAAATGGGACTTCTGACCAGGCAGCGCGAAAAACATGTCAATGTGAAACAGTTTGGCCAGGCTGCGACCTTAACAGAACAGATTTCGCAATTGAGGGGAAAAAAAAGAAAACTACAGGAAGAACTCACCATGCTCCAGACCAAGAAAAGAAAATGTGAAAAGCAAAATGCAAAGACAAAATCCTTGAACGTAAGTCATGCAAAAATCACAAGATTCCTTCCCCAAGTTTCCAATAAGAAGCCAGAGCATGTTGATGGCCAACAACCTACTGTAGTAGGTCCTTTAGTTGCCAAGATAACACCAAACAGTTCTTGTAGACTACCAGACCCCTCTGATGCGCTCAGACATGGCATGGGCTCCGTCGAAGCAGCAAAGAAAACCTGTACACCATCAGCCAGCAGTTCTTGTATACAACTGGACCCCCCTGATGCCCTCCAACAAGGCATGGGCTCCGTACTGGACCCCCCTGATGGCCTCGAACAAGGCATGGGCTCCGTTGAAGCAGCAAAGAAAACCTGTACACCATCAGCCAGCAGTTCTTGTATACAACTGGACCCCCCTGATGCCCTCCAACAAGGCATGGGCTCCGTACTGGACCCCCCTGATGGCCTCGAACAAGGCATGGGCTCTGTTGAAGCAGCAAAGAAAACCTGTACACCATCAGCTAAACAACCAGACCCCCCTGATGGCCTTCAACATGCCATGGAATCAGATGAGGCACCCTTTACACCACCGGAGGTTTCTCAGATTCTTGGAGATAATAACCAAACTTGCGATGGCTCTCATTTTTTAGGATAGACGCTGCTGGCAAATACTCAACATTCGTGGCTTTAACAAGGTCAACATTGGGGAATGTGGCCTCTTGTCGAGTTGAAAACTCATTGTATATATCAAAACTTAACATGTTTACTCTCGTTGAATTTGTCAGTTTTAGAACAAGATTTTGCCAGCAGCATCATTCTGTCAGTTGCAAAGAATGTTACGTTCTGATTGAAATTGCAAACTATATTCTGGACAAAGGAATTGTCAAAGTTTCAGACCTGTACCACAAATTCTTTCCTAGTAACAAATACAAATCGGACAAAGCTGTTAGGAGACTGCTTCAGCTACCAGTTGCAATATTTGCACTTGAAAGGTCATTGGGTTCTCAACTTCATGTAACTGAGTACTGCCCGTCCGTTGATTACAAGCGACTGATGCACTGGATTAACAAGCTGGTTGCCCCTGAACAGGTTCCAGGTTTAGATAAAAACACTCTCACAGCACTCTGTAAACTAGCATCCAGTGACAAGGACCGAACACTTCTCAAGTTTGCTGCATGCGAGGCAGCTGGACTTACATCACAACAGGCTCGGAAGGTTTATGGAATTGGATCATACAAGGATCTGAGTAGAAAGGTACGTCTGGCTCTTCAAGAAGCAGCAGAGATTAGACAATCCGTTATTGAGCTTGCAGAGATTGAAGACAAAGCCTTGATGCGGTCCCTTAGGTTAGAAGATGTCATTAATGAAGAAGGGGAGGACAATGTCGACTTCGACGTTGAAGCGTGTGAAATAATGTCAACTGATGATGTATGTGATGATAGCAATGTGGAAGATGTTGAGCCTCCAGATCTTACTAATCCCAGTGAAAATGCTGACACATCCAGTAGAAAGCATGATCCCCATGCCAGTGGCGAATCTACTGTTGGAGTAGCTACCACACCCAGTGGCACGAGTAATTCAATTAATCCGGATGCTATTAACAAAACAGCAATAGCGGACCCAGCACCACAGCTAGCTACCACACCCAGCAGCCCGAATAATTCATACGATCCGGATGCTATTAGCAAAACAGCAATATTAGCAAATCCAGCACCATCCAATGATGTTCTGTTGAGCTGGTTGAGGGACCATGACTTAAATTGGTTTGCCTTTTTTGAGGAGGTCAGTCAATACTTGCGGAACTATACTTCTGAAGTGCTCAATCAGGTGATTCTTGACTTCACAGACCACTTGCCTTCAAGTGATCTTACATTCGATGAAGAAATGCGTGTTGAGGTGTCACGTCAAGCTTTTTTGGAGGTGCAAAGGAGGCGTTCCCTAGATGGCCCAGAAATTGAAGTGGATTCTGACAATGATGAAGATCAACACTGGGAAGAAGTGGAAATTGCAGATGTGCTTGGGGAGGAAACGCTAAGGAAAATACGATCTGAAAGGTTGCGCATTAAGCGGCGAGCAGAGAGAAAAATGGCTGAAGAAATAGCCAAAACATGCATTCTTAAACGTAGAATCCCTCCATCAGCAAGTCGGTTACAGAAAAAGTTTCCCACGATTGGAAAGGACATGGAGGAATTTGTAGAAAGCAAAAAAGTTGGAGCAGATGCATGGAGGAGAACTGGACTTTTGACTTTCGATGGGGAAAGGAGACGTGGAAAGAAAGTAACTTATAAGTCTATACAAGCCCATCTTGAAGAGAAATATGGTACGAAAATTGGTTACGGAAGCATAGTACAGCTTTGCTATGCCCGGAACAAGAGGCATCTCTCCTCTAAACGATACCAGAATGTGGCGAAGATAACATGCAGGCGGGCTCGAAAGGGGTTCTCTGTTCGAATAAATCCGGATGCACACTGGAGTTGTGCTTTGTATAGAGGGCTTGATTATATTCAACTGAAGGAAAGCAGCAACAAAGTTCTTTTAAACCGTGATGACCAGTCTGGTTTTAGACTTGATACAACGTATGATCATAAGCACTCTAAAACCATAACTCTCACTAACAGGCCAGCCCTGACAACACGAACGGACTTTGCTAATAATTACCCTTCAGTGATCCAAACCACTTCATACCTGTTTATGGAAACTGACACCAGCAAGCAGGCATGTGTGGGCGTCGTTAAGCCCCACTTCACTTATCCAAAGAATGCAGCTCAGCATGCGGCTGATTTGGAATTCCTGCAGAATTCACCAGATCTCCAACCATGGATGGCAAACAGGCCAATAGATTGCATTCGCGTTGATGGAGCAAGTGACGAAGGGCCAAGCCATGTAGAAGTCCAGTTTTACTGGACAGAACGACATGTTAAACACGCTAAGGTTGCTACTCTTGTGACGTCCCGTCACAGCGGAGGGTCATACTTAAACCGAGTGGAATTAATGAACGGTGGGCTTTCTCAAGCACACGCCAACCTTTTTATTCCGTCGACTCTTAGTGGAAGCAATTATGGCCCTGGTGGACTAGACAAGGAAAAGCTCAAGCAAAATTTGGAAATTGCCACTGAGGTGTACATTGACCAGGTCCAAGGGTCTAGCTGCTGTGGAAGCCCAGTGCAACTCTTCAAGGGGGCAGAGTCTGATATGTCACGCCGCCAAAAGCTACTCACCTTTCTCAAAGGCACCAAGAAGGACAAACAGCTACTTGAAACCAGCGATCCAGACCTTCACAGGTATTTTCAAGAAATCTGGGATGTACGCAACCGGCACATGAGCAAGACTGTACCATGCAATTACATCTTTCATTTAACTCTCTGTGGGGAACCTGAATGTATTCATCCGCGATGCAAGAATGGTGAAACCAGCTGTGAAATGAAATGGTATGAAGGTGGACCCTCAGTTACCTGGTTGCCAATTCCTGTCCCTGACCCGAAAAGGCCTGGAAGCTTTATGAAGCCCGAAGACCTGCTGTGTACTGATAACAGTGAACAAAGAATGATGTCACCACCTAGCGTAAAGTTAAAGGCTGCAGCTAAAACTAACAGTGAGTAATGTGATAATATACTTAGTAGCCAATAATTTCAATGGCCATTCAGTCAATCAGTCTCCTTCTATTAATTACCCCCAAGGTACTCCAGTAGAAGAGCTGGCTGAGAAACTTCTGTTGCCTGCCCAAGAGGTGGAGTGGCATCTGGATCACTACCTTGGTATAAATGAAAGACGGAAACAAGCGGCACATACTAGAAAGAACAAGCAGAAGAACAACTTGGGTATGTCATCATTCTTTTAATCTGGTTCAGATGTATTAAAATTTTCACTTCTAATGCTTTGGGTACTTTTTTCCTTATCTTGCAGATGATGCTAGTATTGGTTCTTGTATTGTGTGCAGCAACAAGGCAGACCTTGCTTGTTCAGCTGCATGTAGCGACACATACTGTCTAGACTGCCTTGGGTTGAAACACCCTCCACCCATGGAATGGGTTTGTCCCGAGTGTCAGGGTATGTACCACACATTTCCATGAAAATCAGTATCAGACAGCAAACAAGGAATACAATATTAAAATATCTTTAATATCAACATTTATTAAGACACCACACTATTAATTTGCAGATGAAGAGGTCTTATACTGTTTATGTAACCAAGGCGAGTATGGCCTGATGGTTGGCTGCGATGGAGCAGAATGTAGCGTAGAGTGGTTTCATCTTCAGTGCGTGGGTCTTAAGGGGAAACCCAAAACAAAGAAGTGGTTTTGCCCAATGTGCAAGTGATGCTTTAATGTTGTTTTTCATTTGACATTCATGTGTGACCATAAAGGCAAACACTGTGCAAGTGATGCTTTAATGTTTTGTTGTTTTATAATAAATACACAAAAAGAGGATTTGATACATTCATGTGTGACCATAAAGGCCGGCATACACTAGGGGACAGGTACCAGCGACTGGCCTCAGGGACCAGTGAGGGGACGAAACCCTGAAGCAAAGTTTGTGGTGTGTATACACTTACGAGACGCAATTCCCTGCGACTAGTCCCACCTAATTATCCCAATTTAAAACGGCCCTGGATAAAACTTAACTCATGTTCTGCGACTTAAATTTCTACATAATGACATAAGCAGTTTTATGGGACTAGTCCCAAGGACGTGGCCCCTAGTGTATTAAAATACTTTTTCGTCATGTGTACGTTCTACCAATGCACTTTCTTTGTCCCTTTTTGCTTTAGAATCTCAAATGCCTTTTACACCCCCGTAAAGTAGCAATGTTGTTGCCAACTGAAATTTGTACTTCCTTCTGAAAAGGCGAACTAGCTTATAGCTATCTTGAATTTATCTTTTTAATAATTTTGCAATCACAATTTCCTAAATCTTAGCCTCTTACTAAAAGTGCTTAAAACAAAATGTAGTACATATACCCCATATTGTGACAGCCACCCATGTGGCCAGGTTTCTCTCGACAAGAATGAGTTCAAGAGGAGGTACCAAACAACTGTGTTTGTTGCTGTCATGGCTGACGATTTTCAAGTCTTCTCTCAGCTTATTGGTTATTCTCCCACACTTTTTGTCTGATCAAAAAAGCTATACTCCAAACAACCTCAGTGGTAAGTATTTTAAGCTGGTTGAAACATTCCTATTAGTTGTTGTTTCTCAAAATGTATTTAGCGCAGAAATAGACAATCCCTTCTTTTACAAGGTCTTTCAGCTAGCCCCGGGGGGTGGTGGTTTTGCAAAGAAATTCTGCCCTGGGGGGTGGTGGAATTCCCCATAATTAGCATCGCTTGTTTGCAAATTCCCCCGCTATGTCGCGGGGGTGGGGGGGCGGGGGAAACAAATGACTAGTGCATAAATAAAACTGAAAATTAACTATAAGACAAGAAGACGCCTCAGAAGGCGTTTACGTGGGATGTGCTGGTGTATGAAAGATTCTATTTTGAACGGAGTTGGACGGTTGTCGAGTACATGGGTTGGTACGATATGTCAAAGAGAAACGGAGATGTTCAGTATTAGAGTGTAAAAGGATATAAACAAGAAGAAGACATTGTCAGAATGAAGTGAGCGTGAAGACATTCGATTATCTTTGAGTGGCGACAAAAAAAGATTTCCAACGTGATGTTAACATGTTTATTACCCGCACGACAAAAAAATCAGCAGATTACTCGCACTGGTGGATAACACGCACCCAAAAACAACAGAAAATCATGCTAACAAGTTCGAGAACTCAAATGTGAAACTTTGACGTGGGCGTTTCAAAACAGGCATCTTTTTAAAATTTAACTCGTACTCAACTCCGCCGTCACTGACTCGTGGATACACTTATCGTAAATGATCGATGCTTGTAATACTTATTGAGTCAGTTACCTTTTTATAATGATTAGGATCAAAGAAAACTTTGTCCATTGTTTTTGTTAACAAAATACTTTTTTAGCGTGCAATTAGTAAATTTCACACCCATTGTTTTCGATGTTCATTGAGCATTAAATGACTTGTAAAACTCGGTTCGCAATTTTCTCAAAAAACAACATCTCAGGATCCACTGGGTCTTAGAAATCGCTTGAAACGGGAAAATACTTCCTAAATCAAGGCGCTTACTGTGAATATTTCACTGATGCGTCGAGTATTCTTGTACCATTTTTATCGCAGTCAATGTTTTGTTTACACGCCTGCCGACAATAATCTTTTTCATCACGTTCCACTAATTATGCGGCGAAATGAATTGAGCAGGTCCCAGAGATATTTATTTATCTCAGGTTCTACTGGGTCTAAGAAATCGCTTGAAACGGGAAAATACTCTTTTACTTAAGGCAGCGCTAGCTGGGAATATTTTACTGATGCGTCGAGTATTCTTGCATTCTCTTTTTATCACAGTCAATGCTATGTTTACACCGCGCCACGCGCGCCGACAAACGTGTAATAACAACTTTGTACTTTGCCGTCTCCCAACCTGGCTTGCACGTGATTCGAAGTGTTACAGCCAATAAAATCGCACAATTTTTCGGGACGTCGTTTGAGCCTCGTGCCAAGGGCACGGGAAGCGGGAAAGTTAAAAAAACGTGCCCATTTGTGACACCAATGAAAAAATTCCATCGACCGAAACCTAAACGCTGGCTGACTACGTCATCCCGCGTAAATATAACCAGCAGCTGATGTATACAGCTCATGTACGAAAATTGAATCCGGCAAAGGTATTAATTAGGGGGACTATAATAAAAAAAAGGGATGAAAATTACGAATAATTGATCTCTCTCTCTCTTTCCCTGCTCTGTTTTTCTTTTTTTTTTTTTAGTGAACAGTTTTAGACATATTAGAACAACTGACTGTGCGTAAAAAAGATTTGTAAGTGTTCTGAATATTTAAAGAACACTAAAGAGTAAAAAGTTGAAAACGAGAATTAAGTTAAGAAAGAGGTCGTTAACTGGGATGAAATCGTTAAGAAGCGGCATGAGAAGCAGGGAGTCTAAAACGTGTATTTAAATACAGGCTGCAGATAAAATAAACAGACTAGACTTTTTGTTGACATTTGTCATTGCTTTATTGCTTGAGGTCATATTTCATGTTTGCCATATCCCGCAATAACTGATGTTGAGTTTGTTTCATTCGGAATAACACTGAAGAGGAATGAAATGCTCCTTGTATTTTGATGGGCTGCCGCCAGCAAAGATTTGTTTTATCCTTACTATTTCGACATTTAAGTGCGCTTTATTTTAACACATAAAACAAAAACAAGCAAACAAGCACTGATACGAATTAAGAAAAAACTTCGTATAGCTAAGAGTTATCCAAAAGCAAACTTTTTGGTGGATTGAGTACAGTTGACTATAAAGAGAAGACAATGAAATGAGTCTCCTTGGAATATGCATTGGCAAACGAGAAGAGTAGTGCAGAATATTATTTAGACGAAATAGGATGTATTTGAGAACACGAATTTCAGTCAGCTCTTCTCAGAAACATGTCACTCAGATATGTCAGATATATGACAGTGAAATTGCTGAACGTGTTTCTTTGCGGTCTGTTAGGAAAAATGCAATACAACTGAACATGAAAGTAACCGTTTTTATTTGACTGCTGCTAAAAATTTGGAACTCTCAAGTAGTAATAGATGAATTCGACAATTACCACCTGATAGCCAGAGTATTATTTTCGTGTTTTAAACTCCCCACCGCAATAACCTCGCTCGCTCGCTCGCTCGCTCGCTCGCTCGCTCGCTCGCTCGCTCACTTCGGTTATTACGGTGGGGAGTTTAAAACACGAAAATAATACTCTGGGGATCAGGTTGTATTTGTCGACTACACCTATTACTGCTGAACAAGGAGTAAATACCACCTCATCCGTACACCTGTATTTACCTCTTTTAAACCACCCAGCGCACAAACCGAAGAAAAATCAGTTAACAAAGCGAAGCATAACCGGACACAAACAGAAATGTATAATGTATAATCAACTTTGGTTTGCCAATCCGATTAGAGATTTGTGAATCCAATTTGAGATCGATGGCTGCCGGATTCAACAACGATGCAAACAACTGTCAGGTTACCGAAGCCATACAAAGCCTACCGCCTGAGCTACGTGAGATAATTTACAAACACTACCTCGCCATAAAACTGAGAGAGCGAGCGGCTTTGGGTTGGGACCTGGTTCACGATGAGCTTTCAATACAACCTTTCTGTCGTGAAAGGCAGCGGCTTGTGCATATACTGGTGTGTATAGCCTATGGGCACTGTTGTCGAGGAGGGGGTGTTGTTACCCTTGTTATGAACAAGAAGGAATCTTTCATGTACCAACCATCCCCTGCCCCCCGCTTTGGGATATTACCCTAGTCAAGCTATGCACTGATATATGGGGAGTGGAAGAAGAAAGCCTTGACCACATGTTTCCCAAGTTGTGTTAACAGGCGCCTGCCGTTGGGAAGGGCTTTGTTACCCCTGTTTTGACCAAGGAATCAAACAATAGACTGTTGTACACTCCCCCGATCGAGAATATACCTTTAGTAAAGATATGCTCTGATACTTACGACTGGCACAGCGCATATAACGACTGGCAAGGGTTAAGGGAAGAAGAGTAAAAGAAAGAAGAACTAAGTTTCGTTTTCGATTCGCCTGACCGCCTATGCAAAGCCTAATATGTATTCAAGTCTGGGTTTTCAATGAAACAGGTCACACAATGAATATACATATTTTAATAAGGATTTTTATTGAAAATATAAACAAACTCAAGTTAAGAAACGGCGGTCATAAAATGACCGCGGTTTCCAAGGAGATTCAGCCTCTTGACAACGGCGGTCGCAAAATGACCACGGTTTCTAAGGAGATTAAACATCAGTCCTCGTGTGTTTCTTCAACACTTTCATTTCGCCTTTGGCCATATTCTTCAAACAAGTTGGGAAGACTTGATGTAGGTTTTTTAGGCTTTTCATTTTTGAAGTACACACTTGCTACCAGCGGTCCTTCAGCTTCCATTTTGTAAAGGAAGTTTTCAAGAAATGTTTTCATTTCATCATGATAGCTGATATGCATTTGAAGTATTGCTTTCTGCTCCTCGGAGATGCCTGAAGTTTGTGTACATTGATCAGTGGTTTCAATGCCTAAAAGATTCAAATCGCAAGAGTCGTCCCATTCCATGTTTATTTCCAAATGATATAAAATGGGGTGATGTTAGTTTTTATAGTCGCGGAGAACAGTAGAAGTTTATTCGGGAAATTCCCGGGAATGATGAAAGAAAAAACAGATTTAGATGTGAAGTCATGCATTGATTCGAAAGATCAAGAATGTTCGTGACAGAGTTGAACTGGATGTTTCTCGGGTTCATTGCTATATCAGGATTTTTATAGGTCGTTCTAGATGATTCTATTTACATAACCTTGACAATGTGATGACTTATTTTCCTAGGGAAAGCCCCTGTTGTCTCATATACAGGTCGTTGTAGATGATTCTATTTACAAACAGTTTACGTAACCTTAACAATGTGATGACTCATTTCCTAGGGAAAGTCCCGCGACCACCGGCTATGCTCTAATGCATTGAAGCGTGGTATGCAAATTGATCTGTTTTATTTATGCGGAACAATATCTTGTCCTGAAAGGGGGTAGCCAAATTTGTCACGAGTTGGTGACATTATTTTTGAAACACAGTCACGAGTAATAAATCTCATTTGCTTAATTTCGGGGGGTGTGAGAAGCTCAACTAGTTGATAACAAATAGCTTGCAAGACTGCAATCATTTTTTTTCTGCGTATATTATTCTTCGAAGATTTTACAACGGAGCGAATGTTTCTTCATATTTTTTACAAGTAGATGGCGGAATCTCCATGCAATGGTCACTGATGAAATTATCTGTTATTTTCAATTTATCAAGGAAAACTTGTTTGTCAAAAGTTTCACCTCTGAGGTAGAAGCGAATCTCATCAAGGACTTTTTGGTATTCGATCCGGGCAAAATTTACTTGTTCTGTCTTTATCGTATTTCTTTAGGCTAGCGACTGCTTTTAAAATAAGACCAACACCAGTTAAAGTTGCCATGACAACAGGGTTCAACGTAATTCCGCCGGCAACTGCAGCGCTGATAATTAATTTGCCAGCGGAAAGATTGCAAGTAAAGTTTTTTCTTCGATAACTGTTGTAAAGCTTTTGACAACCGTAATGTTTCTTATGATAATAAGCATATAGATCTTTCAGAATTCTAACTTCGCTTTCTAAAAGGGTTTTATTAATGTGGTTGAATTCGAAAATGTCCCGCATTGTGATATATAGTAAATGAAAAAAAATGTTTATGGCACTCTATATTCAATCAACAGTAAGGGTTCTTCATCTTTTACAACTGAAGTCAGTTCCACAGCCATATGACCAAACGACAGTACTAAATTAATATTTATTGTCTCTAATTGAGTTGTTTGGGTTGAAGTGAAAGTGTTTGATTGAGTTAAATGGAAACTGTGTTTTACTTTTAAAGAAATAGGCGTATATTGACTTTAGAGCTTGAAATAGAGCACTTTCATAGTTAATATGCGGCTATGATTTGGAATGATTATTTTGTCACAACCATTTAATAAAATGTGTTTCCATTTTTCGTATTTAAATTTCCATTTATGTAATGAACGGAACCACGCAAACGATGCCCGTTTAAAGACAGGTCTGTTTGCATTACCATTTGTCCATTTTCAATAACAAAAGCAGTGTCATAGACACTTGGATCAACGTTTGAAACGGTTTCTTTAACACCATAAACGATTAGATGTCCAATTTTTATGAATGATGAATCACGGACCGTGCCGTGCAGGTCGAGGAATATGTATTGCGGGGGTGAGCTACCCCATCTGTGAAGTGGATAACTGTTTTGGTGTACTTCTCGAATGTTTTGGTTGTATGATTAGAAATTGAAATCGTCGTGGCTTGTGGTGTTACACTCACCTCATTCATTTCTGGTGGAAACCATTCCACAACCATCGTGTAGTAACCGACCGGAAGTGGATGGAGGTTAAAACCGAGGCGTGACCGGTACTGGTTTGGTGAGTCTTTTTCAAACAGGAGTTTGAGAGTGTAAGCTTTTTTATTTATTTGATGTGGAGATTCGGGAAAATCGTTGATGCCCAAAACATCGATGTTGTTTTCACTCGAAGATTCATCAGTGTCTTCCATCAAGTATCTGAAGGCGTCCTTTTTATTTGTCGAGCTAGTGATATGGGATTCATGAATTGTTTGACTGACAAGATCTGACATAGATGTTATTTTACTTTGCATAAAATCAACATTAACTGCGGATTTCGGATCTTTGCCATCGGTGTGTAAGTTGACAATTGTATTATTATTTAAGTTTAAGTCTCCAGTCATACTGTTAGTGCCATCAAAGTTGAGAAACTTTTTTTGTGTTATGTCATCAATTCTGTAGTTAACAAACTCGACACATGCGGCGTCTCTTGGGTTTGATGGAAGATCAAGATTGATAATCGAATTATTTTTCATATCAATATCAGCTGCTTTATCCAGTTTTTTTACAAGCTGATTATCGACATACCTTTTGTTTGTGGCTTGATCTACCTGTTCTGGGTCTTTTACGTTGTAGAGTGTATTATTATTCATATCAATGCTTGCTTCCATTTTCCCACCTTCCCTTTTTGAAAGAAAGATATTTCTCGTGTCCTGATAGTTTATTACCTTTGACAGATCACCTTGGACAGGATAAGGGTTGCTTTTTAATCGCAAAATCTCGAACTTATTTTGCATGTCAATATCCGCCGCACCGATGGCGCTTCCCTCACCCTTATCCCCTTTTAACCCCTGTGGTCCCTGTGGCCCTGTCTGACCTTGTGGTCCTTGTGGTCCTTGTAGCCCCTGTGGCCCTGTCTGACCTTGTGGTCCCGCGGGGCCTAATGTCACCCCTCGGCCCAGGAGGACCCACCGTTTCACTTGTCGTTTGGCTAGTTTCACCGATTTGGCTGTTAATATATCCCATTATATATCTTCATCAAAATTTTTCTTCATTATTTTTTGAGGTTTATCATAGTAAAGGAAAAAATATTTTTTATCTGTGGCGCGATCTAGCGAAAGACTCTCCATTTCATGGTTATTCCGTGGAGGATCTCAAAAAAGTAAGAGATGGAATTTATGCGAAAAGAAGGGTAACAAAAGAATCTCTTTCGAAACGGTTACAGGAGGGGAAGAAGAGACTAAAGTCCACTCCTCCACGCAAAAGAGAAATTCCTCAACCTCTCTGGAAACATCTCTGAAAGAAGCTGTTGAGAGCCGAAGACCTTCTCTCGACCCACCTTCAGACGGTGACGAGGACTTCTTCCCTGAAGAACAGAATTGGGAAAGCGAAGGAAGCGGCATCGCTGATGAAGCTGAAAAATTGACCGACCAACTTCACTTGTGCTTAGGATCGATAAAAGCAGGAAACAGCTCAATAGAACTAAAAAATTAGGTATTGTCTCTGCTTGGTTCACTAGTTGGACTCGGCGCAATCGACAAAAAGCAAAAGAAAAAAATTTTTCGTAATTATATAGACCAATGATGACCTTAAATCTTCTGCTTGACTCGAGCCTAGCAAAACTACAAAGAACCGGAGCCGCTCAGGTTTCACACGATTTCACAATTAATTTTCAACCTCCGATTAAGTTAGATTCAGGAAACTATAAAGCCTCGCTTAACAAACTTATCACTATGAGTTACTCATGGTACAACATCGATGACACTTTTGACAACAACAAAATTCGCTGGAGAAAGAAGTCTTAAGAGTGGCAGACCTTGACATTCCCGAACGGAATGTATGATTACAAAGACATCAACAGTTTTCTTCAGACCCAAACCGGTAAAGTAGACCCGAAAGACAAAGACAGTGATTTCATTTTCACTCTGTATTTCGATATGACAATTTTCCGGGTTGTCATTTTGATGCATGAAAATTATGAGCTTGACCTTTCTCAAGGAGCTTTCGCTGAATTGCTTGGTTATGAGAAAAAGATCTTGACAGGAGAAAAAAATTATGTCGGAACAATCGTCCCGAATATCCGCAAGAAGCGTTGATTGGGTGTTTCTGCACTGCGATCTGATCACACGGCGAGCAAACGATGTTCCAAGCGATGTGTTATACAGTTTCTCAACAACAGGGCTTCAGGTTAGCTATCCATTTCAAAAAGAGCCGTATCGGCTTGAGTGGCATCCTGTGAATAAAGCGAGATTAATGCAATAAGGATTTGGGTGACAGACGGAAGAAACAATATCCTGGATCTCAACGGGATAGATGTTGCGGTTAGCATAATGATTGAAAAAGAGTAAGGATTTTGTTGGCATAAATATACAACCATGAATCACCCGAGCGAGTGGGCAAGATTTTTTGACGAAAACGCCGGAGGGTATCAATATAAACACAAGGGGTCGGGTGTGATCCGTGACACCCTTATGGCCATCGGCAAAGCATTTAAAGGCACTGTAAAGAACGTGGCAAAGACAGCCGCCGAAAAAGCCACAAAAACAATCGCTGAAAAAGCGGGCAGGGCAGAAAGTTCGTGAACTTGCTGTCGAAAAAGGTTCAAAACAAATACGAAAACTACTGCAAGAGCGAAAGCAAAAACCGGTGTCGCAGGATGCAAAAAAGAAACTTGCAAACATTTTGCAAAACCGAGTGCCAAAAAAATCAGATGGCGCCCTTGTGAAATTAAATCGAATTTTGGCAAACGAAATTTAATCGCAGAAATTTTTTCTCTTAATATAAACGATTGTTCACATGTTCAGAACTCAACCATACCTCGAGAAGACTACATACGTCCAAGTGAATTTGGACACCCCGCTCACCTTCCCTGGGAATAACCAAACTCAAAGCAAGTCGGGCCGCAAATAAGTCAGGTGGCTAAGTGGCCAGATCTATACAGAGCGGACAAAAGCACCAAACTTTGTGTGAATGTAGGTTAGGGCATGCAAGTTAATATTCAGACCGGTGCCCAGTTGGATCTCTTCTGGGTTTGTAGTAATTGAGCTAATAGTTACCCAAGAAAACCACTGTGGTGGGTACCCTGTGGTTAATAATTCCTCTGTCTTCGTGCGAGTTTGAAAAGATTTGCATTCGCTTTTCCCTTCGCTTCTTGAAGAAAAGCGAGTCCACCCTGGTGGGGAGCTGTTTGCTTAAGCGAGCCACGTGACCAGCCGAAACCAGGGTACTTTCTCGAGGGAGGAAGAGAGAGGACTCTGGGTACGAGGTTGCCAAAATTGTCCAAAAAGTAACCACCGAACCAATAAAAGAACACGAAAATGATATAAAAATGCAAAACTTACTTCAGAAAAGTTATTTGAAAAGTTAATGCAAAGTTAATGAAAAGGTGAAAATTCAAAATTCTGAAAACGAAATGGTCTGTCAAAAAGTGGTTGCCGTAGTAACATTAAACTTGATGGACAAGCCTTTGCTATGCCAAATTGTTCCCAGGAAAATTTTAGGAAAAGTTTGCTGGCTTTAGCTTTCTTATTAAAAAAGTTACAAGCGTCCAAAATCAGTGCCGGCACAATCAGCACAACTCCTCCCCCGATCTGAATAGGGTTAATGTTCCACGGTTTATCTCAAAGCACAACTTAAAATTCATGTTCGCAACATTTCCCTCAAGCTTTAGAAGTCTTCGGACCGACTTTGAAAATCTTCAGATTATCGTGGAAAGTCAATTTAAGAATCGTGATACTTATCTTGGCCAATCAAAATCAAGTCAGCTTTCGATGCACTTTTTTCACAGTTGTTTTTTGTTTCTTAGAATTTCTTTATTGTTAGGGACGATGGCCTCGATTTCTTTCTAGAGATTTCTCCTTTGTTAATTAGTCTGTTAGCAACATCAACAACTTTCCTTTAACCAAATGTCTCCTATATTATAGGCCGGTCGCCGTTTACGTCGGCAGTTTTTGATGTCTGTATTGCATAATTTATCTAAATTTTAACAAATCTTGGCAAACGAAAAAGTTAGAATTGAAAATGTAGCAAATGTGAGAAGAAAATGTTAAAATTGGAAGGAGATATTCGTTTTGAAAAAGGTCAAATTTACAGTGTATGGTTGTGTGGCAAAATTGACAGCTAGGAACACAAACGTTAGCCTTGCCACAAGTTGACCTCACAAGTTTCACAGCAGAAAAGCCGTAAAGCGAGCGGAGCGAACTTTTAAGGCCGCGAAGCGGCCCAGCGAGCGACGAGGTCGCTAGTTAAATAGGACGAAGGACTCTTTCGAAAGCCTATACAAACGTCTATAAATGTTGCAACTTTTAAATACATCGTCTGAAGCCCGTTCTCACCCGTTTTCTTAATTTCAAGCTTCACATGTTAGCTAGATTTTTTATGCTCTTTCCAGTTATGATGTCTGTTATTCAATTTATCGGGTGGATTTCAATTTTTAAGATGTAAACGAAAGCAATGAAGTCAGCAAAGATCGCCATGCACTCACTACAGGACACATCGCAATTCTCAGCTAAAGAGATATGACTTAATACGCCGTCGTAACCTTGTTTGGAGAGCTCGCGTTTTCAAACGAAATAGAATAATGGCTATTCTCTTGTTTTCTTTCATTTCCTTCGGATAATTGGCATTTATCCTGTGGTTGAGTACATTATGAAATAATTATTCCGCTCAATGTCGTCTTGCATGAACTTCTTGCCAACTCTATGCTAGGCGCTGTCCGACCTAGTTCCCAGGGTCCCTCCACTACATGAAGAGAAAGGGCCCTGGGAACAAGGTTGGGCAGCGGCTAAGATTTCTCATAAACTAGATTTTGTGGGAAAAAAAATGTGTTCTGTTTCAGCTCCATCGTGTAAAGCTCTGCGCAACTCCACTCAGCCAGTAACAATTGACGGGGAGTACGTGATTTATCCAGCGGAAAATCCCGTCAAGGTTTATTGCGACATGACGACAGATGGAGGTAGATCTAAAGACAACATGCCCAGGGAATCCCATATAAAAGTGGTGGAGATGTTCGTCTCACCTCATAGGGGTTAAAATTTGTGGTTTGGTCCCGCTAAGGTTGTTAAAACTGACATAAAGACTAGCCGGAACATTAACTTCTTGTTAGAACCGGTACCTCATGGGGGTGAAAATTTTTTAGTGACATCAGAGGTTTCTTTAAGAACTTCTGACCTAGATTACGAGTAGTAACTTTTTCCGCTCAGGGATAGTCGAGCGAAAAGAACACGGGAGCTAGCGCGAAAATTGCCTGCTACTGGTAGTGAGCGTCACGTTTCCACGCGGTAGGCGATTTTCCCGCCCACTCGCGTGTTCTTTACGTTCAACTACTGCGCGGAAAGAGAAAGAGAGACTGCTTACTTCCGACCAGCAACACGTGACTTGTGTACTGGCTTCCCCCGGAAAATGTTTCTCTTTTTAATTATTATTCACCGAGTTAATTTATTAAGTTATCTTTCTATCCACGAAATAGACAAAATACCCTCGTTTTGCTAACGGAATGCGAGGGCCTTCCTGTTATTTTTAATTAGTATATACCAAAGGAGTGGATGGTGTTTTTCGCGCACTCTGATTGGCTACTTAAACTCGGAATAGTATTTGCTATTCACCTCCACTTTGGTGAATAATTGTTAAGACGATTTCCGCTCAACGTTCGAGCAGTAAGTGCAAAAATTAAGTTACCAAAAAAATACTTGCAGCACTTTCACATTTTGAGAACAGATAAGAAGAACTTATCGTTACTTTTGCTCCCAAGCTGACCCCGCGAGAGAAAATTGGATTTGAAGTTATCCATATTTCAGTTAAAAAGACGCTTCATGTCAGTTCAAAACAAAATGGCGCCCGTTTTTAGCATACTTTTACGAGATTTGAAATTGATTTTCTTGAGAATGCTTGAGAATTTCATCGCGGGGTCACTTGGGCAAGTGAACTAGAGTGAGATGTTTCAAATAGCATTTAAAATGTTACTGTGCTATGAGTAGTTTTTTAGTAAATATTTTTTGCACTTATTGCTCGAACGTTGAGCGGAATCCGTCTTAATTAATATTAAACAGTGCAATCATGATACTAGCGCCCAAAAGGCAATAAATAAATGTTCAATCGATCAATCAATCAATCAATCAATCAATCAATCAATCAATCAATCAATCAATCAATCAATCAATCAATCAATCAATCAATCAATCAGTCAATCAAATAAAAATAGTAATGACCAATGGCGTGTTCGGAACGGAGAAAGGAATGTTTCAACTGTAGGCTGGAGTACTAGTCACAAGCACCTCCTTATACATGTGCGTTTTTATTATTTATTTATTTATTTATCGTTTGTTTGTTTGTTTGATTGATTTATCGGTTTATTTTTCAGGAGGCTGGACACTTGTCAAAAAATTAGACAGAACCACAGGTTTCCCCCAACCAGAAATTATCGGAACTTACTTAGACGACTACCGAATATTGTCAGATTACAAAAATGCTTTGCTATTCCTTTCTCCCACTGGCTTGAAGAAGCTGAGAGAAGACATGGGTTTCGATGAGATTCGTTTCTACTGCTATAAGGTAAACGTGGGGAAAGTTATTCACATCAAAACCAACAAGGGTGCCCTTGGTGAGGCGGTGGTTAACTTTTACACAGTGAAGCCAGTGGAAACAGTCGCCAATTTCCCAACGGCTTGCGGATCGTTCGACATCATGCCTGATGACACGTCCGAGTTTTCCGAAAGGTGCAGTGAATGGGGACTTCCCTGGGCAAATCCTCAGAAATGGGGACACGCTTCTTTCACGGCTGAGAAACGTATGTTCTTCTACATAGGCTTTGTGATTCATCAATATGAGTTCAGCTTCATTCGTCTAACATGTGATGACAACTGGACCACTCCTTCTCCAACTGCAAATGGAGACGAGTTCCACATTTTTGTCCGTTGATGTTATTCGGCTTCTTGTCTTTGGTTTAAAAAGATTACACATTTTCACAACTTTGCTCTTATGCAGCTCTTTGTGAGCAATTTGTTCTTAACTTGATTTCAGAAAAAAAACATAAAGCGGCAAAGACTTCTTTGCAATATATGAGTTAATGTCAGTTGACAGATTTTGCGACCTTTAGTCCACTGAAGTAAAATCAAAGGTTGTAGCCGGTGACGGAGTCGGTTTGCTGTGTCCTCTCTCTTTCTTCCCTTCCATCTTTGGTACCAAGTGAACTGCTCAGTTAAGGTTTCCACAACGAAAAGCTCGATTTTATGTCATACGGGCAGTGTTATGCATGGTGAATGTTGTTCTCATACTGAATTTCCTTAAGTTAGATATCTAAGTACCTAGCTCATGCACGAATTTTTAATGATCAATAATTTTGATCATAATTCTTCTTACTTTTTAAGGCAACCAGACTTCTCCATTCCTAGTTACAATACTGTGACATATGCATGGTAAGCATTCTTTGCGTTATCTTGGGCCTAGGTTATGGCTCTATCACGATTCTCAGTTTCTTTCGATCGTTTTTGAGATGTCAATATGACTTTATTGACGTGTCAAACTCAAAGGCGAGCTAGTGATTGATTGAATATTTCGCGCCATTTTTGTTGGGCTCCTTCCATTCAAAACGGAAATTCAAAGTTTCTCGTCAAAAAGCGGCCAGAAATGTAACTTACTTTGCCGTTTGAAAGATAAAGGAAAGTGATATTCAACTTTAGAGTCCATGCTATCGAAAAAAAACAAAAAAACAAGTTAAGACTAGAATTAAAACGTGTTTGTTTTTAGCAATTTGTTTTTGTCGAGGTGTTGTGCGCGCGCTAATCACGTAAACATGTTTTTGAAAAAGTTTTGAACGAAAAGGTCGTCGAGTTTGCGTTATTTTACCTGTTTTGTCGACTTCTGGGACCTAACAAATCTACATAAAAATGCTACTTTGAATTTATTTTTGTGAAGCACCGATTTATGGTGAGGAAAGTCCATGTCTTGATAATTTTTCTGCAAAAAAAAGAGAGATTTGATAGCGTGCACAAACATTCGCGTTTAACACTTGAAAAGGTTGTGAGAATTTAACTTTCGATCCGTGTAGGAAATTCTCAGTTTTGCCCAAATAAAACGATGAATCGTGATAGATGCAAAACTAATTGTGATTTTGAGACGGCAATTCTGCATTATATTGACGGCGTTGGAAGAAATATATTGTCTGTATTGGGCTCTTTCGCTTCGCGACTCTGACCAATACGGAACATATTTCCTTCCACCTAGCCGTCAACGTAATGCAGAACTGCCGACTCAAAATTGCAATTATTTAACAAATAAAAAAGCCAAAACCGTCCTTTGTTCTGTGATAAAGCACGCAAGGAAGTGACGAGAACACGAAAGAGTTGTAGGGTGAACACGAGCCGCAGGCGAGTGCTTCTCTCTACTTCTTGAGTGTTCTCGTCACTTCCTTGCGTGCCGTTATCACAGAACAAAGCACGGTTTTGGCTTTTTTGTTCCTTTTACAATATAGCTTTGCTCACAGTTGTAAAGAAATTGGCTTTAATTTGCGAGAAAACAAGTTTTATTCATAGCTTGCAAGCGCGCGCAAGAAAGGTTTTCAGCAGGGCGGAAAAACGTTTTCAGCTTGCCAGCGCGCGCAGAATGGCATCACGGGTTACTCCGTGCATCTGTACTGATAAAGCACGGTGATTCAACCAATCAGAACGCGTGCTATATTATTATAATTTATAGTAGTATGTACGAATTGCTTCCAGGCTAACAACGCCGCGACCTTAATATAAGTGAAAAGAACGTAACTAAGCAACAATAAAGCACAAACAGAAAGCTCATTAAAACATTACACTTAAGGAAGAGAGTGAATACCATATGAAGGTTTATAAAGAAAAGATATATTGCCTTTTAATGCGAGAAAGATTTTGATTCAGTGACTTAATTTCCTTCAGTAGTAGGGTGTCCTTAACGGTCACTACCTACGCAAACTACCTTTGGCAGAAAATTAGTCCTGATAACTTTTTGGGACAGTTAAATAAAAAAGTCATTGTTGCAGTCGCCAGTTTACTTATAAATATTTAAAGCAAGAGTGCAGTTACATTTACATATTCATTCAAAATGATTTCTAACATCATGCGATTCTTCAGCAAACCACAGGGGCACCCAATGATTTTTTTTGGGTGAATATCTGTTCGGAAGACCTAAGTCGCCCGAGAAATAATTGCGGCAAAAAGTAGAGATTTCTTTGGCGAGACATCACCTCAGACTTTCGTAACAAGGGAACTGATTAAATCCTGTTGTTTATGGAGGGACAAGCACGTCGTTTAAAGCTTAAAACATAGCTAGCTAGCATTTTCGGAGAGCTATAAGCAGCTCACTAAGTCGGCGTTTCCTGCAATTTTCTGCGGCATGAAAAACTCCGAACAGATCAACCATCAACCTGTATTAGCTTAGACAAATTTGCCTTTAAAAAGCTATGAAACAATCTAAGAAAGTAAAAAAAAAAATTGTGTTTCAAGTATTTTGCTAAAATTTTCTCTTTGGTTCCCCCCTGAAGCCACAACTGTTAATGTTCATATTTCGGTCTGTTTGTGACTTTTTTCCTTCATGAAGTAGAAAAAATTATTCTTCTTTATGGTTTTTTTCGAAGACTAGTTAGTTTCCGTCATATCTTTTGTTACCTTGTACGGTAATGTCGATCTTTGAAAAGTAAAACAGTGATGTTGACAGTTTTGTATTTTGTTATTCTGCTTAGTTCTGTTCTTTCATATTTGCAACGTTGATTAATTCTGCGGACGGGATAACTCAGTGCTAATTTACCGTTGCGTAACCTTTGCTGATTTGTTACTTGAACAATGTAATATATGATAATACGATCTTTTAATTATAACGAGAGCTATTTCAATTTAAAGAAGTTATTTCTCAGGAAGAGACCGTGAATTTTGAACATTAGAAAATGTAGAATTTATGTTTGATTAGCACTAGAGATAGTAAACCTACTTGTTGTTATTTTTCCGCTTGCTTTGGAATTAAATCCTCACTAGCGAGGTCGATCTTTCCATGTATATTAAACTGTATCCTCTGAGTGATACTGTTAAGAAACTTTAATATACACTTGTATCAGTTTTGTTCTGGAATATATGGTTAATCTGAAATTTTCCAGCTGCTTTACTGATTTCACCTCTTCAACGGGTAGCTCGAAGTCATTAGTTTTCCGTTATTATTGAACAATAACAAAACGGATAAAATCTATCCCGTATAATCTCCAAAACCATTCTATAGTTTGCTTTAACACAATTAACCGTGATTTTTGTTTTAATACTGTCATAAAAAAAATGATCTTTTTGTCGTGTGAAAGACGTACCACAGGTTTTTGTCATATATTTTTAACATTTCGAGTAATGAAATTTGTAAGAATTAGAATCGGTTTATGTACAGTTGTAATAATTTTAATTGGTGTTCTAGTTAGTTCTTTACAGTGTAAACATAAAATAGTTTCACAACACTAATTAAAGTTTACGGTTATAATCCTTGTTAACGGTTAATTCACCGTAACCTTAGGGACGGACCATTATTTTTTTGGAGGGGGGGGGGGGAGTGAAAATTTTTTCAAGACAAACAATTTTTTTCTGTGTTGTTGTCTGTGCAAACAATTTTTTTCCGGCTGCATCTTCCTGCAAACAATTTTTTTTTGTGTTGTTATTTATATACGGTTAAAATTCATCAGGTAATCTTATGTAGTAAAAATACTTATCTAAACATTACCGCCTAAAACTACTTTCCATGAATGCCGTGTCTCTATGTCTGTAACTTATAAAAGTATAACTGCACCATGGCTTGTTTTGTTTCCTAAAAAAATTGAAAATCTCACATCAAAGTATACTGAAACATTAAAATGTGAACGTAATTGCAAGTAGAACTGCATCAGCGCCGGGCCTTTTCTCCCCTGATCCTAGAGAGGATTGAGGAGCCAAATGAAACAGCGCTTGCTTAGACTTGCGCTTTATTTTGTAGATTATACAAGACTGGATCCAATTTGCCTTCTTCATTCAAGTGGAAAACAGGAGACTGCTTGCTGTTTAAGTGATAATTTATTAAACGTCATCATCAAACCAGCCTAGGACCCTGTTGAAAAGCCAGTGTGACTATTAGTGAATACATGCAACCCAGGAATTTAAGTTAATCTTTTTTCTTAGTTAGAGTTTCATCGCACTTCGAAGAGTTCTTGATTAGTAATGGTAATTGGACTCAGTGGAGCACAATTCAGGGGGTAATTGGGCGAGTTATGCGCCGATCAATTCGAAAGTTCAACATCCCCCCCGGGCAACGCCTTGGGCATTTGAACTTTTCAAGATTGTCTTGTTCAAATTCCCTCCCCTAGGGGCAAAAAAGCTGTTCAAATGCCCCACCAATTACTACTGAATTACCTTTCCTCAAAGACAAATTTTGTCTTCAATCAAACACTTTACACGCCTTTCAAAGAGAGATATGACGTAATGACCCCTTCGACCTTCTTTTAAAGACCCTTTTAATAGAGTTACTCACTGAAAAAGGCGAAATTCTATCTTGTAAATGCGTCAAACCCTGCAAAAACCGAAAAAAACTCACGGGCGTATTACGTTAGAACAAGAGATAAATGCGGTTCAAATTCCCCACGCTTCCAACGCAACGTTCAAATTCCCCCCTTCCCGGGCACGATCCACAGTCAAATGCCCGGGGTATGCCCGGGGGGGATGTTGAAGTTTCGAATTGATCGGCGCATTACTTTAAATCAGCCGAGCGCGTAGCGCGAGGACGATTTGAAATTACGAGCACGATTACCCCTGAATTGTACAATACGAAGTCCAGTTAATCCTATCTATAACCAAATGCGAGATAAGAAAATCTATGTGCCCTTCAGGGATATATTTTTAATTATCAGTTTTGCAAGCACTGGAGAAACAGCTATAAAAGAATCCATTTTAGTGCCCCTGATTGACGCGTGCGCAACGTAGTTGTCGGATTACAGCTATCCAATTACCAAAACGTTCGTGTTATAGAAACGATTAATACAATAGCCTAACTTTAACATTTAATGCTTTCAAGGTCCTCAGAAGAGATTATTTTTAATAAAGGGGTTAGTTACTGATTTTAAGAAACTGTGGTAATTTGTTGGTGGAAAAGTAAAAAACAGAAATTGGGTTTATCAACCAAGTCGATTTGATAAATTAGCCACGGGAAAGAAATGACAAAACCGATGCTTGAGTGTTGAATAGCTCATTTGCTCTGATGAATACTCAAAATGTCAACTTTTGAATTAGTTTGTGGTGGCTAATTTACCATGTCAAACCGGTTGATGAATCCATGCAAATCATTTTGTTGCATTGTTATCTTGCATTTTAACAAATAGGACTAAATTTATTTCTATAAATCAAACTATGTATCAATTAGTCTGCAAACTTTTTATTTTCTCCTTTTCATGTCTGCAAACAATTTATTTGGGCTTTTTTGATTTTGCAAACAATTTTTTTCCGGATTTTTCATCCCCCGCCCCTCCAAAAAAATAGTGGTCCGTCCCTTAGCCTCCTGAACGTAGACGTTCTTAGGATTCGTCGGTCCGGTTGGAGGCTACCGTAACTTTGGCTGATTCATAAAGAGAACAACCTATAGATTGTCATTTAGCAACACGAAAACAGCATAGTTTTTTTCTCAATAAGCGGCTGGAAAATTAAAAACTTAAAAATTGATTTAAAATTAATGACTAACAGCATGAATACATCGTTCTATGCCGAAACAAAATTGAAAGCCTGCTTGTTATTTCCCCTGATCTTGCTTTAGGCTGATTAGGGCCCATCTTCTTTATTTGGTGATGAACCGATTACTGCCATCTATTCAGTGATACCGTGGAAGGAACAACTTTCTATTTTTCTTGCTTTAGCTGGTTTATTTCAGTGGTAAGTAGTGGTTACTGATAAATCTGAAACTTTCCAGCTGCTTTATTTTTGCCTCTCTTTGATCAGTTTGCAAAACGAAGATTGCACCAGCCCCAAGGAATACAAACAAAAAGTACCTATCAGAATTAGAGCTGCAGTTCGAGTTCGAGTTAAGTTCTTCTGTGTTGTGTAAAAACTGACCCTTTAAATCACGCTTGATCGCGATCCAATTACTAAGATCAGTGCCGAACAAAATATGAAATCTTAGGGTTTCCCCTACTGCAGGCCCGTAGCAAGGCTGAAATAACTGGGGGGGGGCGAGCAAATTGGCCTAGTCAAAGCCCCCCCGTCAAAATACAGACGTTAACAAATAGGTCATCAGGCATGCAAAAATTTATGTCAGATAGATACTAACACTATTCACAATGCCACGGTTTGTGTCGATTTTGTCAAAAAGGACACCTTTATGGGGACAAATTTGCCAAAAAAGCTGCTTCCTGTTTGCTTTTCCGCCGACAAAGTTGTTGGAAACATCCGCCAGATTTATAGCATCAGTTGTAAAGAAGTATCCGTAAAGTTAAAAAGAACGTAACCAACAATAAAGCACAAACAGAAAGCTCGTTTTAATGGAAGAAAGATTTTGCGAGTTGCGAGTTGCGAGTTGCGAGTTGCGAGTTGCGAGTTGCGAGTTGCGAGTTGCGAGTTGCGAGTTGCGAGTTGCGAGTTGCGAGTTGCGAGTTGCGAGTTGCGAGTTGCGAGTTGCGAGTTGCGAGTTGCGAGTTGCGAGTTGCGAGTTGCGAGTTGCGAGTTGCGAGTTGCGAGTTGCGAGTTGCGAGTTGCGAGTTGCGAGTTGCGAGTTGCGAGTTTGCGAGTTTGCGAGTTGCGAGTTTGCGAGTTGCGAGTTGCGAGTTGCGAGTTGCGAGATGCAGATTCGGTTCCTCAACAGTATTATTTGACTGCGTTCTCAAAATTGGGAAAAAGTCGTATCCTATTTTTTCCCGGAGATTTTTTAACCACTTGAAGTTCCTCCCGGTTGTTATTCCTCAACTTTTTTTATTCTTACTGACTCCGTTTTTTATTACATTCAGGGGTGCACTTTCGAATGTATCTATATGTTGGCGCTACTCGTAGTAACGAATGGGTGAGAGAATTAAATAACAAATCCGATGGAGAGCAGCCATATGGCTTGGAAGTTCATGGAGTCAGCACAAAAAAAGACAAGACATCTATGACTAAATAAATGTAAAGAAGATCCTTGCAGTTACTAACGCAACTTATGCAGTTGCAGTTGGTTTTTTTTTTCAGGCTTTCTTTTCGCAACTGCATAAGTTGCGTTAGTAACTGCGAGGATCTTCTTTACATTTATTTCTTCATTCCGCAGTTCAAATATATGACTATCATATATTCATAATTACATCTAATGACTGTAGTCAGGAGGATATGGGTTCCCGTTGTAGTTTATGAGAAAATATGAAACTGCAAGCGAAAGTGATATTTGTTGAATTTTAACTCAAAAATCTAATATCACTTACAAAATGTGATTCGTCAGAATTAACGTTCACCCAGTGCACTCCACAAGATTTCCGTTGCGTGAATGCTTTAGATATAATACATCTTTCACGCAAAGGCGAAATTTAGCTAATGTCGTAGAATTTTGTCTGAGAGACTGACAAAACGTCCACTGTAATATGTGAATGTAACTGACATAACACAATGAAATGAAGGCTTTCGTCCATAATTGCCGCAACAAAGCCATATGGCTGCTCTCCATCGGATTTGTTATTTAATTCCCTCACCCATTCGTTACTACGAGTAGCGCCAAAATATAGATACATTCGAAAGTGCACCCCCGAATGCAATAAAGAACGGAGTCAGTAAGAATAAAAAAAGAGGGGGAAGAACAACCGGGAGGAACCTCAAATGGTTAAAAAAATCTCCGGGAAGAAACGGAGATTGAAATTCAGCTTTAAAATGAAACAAAATAGGATACGATATTTTCCCAGTACCAATTTACAATTTTGAGAACGTACGCAGTCAAATAATACTGTTGAGGAACTGAATCTGCAACTCGCAACTGCAATTCGCAACTCGCAACTCGCAACGCGCAACTCGCAACTCGCAGTTTACTTATAAATATTTAAAGAAAGTGCAGTTACATTAACATATTATTTATTCAAAATAATTCCTAACATCATGCGATTCTTCGGCAAACCGCAGGGTTGACCAGTGGTTTGTTTCGGGCAATATCTGTTCAGAAGACCTAAATCACGAGAGATATTCGGATTTACTGCAGTGAAAACTAGAGATTTCTTTGGCGAGACATCACCTCACTGACAGACTTTCGTAACAAGGGAACTGATTAATTCCTATTGTTTTCGGAGGGATAAATATGTCGTTTAGAGTGTGAAACAATGCCAGCTAGCATTTTCGGAGAGCTATCAGCAGCTTGCAAATTCGGCGTTTTCTGTGGCATGAATTTTCAGCTAAAAACTCCGAACAGATCAACTTTGTTAGCTTAGTTAAATTTGCCTTCAAATGACTATCAAACAACCTAAGAAATTAAAAAAAAAGAAATGGTATTTCAAATATATTGCTGAAATTTTCTCGTTGAGTGCGCCTGAAACCCCAACCGGTTAAGTTTTCTTTTTTGATCTTTTTCAGTGAGTTTTTTGCTTCATAAAGTAGAAAAAATTTATTATTCCTTATGGTTTTTTCCGACCATGTTCCAGCTTTCGTCATACCCTTTGTTATCTTTTGCAGTTACGATGATCTTTGAAAAGTGGAACAGTGATGTTGACAGTTTTGTATTTTTTTATTCTGCTTAGTTCTGTTCTTTCATATTTGCAACGTTAATTAATTCTGCGGACGTGATTCCTGAGTGCTAATTTACCTTTGTGTAGGCCTTGCTGATTTGTTACTTGAATAATGTAATATACAATAATACGTGCTATGAGAGCGGTCTTCATTTGAGTGTCAAAAGTAATTCGCGCTTTGCGTTGGTTTTGCTTTACTTCCCTATGTGATTGGTTAAAAAATCTCGCGCCACTTTCTCGACCAATCAGAAGTAAAACTCAAACCAATCGCGTCTTGCTCGCACACGTTTTCCCGCGCTTGGCACCGGTTACATGTACTTGCTTCGAGTTCTGATTGGTTCATTGGGTAATTTGTGTCTGTTGTGATTGCCTGGTGTAATTACTTTGGTTTTGGTTTTACGACACTCAATTAAAAAGCGCTCTATAATAACAAGCACTATATATTTCAATTTAAAGAAGTTAAGAGGCCGTGAATCTTGAGATAGTAGACCTTAACTGATTGTTATTTTCCCGCCTGCTTTGCAGTCAAATCGTCACTAGCGAGGTCGATTTTTTCCATGTATGTTAAACTGTATCCTTTAAGTGATACTGTAAAGAACTTTAATATGCACTTGTGTTAGTTTTGTTCTGGAATATATGGTTAATTTGAAATTTTCCAGCTGCTTTAGTCACCTTTTCAACGGGTATCTCGAAGTCATTAGTTTTCCGTTATTATTAAACAATAACAAAATAGATCAAATCTATCCCGTCTAATCTCCAAAGACATTCTATTGTTTGCATGCTTTAACACAACCGTGATTTTTTTGTTTTAATACTGTGACCTTTTTTGTTTCTTAACCTATGTGAAAAAAAAAAGATCTTTTTGTCGTGTGAAACACGTGCCTTAGGTTTTTGTCAGATATTTTTAACATTTCGATTTCAATTGTAATTCGTGTTCTAGTTAGTTCTTTACAGTGTAAATATGAAATAGTTTCACAGCACTAATTAAAGTTTATGCGGTTGTAATCCTTGTTAATTCACCGAAACCTTAGCCTCCAACGTAGACGTTCTTCAGAAGGACTCGTTTGTCTGCTGGAGGCTACCGAAACTTTGGCTGATTCATAAAGAGAACGAGCTATAGATTGTCTTTTAGCAACACGAAAACAGCATGGTTTTTCTCAATAAGCGGCTGGAAAATTAAAAACTTAAAAATTGATGTAAAATTTATGACTAACAGCATGAATACATCGTTCTATGCCGAAGCGAAATTGAAAGCCTGCTTGTTATTTCCCCTAATCTTGCTTTAGAATGATCGTGATCAGGGCCGGTCTTCAGCTTTATTTGTAGTGAACTGATTACTGCCATCCATTCAGTGATATCGTGGAAGGAACAACTTTCTATTTTGTTTTTTGCTTTAGCTGGTTTGTTTCAGTGGTAAATGGTTACTGATAAATCTGAAATTTTCCAGCTGCTTTATTTTGCCTCTCTTTGATCAGTTTGCAACACTAAGATTCCACCAGCGCTAGCCCCAAGGAATATAAACAAGAAGTACCTCAGAATTAGAGTTGCAGTTTGAGTTCGAGTTAGGTTCATCTACTATGTTGTGCAAAAACTACCCCTTTAAAATCACGCTTGATCGTGACTCAATTACTAATTAAAAATCAGTGCCGAAAAAATTCTGAAATCTTAGGGTTCCCCCGCAAGATATAACGGATAGCTTTATCCACCGGATAAAAAGCTATCCAGGGGATAAAATGTACTCCAACCAATACATTTTGTCCTTTGGATAGTGATTTATCCAGGGAGTAAAGCTATCCAGTCTTTTAACAACTGGGGCCAGGTGGGTTCGTTTAATTATCGCTGCAATTTGAATGTCTGCAACCCAGCTGGCGTTAGTAATCGATGCCAAACACTCTGAGAACGCGTTTTTTGTTAGCAACGCCCTTTCGTTGTTTTCGTTGTGTGTTAATGTATTTTGATTGCTTTTCCTTTAGTTTACAGCTGGTAACAAAATGAAAACCATCGCGTACCTCATTTCAACAATCATCAGTGTGGCGATCGCTGCTGACCAATGCGAATACAGGAGCTTTGTATTGGGATTCAAACTTGTAAGACATGCATACAGCTCGACTGTGGCCTCAGAATACCCTGAATGCCTGGAGATGTGCCTTGATGACCTCAAATGCCGCAGCCTAAACTATGAACAGTACTCAGGAAAATGCGAGTTTAACAATGTCAGCAAAGTTGGCGTAGGCGTGGACGAATTCTTAAGAACTCCAGATACCATTTTCAGTGACATTATTGGGAGGGAGGGCAAAGGTATGTATAGGATTTTGTTACTCTAAGAAAACTATCGAGATCATCGGTCAGTGCAATTGTACTTAAAAGTAATCCCGAATTAAAAAGACGCAACTAAACAATGATGTTCAAGAATTTTCCGTCAAGTTTTAAAAAAACTTCAGAAATCTTCGGAGATTCTAGAGAATCAGGATTTAGTCAATTTGGGAATTATTGCGCTTATCTTTGCAAATTAAAGTTGAGAAAGTTATCGGTTCACACTTTTCTTCTTTGTGCTGAAAGAGTTGTCAGCCAGCCACACATAGATGACATAGTGTAATTCATGCATCTTTTACTGTAAATATGTATAGCAAATCTTACTGATTTTCTTAAGATTTTTGCTCTTTTACATTTTATTCACTGTGAATACAAGTAGAATTTTTATATTAATCGTATCTATAACAAAATGCTCGATTGCGATTGGTTCTCCTCGCCCCTATTTGAGACGTATTTAAAGGGTGATCGGGTGGTGTCCAATTACAGCTGTCCAACTTGAACTTTTTGTAACTGGATAACTTTACTCGGACAACTACGCTGCGCGCACGTCAGTCAGGTGCACTGAAATGGGTTCTTTTTATAGCTGTTTCTCCCCTGCTTGCAAAACTGATAATTAAAAATATATCCCCGCAGGGCACGTAGATTTTCTAATCTAGCATTTTGTTGTAGATACGATTAATTGGTAACTGGACTTCGTGTCGTACAATTCAGGGGTAATCGTGCTTGATAATTTCAAATCGTCCTCGCGCTACGCCCTCGGCCCCTTTTATGTTCTCTTTTTTTATTTTTTTTTTAAGAGTATAGCGTATTTTGTAGTCGTACCTTTATATTGCAAATCAGCCATCTTTTGGAGACTTCAAATAGGCTCGCCTCTGTGCGCTACGTGGAAGGTTTAATACTGCACATAATAATAACAATAACAATAATAATAATAATAATAACAATAATAATAATAATAATAATAATAATAATAATAATAATAATAATAATAAATGTGTTCTGTTTCAGTTCCATCGTGCAAAGCTCTGCGCAGCTCCGCACTGCAAATAACACTTGATGGGGAGTACGTGATTTATCCCGCGGGGAATCCCGTCAAGGTTTATTGTGACATGACGACAGAAGGAGGTAAATCTAAAGACAACATGGCCAGGAACTCCCATATAAAAGTAACGGAGATGCTGGTCTTACCTTAAAGGGGTTAAAACTGATGTGTGGTTTGGTGCCGCTAGGGGGTAAAAACCAATACTAGTAAAGACCAGTCGGGACATTAACTTCTTGTTACAACCGGTACCTCATAGGGTTGGAAACAAATTAGTGTCACAACCACAAAAACTATTATGGTACACTTTCAGAGGTATGAGCAGTAACTCTCTCCACTCATGTGATAGTCGGGCGAAAAGAACACGGGAGCTAGTGCGAAAATCGCCTGCTACTAGTAGTGAGCGTCACGTTTCCACGCCGCAGGCAATTTTCGCTCTCGCTCGCGTGTTTTTTTCGCTCTACCGCTCAGCGGAGAGACTGCTCATTGTTTACTTGCGACCAGCAGCAAGTGACTTTTCTACGAGCATCGCCCCGGAAAATGTGTGCAAAAGACAAATAAAGAAAGCAATAAAGAAAAAATCAATCAATCAATCAATCAATCAATCAATCAATCAATCAATCAATCAACCAACCAACCAACCAACCAACCAACCAACCAACCAACCAACCAATCAACCAATCAACCAATCAATCAATCAATCAATCAATCAATCAATCAATCAATCAATCAATCAATCAATCAATCAATCAATCAATCAATCAATCAATCAATCAATCAATCAATCAATCAATCACTCAATCAATCAATCAATCAATCAATCAAGGGAAATAGTAATGACCAACGGGGACATCGGGGCCTAAAAAGAATGTTTCAACTGTAGGCTAGGGTTCTATTCACAAGCACCTCCTTATATGTTTTTATTATTTATAGTTTGATTGATTGATTTATGTTTATTTTTCAGGAGGCTGGACACTTGTTAAAAAATTAGACAGAACCACAGGTTTCCCCCAGCCAGAAATTATCGGAACTTACTCAAACGACTACCGAATACTATCGGATTACAAAAATGCCTCGCTTTTTCTTTCTCCCACTGGCTTGAAGAAGCTGAGAGAAGACCTGGGATTCGATGAGATTTGTTTTTACTACTATAAGGTAAACGTGGGGGAAGTCATTCACATCAAAACCAACAAGGAGGCGCTTGGTGAGGCGGTGGTTAACTTTTACACAGTCAACCCAGTGGAAATCGTCGACAATTTCCCAACGGCTTGTGGATCGTTCGACATCATGCCTGATGACACGTCCGAGTTTTCTCGAAGGTGTAATGAATGGGGACTTTCCTGGGCAAATCCTAGGAAATGGGGACATGTGTCTTTCCCTCAAGGCTGAAAAACGTATGTACTTCTACCCAGGCCTTGTGCTGCATCAATATGAGTTCAGCTTCAATCGTCTTCTGTGTGATGACAAGTGGACTGGCGCTCTCTCTCCAACTGCAAATGGAGATGAGTACCAAATCTTAGTCCGTTGATTTTATCCGGCTACTGGTCTTTGGTTTTGAACTGATCGCACTTTTTCACAACTTTGCTCTTATGCAGCTCTTGGTGAGCAATTTGCACTAAACTTGATTTCAGAAAAAATAGTAAAGCGGGAACTGATAGAACACTTACTAAACACTTGTTTGCAATATATGAGTAAATGTCAGTTGACAGATTTTGCGAACTTTAGTCCACTGAAGTGAAATCAAAGGTTGTAGTTGACGGAGTCGACTTGCTGTGTCCTCTTCCCTTCTTCCCTCCCTTCTTTGGCACTAAGTGAACCACTCGATTAAGGTTTCCATAGGGCAAGGTTCAACTTTGCGTCACACGAGCAGTGTTATGGTTAATTTTTTTGTCATATGTAAGTTAAGTAAGATCTAAGTACATATAGTGATTACTTTTAGGCTAACAACGACACGATTTCAAGTGAACTCTAAAAGAACGAAGCAGCCAAAATCAGTTTTTAACGGATTTACTCCAAGACACGACGTAAAGAACTTGATAGTTGCTGTGCAGTATAATAACCATTATTATCAAACTTGGATTATATTTCTTAGGCTTCAATTGTTCCATGCGTTTTTTATGCGTGGGCTTTTCAAGACGATACTTTGTTTCCAAGATAACTGCTTAACCATAGTTTAAAAAAGGCAATGGTTATGAGGCCCGACCAATTTCGTTGCCACGCATTATTGGGGCAACTATTAAGCCTAGTGGGAACATCTTCGTTAGTGTGTGAACGTAAAACAAAAGATTGTTGTGGAGCTTCCATTGTAAGTTGTGACACATCTGTTGTTGTAAATAACTCTAACACTTTTAAAAAGTCTCTTTTCAGCTCTTAATGCACTTATTAGTAATCACAAATGGCAATCAAAAACACACTCAGTTAATATAATTAACAATTACAAAAAGACCAGTTTTGATAGCCTTTCAGTCGCATAAACAAACTCACACTCCCACCCTGATACAAGAATGGGTGATGGACCCCCCTCCCCTTAGGTTTTTCGGTGTTACTTAATAATATCTTGAAAAGATTTTACCTTTAGTAGAAAGCTTGTGAAGTGATCTACAAGGTGAAGTCAACATTACGGTCATTACGAATTATGGCGCTGCTGGAAGCCTGTGACGCCAAGATGGCGGCCATCTCATGACCCGGAGCGCGCAACTAACATATATTCATGTTACGGCGTTTTCAGGACCTTCGCTTTTAGACTGAAAATTTCCAACAAATTCAGACTCCTACAGGAGCCTTGCTAACCAGTCACAAGCTTCAAATAATTAATTCTTAGGCCTTGCGTTATTATGCGAAAGTCAACTGAAGAAACAATGATGGCGAAGAGATGCGAGCAATCCGCTGATGGTAGTTCAAGAGTAGATTTCTGTGAACAACTAAAAAAAAACTTAAATACTCGCTGAAAGTGGTAGTCTAAAACCTGTCTAGAAATAGGCTTGTCTGTAAAAATGCTGTGAGGCATGTAGAGCTCTGGAAGTCACTTGCTAGACATCTAGACTTTGATATTATTAAAAAAAAATTGTCGTCTTTGTCAGCATCTTATGTCCAAAAACAAACATGCATTTTTATCAAAAAATGGCCTAAAATTTTACTTCTTATGACAGCATCTCTTGCCACAATTAATAATCAACCGAATCTGACCAAACTTTTTCACATTGTATGTAAGAGATAAACGTACAGCTACTGAAAACGGCAGGTGCTGATAAAGAATCCTCTTGAAATAATTAAAGGAAAACGTTATCCACCCCCCTCCCTCCAGCCTGTTCGCCCCAGAGTTAAGGAGAAATTGTCCTAATAAACCTCCTTCCACTTAGGTTGTCAAAATGACAGACAATAGCACCAACGACCGTCCTTCTCAGGTCTACACTCACCTAGGACAATCACACCGGACCAGACAGACCACTTCGTGTGGTAAGACTCCTTAGGCCACTTAAAATCATTTACTATGTGGATAACCTATCATTGCAACTAGTAGAGTCGCTTGTATATTTATACATGTTGCCTTCTAGGAAGCGGAATTCAAGTGGAGCTCAAAATTACAAGGTAAAGTGCAGATTCACGGACTGAGTCCGGCTAACAAAACAGTGCACGGGACACAAGACGAATTCGAATAGGTGCTGATGTTCTTAATCATTTGTGATGACGCCCAATAATTATGTAATTTAGTGTGTATAAATGAAATCAAATAAACATAGTTTAGTGAAATTGCGAACAAAGACCGAACAGCTTTTGATGATTTAACGGGAATTACACCCATCCCGCGTTTTCTGCACAATGTTGTACAGACAGGTGGAATTGCAAAGATACAAAATCTGAGAACAGGAATTGAAATACTTTCATGATGCACCCATGATAGGAACTTCACCCTTTTGTATTATATCGCATTTGACGAAACTGCGAGGCTTTTTCTCCTCTACTTTACCCGTCTCTTCCGTTTCTCTTCAAAAGCGGAAGTTCCCTTCCAAAGTCTTGCCCGGCTTCAGGCACATTTGTCTGAGTGTGATTTTACGATGTGCATAAACTTGTGCGATAAGCACAGTTTGTGACTATGATGTCTTTACTCTCTCTAATGATCACCGCAAACTAAAATGCTCTTTAATTTTGCCTCATAGGTGTAGTCCTTGGATCGTTTTATTACGGTTACGTCGCGTTACAAATCCCTGGTGGTTGGCTGGCTGTTAAAGTAGGAGGAACACGTTTATTTGGTCTGGCAGTTCTGACAGCTTCTGTACTAACAATACTAACACCTGTGGCCGCAAGAGCCAGTGTACTGCTGCTTATAGCTGTTAGAGTTGGCGAGGGCCTGGTTCTTGTGAGTATATAGCTGAAGTAATGTAATGTTGTGAGAGACAACAGTATTGAAAAACGTTCAAATTGGTCAGCGGTGCTAAACTCGAGATTTTTAACAACAACAAGTACTTCTTTTGGTCAATTTTCGTATCTACGCCCGAAGAAGTCCGAAGGGGCTCGACGAAGCTCCTATTTATATTGTCCACTCAGAAAGAACTATGAACTCGCGCAGAAAAATGAAACGGAATGTTTTCAAGCTTTAAACATGGCGTCCCTAACACGGAGGAATCTGCAGGCCATAAGCTAACTTCCAGACATGCTTTGGCAGTATCAGCGAGAAGTTTGGCTGTTGGAAATTCTGAAATTTATGCGTTACTGTTGAATAATGGTGAAAGATAATCTGTTGAAGCTTAATTGGTTACACACTCAGATTGTTCTTCATTAATCTCGCCGGGGCGCAACACTGAATTGCAAAACCATTTTGTTTTTACGGCTTTCCAAGGCTGAAATATAGCGTTGTTCAAAGCACGTTGAAAGATCCGATAGAAAAGAAGGTTACCTGATCTTTAATAGGTAAGGCAGTTAAGCTCGGGTGAAACGCGGTTTACTCGTGGTTTTGACATGATTCAAGACAGCTTTCCACGAAGGAGCGAGAAAAGAAATACTTAAGCTTATATTAAAAGTGCTTCGAACTGTAGTTACATCTCGCTGATCACTGTGGTGAAGCGAGTATTCTTCGCGAAAGAGAAGAGAGTATCCTGCACCAGTTAAATATTTTCCCCATCCTTATTCACATTCATGCATACCCCGAAGAAAAAGTTGACTTACGGAGCGGAAAACAGCTGATTGCATGAAAGTCTTCTTACGCTTGCCGGCCGGAGAACAAAGCAATTCTCCATTTTCAAAGCTTTAAAAGCCTTATTAACTCTGTGTTAATTCCCAATGACCACTTGGTCCTGGTTGATCCAGGTTAATTTTGTACTAGAAAAAACTGCTGAAATAATGCGCTTTCTTATTTAAACAAAAAACAAGAGCTTAACTTGCAGTTTCCTCAGCGGTCAGCATGTTGTATGGATTCTTCTCGTCAATAATTGTCAACTGTTTGTTAGTATTGTTGACTTCGTTTATTACCCACAGAGAAACGTCTTCCAAGACAAACACATCTGTAATTCTTTATTATTCAAGCTCAGAAGGAATTCACATCGAAGAACCACAAGAAACCCACAAATTCCAACCTGAAACTGAAGTATTATTATACGGTTCTAGCGCTCATAATTCTTGGTTTCAAGACAAACTACTGCTCAATTGCTCAAGCATTTTGCCATAAATACAAAATTAAAGCAAGATCAGACAACGTTTTGATATCGCTGACATCCTTATCAAGACTGAAAAGGTAAATCAATCGGGTCCAAACAACGGATGACGCACGGATTTAGTGATAGCACGACGGCGAAGTCGTTGTCGTTGGTAGCAATCAGTGTTTGTTGACAGATAGTTTTTGTAGTTTTGTTTCCCATCCATTCCATGCTTAAGATATTTCAGAGATCACTCGTCCAACCGACTTATGGACTTCATTACTGGCCCTTACCTGTGCTATGCGACTCGTCACAAACAATTCTTAAGATAGATGTCACCCACGTAGTTTGTCCTGATAAATATTTTCAAACGGTCTGCTTTTTCTTCCAAGTTGAGAGTTTACCGCTTTTCGAGGCAACAGAATAAGCTTGTCCTCACGTTAAATAGTTTTAAAAATGAAGCCTTTTTGGTATTTCACTCAAGGCGATCTAGGCCTTGGCCTCGGGATTCATATTTGAGTAGCCCACTGACCAAATGCCGAAAATCGTGGGCTCAGTCTTTTCTCGGAGAAAAGATTTCGCCATCAAATGGCACTTGTTCCCTCGACTGAAATGACGGCCATTTCCAGTGGCTTTTCCAATTCTGGCAGGGATGGTAAAAAAAGGTAGGTAGGTAAAACTTTATTTATACAGGGTGGCCCATTCAGCACAGTGGCTGGTCTTCAGAGGGGCCCTGCTAAATACAATTTCTAAAAATATAAAATATCTAATTGTTTAAAATAGTTATAAAAATAGAATTAAAAGCTAATGTTTAGTAATTAAAATAGTTATATAAAAAGAGTTTAAAAACTAAAACGAATTACAAGCATGAACTGGTATATAAAAAAGATAAATATCGTAAATTAGGTGCTATGAAAAAAAGTGGGCTTTAACAAGATTTTTAAAAGAGGAGAGAGATGCAGCTTGTTGGATTTTTAAAGGTAGTGAGTTAAAAAGGGCTGAGCCAGAAAATCTAAAAGTACGCTTGCCAAGGCTAAGCTTGGGTTTAGGAGGGGGGAGGGTACTCCCTGAAAATTTGAAATTTGAAATTTGAAACCCTTACCCTATTTCAGTCCAAAATATGTGATTATCCTTACCCTATTTCAGACCACACCCAACATTTGATACCCTTCATCAGATCTGCCCAGGAACTGTTTTGGTTTGCGAAGGACTTCAAATTTCCGATATTAATCAAAGCTTCCCAAGAGAAGACAATAATAAAAAAATAGCTTCTCCTGAAAACCATATCCAATTCCAGAGCAGATCACGCAAACCTTACCCTATTTCAGACCAAAATGGTCTGCGTTTTAATGGTGTCGTAAGGGACAAGCCAATCTCGTCCGCAGAGCCCGGAATCCTTGGTGCTGACCAAAAGGAATGCGGCCTCTCCGAACGAAATTGGGGATCTCCTACCCAGTGCTTACATTTTTCAGGACCACTGCTCAGACACATATAAAAGACCCGGTTCTTTACTTTTTAAGGGTTTCGAATATGGACTGATATATCCTGTAAAATATCAAAGTCCAATGCAATGGATTATTTAATATATTTTTGTGAATTTAGATCTTGGCTTGCACGGCCTCATGTTCAAGTATGCAATTTACCATTGTTATTTTTTAAAATATGAATTTAATTTCTAAGAGTACCCAATGGATAGGATTCCGGTTCTTTTTTTTTCTCCCTAGGGGCCCCTGCTTCTATATGTAGATATGAAACTGATGGATTTTTAACCTAGTATATGTCATTCGTAGGGAGTATTGTTTTCTTGTAACCATGCTATATGGAGCAAATGGGCACCGAACATGGAAAGAACCACTTTAGTTACAATTGCAGTCACAGGTACATGTTATGTTTAAGCTTGACAGCTCTCTGGGAGTCTTCTAGCACCACTCAATCAACTCTCCTGGGGCATCAAGTGTGCTGCCCCTGACCTGGCGTTAAAAATCCACACCTATATATCGAGTCCCACCCGGGATTTTTTCATGCGCAGTCGGGTCATCAAATCCATTAACACTCTTGTAATAACTTAAAGTCCTTTGCTTTTTGTTTGAGAATTTTTTCGTTTTAAATAACAAAAGAGATTATGTTTAATTCCTTCTAAAAACATACCCTGCTCCAAACCAAACAATGTAGGTTGTATAGGAAAGCAACCCTTATAAGCTTAGCCTGTGAGGCTATTATAACCTCAGACAGTAAATATTTTGTTTTCAGGTTGTACGGTTGGCAGTATAGTAACAATGCCTATTTCTGGTTTATTGACAAGATACGACTTAGATGGAGGATGGCCGGCAGCGTTTTACCCTTTTGGTGAGTTACGATGACAACAACTACAACGACAACGAGGATCTTAATGGGGTTAGCAGTCAAAAGTGAAACGACCCTAAATTTATCCTTCATTGGTCAAAAGGGATACCTTTGACCGTCAGCAGTGTGATGGAAGCAGTAATTATAAGTCATCAAACGGTCTCGTCCAGCATCTCCTCTAGCTATCAAAAAACTTTATTAAGTAATTGAGTATTAAGTAATTGAGCCCATCCGTTGTAAAAAAGGTGAAAGAGGTTGCAGCTGACGTCCATCGCACACGTTAGCTTTTTGTAGTGTAAGCAAAAATTGGCTTGTTTTACAAAAAATAATAATCCGCTAAAAAAAATTGCAATCCCCCCCCCCCAAATTACAGTCAGTATTTTAAGCTTATAGAAGGAACTTTCTCTGGAAGTTCCGTCATCCTTCAAAGAGCTATATAAATAATCGTCAACTGTCAGAGAACCCTCAGTTGAGACATTCGTCTCACGCTGCCTGTGTTAATCATCTTAGCGGACGACCCAGGATACAAGTCCTGGTCCGTTCAGTCGATCACGACAGACTACTTCGTTCCAAAGGTCTTTGGGTTAGGCAATCCAAGATGTTGGTGGAGTCGCCTCCATATCGGATTGCACAACCAATAGAAACGATAGAAACGAGGTTGGTTGATGGATTGAAATGCCACGCTCATGACTTGTTATTGCTGGGCGATTTTGATTTTGTTTGTTTTTTAGCGGATGGCTTCTTGGAAGTATTCATTTTGATTCAAAGCTTTGTTAAACCTTAAAGTTGCTTGCGTTCGTGTCGTAGTTAAAGTTGCAGAAATAGACAGTCAGGAAATAACTAACGCCTCCAACAATCTGCTAAGCTTGATACTTTGAGTGCGCAATTCGCTTAAGGTGTTTATGGAATTGCCACTTCCAAATGCCTTTGCTATTTAACAAACTTTTAATTAACTTCGTCATACAAGAGTTGCACATTAATTACATTGGAATGCTGAGTGTCGTGTTGTATCTCACTAACGTCTTTACACTTTGTTCTATAAACACAGGATTGTTTTTTATCCTATGGTATGTGGCGTGGTTCCTCTTGGCGTTCGAGTCGCCTTCTGTTCACCCGACTATAACAGAGGATGAGCGGGCCTACATTGAGTTAAGCGCCGTTAATGTGGACAAGGTAAGTCACCAGGGTTAAAAGTAAAGACCTTTTGCCAACGTTGTTTTATTAATTATTGTTTATATTCACATGAGTTATCCCCGACACAGGTAACCCAAGGTACTGTTCCCTGGAAATCAATCCTTACATCTGCACCTGTTTGGGGCATCATTGTGGCAGCGTTTTCTTCAGACTGGGGCTTATACGTGCTACTTATTTGTGTGTCTCTATTTTTAATGGATATCCTAAACTACGACGTTGCAGTGGTGAGTAATTATCCAACGTTCTCAAATCAAAATAACGGAATGAATGATGGATAAACTCATGCAATCTATGGTATTAATACTCGGTATGTTTCGTGTTCCTTTCAGATGGGGTTTGCGGCCGCTGCACCGTTTGTTTTTAAATCCTTGTCCTGTCCACTTGCTGGTGTGACCGCTGACCTTTTGAGGCGAAATATTCTTTCTACCAAAACTGTAAGACGTGTATATTACGCCACAGGTGATAAACGTTTATAAAAAGGACAGCGTGAAATGCAGACTGCGGAATAAGTGCCGACCATTGTTTTCTCGTTCTTGAAACAATGGCCGACTACATATTGTTGTCATCCACTCCTTTGTATAGTCAAAACAGTAGTCTGCAGTCTGCATTTTACACTGCTGATTATAAAATTGTTATATATAGACGTCCATGTTCCTTATGAGAAAGTATATACGTTATGTTTAATGTGTGTGGACCCTATTGAAAGTGCGATGATGACATTGGCCCAACAACTCAATTCAAAGAGTGGCGTTTGCAAAACTGATCAGCCGAACGGGAAAATGTCTTTTTACGTCCAATTCAAGATAGCTGTTTAAAATTTTCAAGTTTAGTAGATTTTCTACAAAATCAACCTGTCTAAAGATAACCTGTGTACAGCCGTCCGCTCTCGTCAAGAAAAAATCGGAGAAGAGAGCGGGTGGCTGTACACAGGATCGTCTAAAGAGGACGTTAAGACGTTCTCTGTTCTCGGGGGCGGGGGCAAAAAAAGAAGGCCTCGGTCAAATCATCTTATGCACAGCAAGAGAGCACAGCTAAATAAAACTTTGCTGCGCGATTAAGTTGAAAGTGGTAAAAAAGAGTTTTAAAGTTGTTCAGTCCAAACCTGAGGACGAAAGAAAAGTTAAATCAAAATCATTCAACATCATTCCAGGGTGGCCAAACCGTGTTCAATTAACCTGTTGAATGCAGCAATGTAATAAAGCAGTGTTGAATGAAAATGTTGAACCCGTTTGTCTGATCGAGGCCTAATTATAAAAGAAAAGCCGAGAGAAAAAGCCAACAAAAAATAAACAAAACGAGGAAAGAGAAACGGCCTAATTGGCATAATTTAAGCCTGTAACCATTCTCTAGTGAGTTGCGCAAGTTAATCGGTAAAGGACAGTAGACTATTAATTTTGTCCTGTGGATGACTTAAAAATTTTTTTCCATATAAGTGGTGACTGATCAATTTTAGTGATTTAAAGTTTGTGTGTCAGCAAATTCTCTACAGTGAAAACTAGCAACTATTTTCCGTTTGGGTGATCCAGGATTTATGAGTATGGATGATTTAAGGGTAGTTTTCCTGAGGCTCAAAATTGAATAAAGACATATCCAAGTCCTCCCTAGGAGGCCTTCATAGGTCCTTTCAGTGTCCAATTTCTATTTCTTTCTTTATTTTTCTTGTAGGGGCAATCACCGCTGGTTTTTCCATTTTAATGGCGGGTTATATAAAGAGCCCTGATATCGTCATTGTTTGTATGTGTGTTGCTGGGGCCGCCGCTGGTATAGTCTATGCAGGATTCCAAGTCAATATGTTGGACATTGCGTCACGAAATGCTTCTGTTGTTATGGGAATCACCAATGCAACTGCAAATACCGCAGGGTTTCTTAGCCCAATGCTCGTCGGGTTTATAACCCACAATAAGGTAGGTTTTTCTAACGTGCATCAAACAGCTGCAACAACTGAATATATTAACTTCATAAATTCTTACCCATCGTCTTCTCTCGATGCCTTTTTGAACATCCTGGCAAACAGTTGATTGTGACACCTTAAAAACAAGAAAAAGCCGGCCTTTTGTCATTTTGACTACTTCATATAAATTGAGATTTGAAAGGGCATGTTGATCTGCTGTTTGCAAGGGCGTTCTCTTGATCCCCTCCCCACATATTTTGAATAGTAACAAGTCAGACCCTAACAATTATACGCAGGAGTGGCAGCTATGGAGACAGAGATTGAGCATTGTGTCTGCTGGAGATCTAGACATTTTGTACCCTGGGCAGATTGGGAGTGGGCGGGGTTAACGTCTTATATTGTAGAATATTCCCACTAAATAATACCGTGTTGTTGCTTTTCTTTCAGACGGTCGGCGAATGGCGCACAGTTTTTTGGATAACGTTTATACTTTATATCACTGGTACCACAGTATTTAGCATATTAATGACAGCTGACAGACAAGAATGGGACAAAGTTGAAGTTGTATCCAGAGAACCTACAACAGATATGGCCGTAACACCAAGATAGCATTTGTTTATTGGCTAGTGCTTGTTTCTAAGCATTGCGCCGTAGGCTAAGCAATCCACGAACCCTTATCAAGCTTCTTAACGGCCTTTGTTAATTGGATTGTGGAGTGGACGAGCTGATCACACAAACAAACAGCATGCAAGGAGAAAAACAAGCTCAGCAAGACTGAAGAGGGCGAACCCGTCCTACCGAGCCTGTTTCTCTTCTTTGCGTGTGCATGCATGCATGCATGACATCAGGCTTGCTTGCTTGACTATGTAGTAAGAGATTGCTGGAAATTGTGGCTCTTTCAATCCACCGTACGGAAAAAGATGGCAGCTGTAGATTTTACCACAATACCTTACAAACCTAACACAGCCAATAGGCGCATAAAAAGCCATATTTTTTATATAAATTTGTCTCTGTGGCAACAACACTATGTATGCCAAGTTTAAAGTTTTTAGAACTTTTCTTTGCGTTTTATGAGCGTTTTTAGGGTTTTTGTGCGCTAAGAAGTATAGGTAAACGCACCAGTCGCCATCTTTTTCGGTACGGTGGATTGAGCTAGATATAGGAGGTCTTTTTGTACATTGGTAATCTATAATCTATTGCACGGTTTGAGTTAAATCACTTCATCATTTTTGACTAAAATACTTCTTGGATTCTAATAACAAAAAATAAATAAATAGAAAAACCTATCATTCTTCTAAGGTAAAGTCGTCAGCAAAGCTGCCTGCGTCAATGGGTGGCCTTGGTAACGCAAATATCTAAAATTAAAAATTGGAATAAAAAGTAGGATGACCGCAGATTAAGGAGCACCTGCTTTCGTAACAGAAGTGAGGGAGAAACAACAGTAAAGCATAAACAGAATGCTCATTAAAATATCACACTTTAGGAATAGAGTGAATGCCTTGAGAAGAAAAGACTTTTTTTTTAATGGGAGAAAGATTTTGGTTGATTTATGAGAGTTAATTTGCTTCAATTTTAGGATATCCTTAACACTCACTTCCTACGTAAACTACCTGTGGCAGAAAACTAATCACAACTTTGTAGGACAGTTAAATATATATATATATATATATATATATATATATATATATATATATATATATATATATATATATATACAAAAGTCATTGTTTCAGTCGTCAGTTTACTTTTAAATATTTAAGGAAAAGCATAGTTACATTAACATATTCATTCAAAATAATTCATCACATTTTTCAGCAAACCACAACTGTCATGTTTTTGTTTTTGGTCTTTTTGTGACTTTTTTTGCTTCATTAAGTCGAAAAAATATTCTTTTTTATGGTTTCGATTGAGAGACTAGTTCGTTTCCTTCATATCCTTTGTTACTATCTCGTAATAATGCTGGATCTTTAAAAAGGAGAACAGTAATGTGTACAGTTTTGTATTTTGGTATTCTACTTAGTTTGGCTCTTTCACTGATTTGCAACAATGAGTTATTCTGTGGACATGATTCCTGTTTACTTACCTTCGCTTTAGCTTTGCTGATTTTTTAACAACACAATAATACAAGCTATTATCATAACAATATCTATTTCAGTATGAAAAGGTTCAGTAAGAAGCCGTGAGTTTTGGAATAAAAGCATGTATAATTTATATTTGATTAACATTAGAAATATCACAACAATCTTTGAAAGAAAATTGAAAACCTGCTGGTTTTCATTTTCCCGGTTGACTTGGAATCAATTCATCAATAGCGAGGCCGACTTTTTTTCCCATGTTGAACTGTACAGGGGCATATATTCAACGAGAAAATGTAAGTAATAGAGTTCTGGCATTATTTCATTTCTAGTTTATTTCAGATAAGTTTAAGGGATATTTGTGTAAGCTAACTCAGGATGATGTGTTCGGATTCTTTAGCATTGCATTCGCGGAAATATTAAGGAATAGAGGCTTATTACCCGAACGTCCTAGCTGCTACTGGTAGCTGACCTCATTGCACAGTCTAATGTTCTTTATCCCGAGGTCTCAGTTTGCCAACTTGCTACGAAAATTTGAAATGACAGTTGCCAAAGAAAATTCATGCAAGTTTTTCATCCCAGCCAGTAAGGGGGGATTACCTGTTAGAGCAGTTTTCCTCAATTATCTCATTCAATCGCAAACGCCATCATTTTTTGGCGATTTTTAAATTGTATGTAGAGAAGAAAAAAGTGGGAATATTGATGAATTTTTGGAAAATTCTAAAATGCGAAGAGTTAAAGGTGAGTTCAGATTTAATGTCAAGTTAATAATTGATGAATGGACATCAAAACAGTCCGTAAACAACCCCAAGAGCTCTTGCGTGGGGGTGGACTGATTGGGGTGTGTACAAAAATTTTATCCCTCTTTTGTTTCTTTCTTAAATCATATCTTATTTCCCTTAAACCTGACTATACCCACAAAGTGATGCTATATATAACAAGAGTTTCCTGTTATTTCTTTTCTGGGGGATTTTTTTTAATGACATTTATTGACACAGACGCAGAAAGTACATACACCGACAGCACAAAAAATAGAAAGAAAATTAAAGGACAGAAAAGGGGAAGAAGAAGGAGAAGCGACATAATTGATTGCTATATATTACAGTAGTATGTGAAAAAAAAAAACGACTATATTATAAATGGTTGAACTCGGAAATTTTTTTATTTACGGCTCAAAGATGCGAATTTTTTGTCAACTCACAATTCCTACCTGTGTTGTAAATGGAAAGTCTAACAAGGAGGGGAATTAAAGGCCTTGTAATACCTTCAGAAGCCGAGTACTCGTTTTAATTTTGTGTACCTTAGCATGGCGGTTCGTGAGTTTGTTGTTGAATTCACTTTACACGGCACTTTTAGTTTTTAAATTGCGACGGCCACAATGCCTTTTGACTCCCATATTACTTTAATGACTTCGTTTTATAGTTTTTCTCTTTGTTTATCGAGGTTTGGTATGTTTTTATTCAAGAAATTGTGCAGGCTTTAACTGGAAGATTGCTTTTTCATCTGCCGTAAATGAAGATAAGCTTAAAAGCCGGCGCACCGTTCGCTTTGGTTAAAACTGAGATCACACCGAACGATTTCGCTAAATGCTTAAATTGTTTATATCCGACGAACCAGCATATACGTTTCCAAGTAGAATGCAAAACATAAAAAAGTAATTAGGCTAAACGGAATGTTTTTCAAACTATTCTCTTCCATTTTTTACGCAAGGACAATTAAACCTGTCCTAACGTTTGAGTGCTTTGGTTCCGTGTTTAGTAAGCTTAAGCTTAATTATAAGTTTTTAATTGGGTTGTTTATCCTTATGCTGGCTACGATTTTCCACGTGCATGTCTGTTCTTGAAAAACAACCTTTTCGGTGTTGCGGCCGAGGGCCGTACTTAAAACCACGGGCAGAGTTTCTATACTGATCTCCTCCTAGTTAAACTTTACCATAGTGACCCGCATTAATTTATGGTAACCTTGATTGATTTATAAACAGAATGAACGACTAATCAACCTTAAGCAACAGAAAAACAGCATGGTTTTTTCTCAATAAGCGGCCGGGAAATCAAAAAGTTTAAAATGAAGATGTAAAATTCATGACTAACAGCATGAATACAACATTCCACGAAACAACTAAATTGAAAGCCTGTTAGTTATTTCCTATAATCGTGCTTTAGAATAGACTCATAAAGGCCGTTCTTCTTTCTTTCTCTTCGGTAGTGAACTGATTATCCATTCAGTGACACAGTGGAAGAAACATCGTTTTGTTTCTTTTTCTCTGGATTATTTCAGTGGTAAGTGGTTATCGATAAATCTTATATGTTCTAGCTGCTTTATTTAATCTCTCTTTGATCTTTGCAACACGAAGATTGTACCCATCTCAAGGAATAAAAACAAGAAGTACCTATGAGAACTAGGGCAGTTTGAATTCAAGTGGAGTTCAAGTTAAGTTCTACTATGTTGTATAAAGTCTTACGGTTTAAAATCGTGCTTGTCCCAAGCACTAAAGTTAGTGTTTAGGCTTCCATGCTGAAAGCTTAGCGTTTTCTGGGTTTTCCCCCTAGATATTAAAGTTAGGTCATTCACGTTGAAATGAGTGAGCTTTTCCCTAAATACTGCTTTAATTTTCCCCCTTTTCTCTCTTTTACTCGACAATTAGTGACGCGAACTCATATTTTCCCTTTGGAATTTGAAAAAAAAAATAGTAAAAAAAAAAAAGTTAAAATAGTAATGGGCGCCGCTTCTCTTTGATTGAAATCAACCGAAAGTCCGCGAATCGAAATGGGTGACGTGCGTTTAATTATCGCTCAACCTCGTCCCCAGGGCCTTCTCCTCTTTCAAAATGGCGGTCGGAGAAACCCCTGGCCAAGGCTGCTGAAATACTCCAAGAATCGTGGAGTATTTTGTCACGTGACACATGATGAAATGGCTTTATCGGAGGTTGCCTCCAGCGTCTGGCGACCCGGTTTGTTTTTTTGTAATCTGAAACTGTTGTTTAAACCAAACAAAGACACTTCATTGTGTTTACGTGACAAAATTCTAACGACTTTTTGGAGCCATTTTGGCAGCCTTGACGAGGGGTTTCTCCGACGGCCATTTTGAACGTGGAGAAGGCCCTGGGGACGAGGTTGATTATCGCTGTCCTGTAACTTGAATGTCTGTCATCGATGGGGCGTTAGTTATCGATGTTAACCTCTCTAGAACGTGTTTCTGGTAGCAACGTCCAGTCTTTGTTATGTGTTCATGTGTTTTAATTGCTCCTCCTTTAGATTACAGCTGGTAACAAAATGAAAACCACCGGGTACCTCATTTCAACAGTCATCAGTGTGGCGATCGCCGCTAACCAATGCGAAAACAAGAACTCTGAGCTGGGATTCAAACTTGTAAGACATGCATACAGCTCGACTGTGGTCTCAGAATACCCAAAATGCCTGGAGATGTGCCTTGATGACGTCAAATGCCGCAGCCTAAACTATGAACTGTTGTCAGGGAAATGCGAGTTAAACAACGCTAGCAAAGTTGGCGTGGGACTCAACGACTTCTTAGAAATTCCAGATACTATCTTCAGCGACATTATTGGGAGAGAGACCAAACGTACGTAGAGAACGAATTCGTTACTCTTAGCAAAGTTTCGAGATAAACCCTATTCAGACCGAGCTTTTTTTGTCTTCTGGGACTGGAGGGGATGGGGGGGGGGGCTGATTCGTCCACAACTCCTTAACTCCGAGAATATTAAAGTTATGACAACGAAACTTGGAGGGCAGATAGTACGCCCAAAAAAGTTTGCTTTGAGGTCCGCTACATAAGCTGGTGACGTCATATGACGTAACAATTACATCCGGCTCTCAAGCGGCGGCCATCTTGGTTCTGCCACCTTGGATTTCTTGATTTTTCCAGACCCTTGAAAATCGCCAAAATTGACCAAAAAGTAACCAAAACCAATAAAAGAACACGAAAATGATATAATATATAGATTTACCCAAGCCTAAAAGCGGAGCCCTCCCTTTTTGTTTTTGTTTTTTTCTTTTTCTTTTTGCTGGCAGTTATCAATTTGTGAAAATACTCTCATTCAAGTCTTTGAGTTAATTGCTACCCTCGCTGAGAGCCGAACCCGGGTCGATGGCGTTTGAAGCCGGATATTAGTCCACCAGGCCATGAGCTTTGCTTGGGTTTCAAGTTAATTTTAATACTTATTTCTTTCTTCGTGACAAGCTGCCTATCAGCATGAAAATGCTGGTGTTTTTCCTGTCAGAATTTGTTCGGAACGCCGTAAAAACCATGGTTGTGGACAGAAAAAACCAAAAAGCACTAACTCTGCTATATTTGGTGTCGAAACCACTGCGAAAAGCTGCGAAGTCAAGCGGTGTACCGACAGAGTTCGAACAGAACCGACGAGGCAAATTTTAACTTTTCGCCTGAACTTTATCGCCTAATTTTTTTCGCCTAAATTGAACTTTTCCCCTTCCACCAAAAAGGCAACTGAGTATTCTTTTGAACTTTTTAGTTCATTAACAAATTTGTTTTTGAATTTTGTTGTCTTAGCTTGTTTTGCTACAACGCGGGTCAACATGCGATTTCGCGCCAATACCACACAGGATTCAGAACAAGTTTATATCCAGTGTATGAAGTGTATTGGTAAACCTGTGGTGCGGACGGAAGGACGTACGGATGCAAGAGCCCATTACCCGGAGCGTCCAACTGCCATACTGCGTCTGTGAAACGGCATTTTCACAAGTGAATTTATTTTTAGATAAGCTTTTCCCGCGAATTGGTTGAAATAGCCAATCAAAAAGCGATTGCGTAATTAATAATAGACTGAGTACGAAACTACGACAACTCGTCTACGCTGGAAATAAACATAACAGATACCAGTGACCAGCGAGGAATCTTTATCGGAGTGTTCTGACAGTATTTCAAGCGATAATTTCAGTATTTATAAGGGAAGTAGTAGCTTAGATTTAATGCAGGCGTCATTGGAAACAGTCATTTTCGCGGGAAAAGCTTATCTTAAAATAAACCTACCTGTAAAAACGCTGCTGCACGAATTTATGGCAGTTGGACGCTCCGGGTAATAGGCTCCCGACGGATGTACTGACGTACGGACGTGCGGACGGACGGACGGACGGTCACGTGACTATAACGTCACTACCAAAATTTCTTGGCTTGATAGGTTACCAAATTTCCTTAGCAATGGAGCTCCGCTAACGCGCTAGCGCGCTGGCTCCGCTAAAAATGCAAAACATACTTTATAATTTTTTAATGAAAAGGTGAAAATTCAAAATACTGAAAAAATGGCCTGTCAAAAAGTGGTTGCCATGGTAACGTCAAACTTGATGGACAAGCCTTTGATATGCCAAATTGCGCCCAGATAAATGTTAGGAAAAGTCACCAAGTTTGGTGGCTTAAGCTTACTTGTTAGAAAAGTTGTAAACGTCCAAAATCAGTGCAGACAGCATCTGCCCCCCCCCCCGGGCTCTGAATAGAGTTAATGTTCCGCGGCTTATCTCAAAACACAACTTAAAATTCAGTTCGCAAAGTTTCCCTCGAAAATCTTCAGAGTAACGCGGAAAGTCAATTTGGGAATCATTATACTTTGCCAATCAAAATCGAGTAAGTTATTGAAGTACTTTTTCACAGTTGTTTTTCGGTTCTCAGTTATTTTGATTGTTAGGGACGATGGCCTCGATTTCTTTGCAGAGGTTTCTCGTTTGTTAAGTTTATGTTAGCGACAACAATATCAACAACTTTTCGTTAACCAAATGTCTGCTATATTATAGGCCGGTCGCTGTTTACGTCAGCAGTTTTTGATCTCTGTATTGCCATAATTTATCTAAATTTTAATGAAGCTTCAGTTGGCAAAAGACTGTCACAGTTAGAATTGAAAATGTAACAAATGTGAGAAGAAAACGGTAAAAATTGAAGGAGATATTCCTTTCTGAAAAACGTCAAATTTACAGTGTATGGCTGTGTGGCAATAATTGCCAGCTAGCCATGCAAACGTCTATAAATGTTGCAACTTTTAAATACACCGTCTGAAACCAGTTTTCGCCCGTTTTCTTTCAAACTTCGCATACTAGCTAAATTTGTATGCTCTTTCTAGTTATGATGTCTGTTATTCAATTTATTGTGTGAATTTCAATTTTCAAGATGTAAACAAAAGCAATGAATTCAGCAAAGATCGCCATACACTCAATAAAGGACATATCGCAATTTTCAGCTCAAGAGATATGACTTAATACGCCGTCGTAACCTTATTTAGAGACCTCGCGTTTTCAAATGAAATGGAATAATGGCTATTCTCTCGTTTTCTTTCATTTCCTTCGGATAATTGACATTTATCCTGTGGTTGAGTACATTATGAAATAATTATGCCACTCAATGTCGTCTTGCATGGACTTCTTGCCAACTCTATGCTTCTGCTAGGCGGAGCTGGCGCTGTGCAACCTAGTTCCCAGGATCCCTCCACCACATGAAGAGAAAGGTCCCTGGGAACAAGGCTGGGCAGCGGCTAAGATTTATCATAAACTAGATTTCGTGGAAAAAATAAAATGTGTTCTGTTTCAGTTCCATCGTGTAAAGCTCTGCGCAACTCCGCTCAGCCAGTAACAATTGACGGGGAGTACGTGATTTATCCCGCTGGAAATCCCGTCAAGGTTTATTGCGACATGACAACAGATGGAGGTAGATCTAAAGATAACATGCCCAGGGAATCCCATGTAAAAGTGACAGAGATGCTGGTCTCACCTCATAGGGGTTAGAATTCTTGGTTTGGTGCCGTTAAGGGTGTTAAGGAACATTAACTTCTCGTTAGAACCAGTACCTCATGAGAGTGAAAATAAATTTGGCTTCTGCCATCAGAGTTTTCTTTAAAACCTTCCGACCTAGATTAATTTGAGTAGTAACCTTTTCCTCTTAGGGAAAGTCGAGCGAAAAGAACACGGGAGCTAGCGCAAAAATCGCCTGCTACTAGTAGTGAGCGTCACGTTTCCACGCGGCATGTGATTTTCCCGCCAACTCGCGTGTTCTTTACGTTCAACCGCTGAGCGGAAAGAGAAAGAGAGACTGCTTACTTCCGACCAGCAACACGTGACTTTTGTACAGGCATTCCCCAGAAAATGATTATCTTTATAATTATTTTTCACCGAGTTAATTTATTGAAAAAGAGTCCACCATCCACGAAATACACAAAATACCCTCGTTTTGCTAACAGAATTCGAGGGCCTTCCTGTTAGTTTTAATTACTATATGCCAAACCAGTGAGTAGTGTTTTGCGCGCACTCTGATTGGCTACTCAAATCTGTAATAGTATCTGCTTTTGACCTCCACCGTTTAATAATGAAAATTAATCATTATATTAGCGCTCAAGAAGCAATAAATAAATAAATAAAAAATGATCAATCAATCAATCAATCAATCAATCAATCAATCAATCAAATAAACGTAGTAATGACCAACGGGGCATTTGGAGCGCAAAAAGGAATGTTTCAACTTTAGGCTCGAGTATTATATATGTGTGCTTTTATTATTTATTTAACTAGTTATGATTGATTTATTGTTTGATTTATTGGTTTATTTGTTTATTTTTCAGGAGGCTGGACACTTGTCAAAAAATTAGACAGAACCACAGGTTTCCCCCAGCCAGAAATTATCGGAACTTACTCAAACGACTACCGAATACTGTCAGATTACAAAAATGCCTTGCTATTCCTTTCTCCCACTGGCTTGAAGAAGCTGAGAGAAGACATGGGATTCGATGAGATTCGTTTCTTCTGCTATAAGGTAAACGTGGGGAAAGTCATTCACATCAAAACCAACAAGGAAGCGCTTGGTGAGGCGGTGGTTAACTTTTTCACAGTCAACCCAGTGGAAATTGTCGACAATTTTCCAACGGCTTGTGGATCGTTCGTCATCATGCCTGATGACACGTCCGAGTTTTCTCGAAGGTGCAATGAATGGGGAATTTCCTGGGCAAATCCTAGGAAATGGGGACATTCGTCTTTCAAGGCTGAGAAACGTATTTACTTCTACCCAGGCCTTGTGCCGTATCAATATGAGTTCAGCTTTAATCGTCTACTGTGTGATGACAACTGGGACCGCGCTCGCTCTCCAACTGCAAATGGAGATGAATACCAAATTTTTGTCCGTTGATTTTACTCGGCTACTGGTCTTTGGTTTGAAAAGATTAAACATTTTCACAACTTGGCTTTTATGCAGCTCGTTGTGAGAAATTTGTCCCCAACTTGATTTCAGAAAAAATCATTAAGACTAGTTTGAAATATATGAGTAAATGCCAGTTGACAGATTTTCCGACCTTTAGTTCACTGAAGTGAAATCAAAGGCTGTAGTTGACGAAGTCGACTTGCTGTGTCCTCTCCCCTTCTTCCTTCCCCTTTTTGGCACCAAGTGAACTGCTCGATTAAGGTTTCCATGAAGAAAAGCTCGGTTTTATATCATACGGGCAGTGTTATGGTGAATTTGCTGCAGGAAGAGCTGCTGGTGAAAGTTGTGCTGAAGTCTTCTTTTAAAGAAAAATAGGTCAACTTCTCTGTTTCCTCAGCGGTCCACATTCTGTTTTTGCTTTTATGTTTTCCCATTGTCGTTTTTCATCTTTTGGTGAACAACGAGTCAATAACTGCACAACTGAAATGTACTGTATTATAGGGGCCAATAAGTTGAGAAGAATCTTTACAAACCATAAATGCACTCCAATTTATTAGTGTTTAGCGTGATGGCGATAAAAATGCAGAACAATTCAGGAGTAGAAAAGTACGAAGTTTTATGATGGCATGACCTTCCTCTCTCTCTTTTAGAATGCTTTTAAAACAGTGTTTTAAAATGAAAGTAGTAAAAAGACGCTGTCTAGAGGACAAAGTTGAAGCAACTGACTACTTGTTTAGATTTAAACTGAGTCTCACCTAACGCGAAAACTGACAGATTAAGACAGTATTGTATTTCCGATCTTTTGCAGTGAAATAAAGTAATCACTCCTATTTTTTAGGTACATGTTGTCCATTTCCATGTGTGGCGTTTTCTTTTAGAGGGAAAGGAAATGCATCTAAGGCTTACATCTGATGAAAAATCTTTCCATTTGTAATTTGTTCTTAAGAGATTAGAAAGAGTCAAAAGAGTAAACACATTGTGAACCAACTTCTAGAAAGAGAAACAAAAACTGACCCGGCCGATAGTCTATGAAATATTAAAAGAAAACCTACCTCCTCTCGGTCTGGAAAAATGACGATAGCTGTTATAAACTGCAGCAACCGATGGAATGAAAACCAGGTTGACCTGCTGAAGTAGACGAGTAGTCGATTTTGATAACTCCGCTGAGCGATCTAGCCGAATGAGAAAGAACAAATCGAAAACTCGAGAAATTTCAGTCTTCGATTACAGGTCAGTTCGCTGGCTTCAGAGCTACTGATTCCGATTTAGTGACAAAATTTTTTTTACAAATGCTCAATCTGCACTTTTTTTACCTTACTTGGGCCTAATTATCTCTGAAAAGTGCAGGGTAACCCCCCCATTTTCTTTTTGGATTTTAACAGTCTTAGGTACGAGTAACAAATCCCACATGGGGACAAATGAGAAAAAATACCTTCCTATTAGGGCCACCGTCCTTAACACTTGAAAAGGTTGTGAGAATTTAACTTTCATTCCGTGCAAAAAATTCCCAGTTTTGCGTTTGTTTGCCCAAACAAAACGATGAATCGTGATAGATACAAAACTAATTGCGATTTTGAGACGGCAATTCTGCGTTGTATTGACGGCGTTGGAAGAAAATATATTGTCCGTATTGGGCTCTTTCGCTTCGCGACTCCGACCAATACAGAATACATTTCTTCCAACTAGCCATCAACGTAATGCAGAACTACCGTCTCAAAATTGCAATTATTTAACAAATAAAAAGCCAAAACCGTGCTTTGTTCTGTGATAAAGCACGCAAGGAAGTGACGAGAGCACGAAAGAGTTATAGGGTGAACACGGACCGCAGGCGAGTGCTTCTCCCTACTTCTTGAGTGTTCTCGTCACTTCCTTGCGTGCTGTTATCACTGACAGAACAAAGCACGGTTTTGGCTTTTTTATTTCTTTTATAATATAGCTTTGCTCACATTTGTAAAGAAATTGGCTTTAATTTGCAAGAAAACAAGTTTTATTCATAGCTTGCAAGTGCGCACAAGAAGGGTTTCAGCAGGGCGGAAAAAGGTTTCCAGCTTGCCAGCGCGCGCAGAATGGCATCACCGGTTACTCCGTGCATCTGTACTCTGATAAAGCACGGTGTTTCAACCAATCAGAGCGCGTGCTATATCGAAACGTTATTATAATATATAGTAGTATGCACGAATTGCTTCCAGGCTAACAACGCTACGACTTTAAGTAAACTTTAAAAGAACGTAACTAAGCAACAATGAAGCACAAACAGAAAGCTAATTAAAACATTACACTTAAGGAAGAGAGTGAATACCATGTGAAGGCTTATAAAGAAAAGATATTACCTTTTAATGCAAGAAAGATTTTGATTCATTTTTTTTGTGTGACTTAATTTGCTTCAGTAGTAGGATGTCCTTAACGCTCACTACCTACGCAAACTACCTTTGGCAGAAAATTAGTTCTGATAACCGTTTTGGGACAGTTAAATCAAAAAGTCATTGTTGCAGTCGCCAGTTTACTTATAAATATTTAAAGCAAGAGGGCGGTTACATTTACATATTTATTCAAAATGATTTCTAACATCATGCGAATCTTCAGCAAACCACAGGGGCACCCAACGATTTTTGTGGGTGAATATCTGTTCAGAAGACCTAAGTCGCGTAACAAATAATTGCAGTAAAAAGTAGAGATTTCTTTGGCGAGACATCACCTCAGACTTTCGTAACAAGGGAACTGGTTAATTCCTATTGTTTTCGGAGGGACAAACACGTCGTTTAGAGCCAGCTAACATTTTCGGAGAGCTATAAGCAGCTCGCAAATTCGGCGTTTCCTGCAATTTTCTGCGGCATGAAAAACTCCGAACAGATCAACCTGTATAAGCTTAGACAAATTTGCCTTTAAAAAGCTATGAAACAATCTAAGAAAGTAAAAAAAAAAAACAAACAAAATGGTGTTTCAAGTATTTTGTTAAAAGTTTCTCGTTGGGTGCCCCTGAAGCCACAACTGTTAATGTTCATATTTCGGTCTGTTTGTGACTTTTTTCCTTCATGAAGTAGAAAAAAATTATTCTTCTTTATGGTTTTTTCGACGACTAGTTAGTTTCCGTCATATCTTTTGTTACCTTGTACGGTAATGCCGACCTTTGAAAAGTAGAACAGTGATGTTGACAGTTTTGTATTTTGTTATTCTGCTTAGTTCTGTTCTTTCATATTTGTAACGTTGATTAATTCTGCTGACGTGATTCCTCAGTGCTAATTTACCTTTGCGTAAGCTTTGCTGATTTGTCACTTGAACAATGTAATATATAATAATACGAACTTTTAATTATAACGAGAGCTATTTCAATTTAAGGAAGTTATTTCTCAGGAAGAGGCCGTGAATTCTGAACATTAGAACATGTAGAATTTATGTTTGATTAGCACTAGAGATAGTAAACCTACTTGTTGTTATTTTTCCACTTGCTTTGGAAAGAAATCGTCACTAGCGAGGTCCATTTTTTTTTCATGTATGTTAAACTGTATCCTCTGAGTGATACTGTTAAGAAACTTTAATATACACTTGTATTAGTTTTGTTCTGGAATATATGGTTAATCTGAAATTTTCCAGCTGCTTTAGTGATTTCACCTCTTCAACGGGTAGCTCGAAGTCATTAGTTTTCCGTTATTATTGAACAATAACAAAACGGATAAAATCTATCCCGTATAATCTCCAAAACCATTCTATAGTTTGCTTTAACACAATTAACCGTGATTTTTGTTTTAATATTGTCATCAAAAAATGATCTTTTTGTCGTGTGAAACACGTACCACAGGTTTTTGTCATATATTTTTAACATTTCGAGCAATGAAATTTGTAAGAATTAGAATCGGTTTATGTACAGTTGTAATTATCTTAATTGGTGTTCTAGTTAGTTCTTTACAGTGTAAACATAAAATAGTTTTACAACACTAATTTAAGTTTACGGTTATAATCCTTATTAACCGTTTATTCACCGTAACCTTAGCCTCCAACGTAGACGTTCTTAGGACTCGTCTGTCCGGTTGGAGGCCACCGTAACTTTGGCTGATTCATAAAGAGAACGACCTATAGATTGTCATTTAGCAACACGAAAACAGCATAGCTTTTTCTCAATAAGCGGCTGGAAAATTAAAAACTTAAAAATTGATGTAAAATTAATGACTAACAGCATGAATACAACAGTCTATGCCGAAACAAAATTGAAAGCCTGCTTGTTATTTCCCCTGATCTGCTTTAGGCTGATTAGGGCCCATCTTCTTTATTTGGTGATGAACCAATTACTGCCATCTATTCAGTGATACCGTGGAAGGAACAACTTTCTATTTTTCTTGCTTTAGCTGGTTTATTTCAGTAGTAAGTAGTGGTGACTGATAAATCTGAAACTTTCCAGCTGCTTTATTTTTGCCTCTCTTTGATCAGTGTGCAAAACGAAGATTGCACCAGCCCCAAGGAATACAAACAAGAAGTAACTATCAGAATTAAAGCTGCAGTTCGAGTTCGAGTTAAGTTCTACTATGTTGTGTAAAAACTGACCCTTTAAATCACGCTTGATCGCGATCCAATTGCTAAGATCAGTGCCGAAAAAATTATGAAATCTTAGGGCTTCCCCTACGGCAGGCCCGTAGCAAGGCTGAAATAACTGGGGGTGGGGGGGGGGGAGGCGAGCAAATTGGCCTAGTCAAAGCCCCCCCCGTCAAAATACAGACGTCAACAAATAGGTAATAAGGCATGCAAAAATTCCTGTCAGATAGTTACTAACACTGTTCACAATGCCACGGTTTGTGTCGATTTTATAAAAAGGACACCTTTATGGGGACAAATTTGCCAAAAAAGCTGCTTCCTGTTTGCTTTTCCGCCGACAAAGTTGTTGGAAACATCCGCCAGATTTATAGCATCAGTTGTAAAGAAGTATCCTTAAATTTAAAAAGAACGTAACCAACAATAAAACACAAACAAAAAGCTCGTTAAAACATCACAATTTAGGAAGAGAGTGAATACCTTGTGAAGGTTTATAAAGAAAAGATATTGCCTTTTAATGGAAAAAAGATTTTGATTCAGTTGCGAGTTGCGAGTTGCGAGTTGCGAGTTGCGAGTTGCGAGTTGCGAGTTGCGAGTTGCGAGTTGCGAGTTGCGAGTTGCGAGTTGCGAGTTGCGAGTTGCGAGTTGCGAGTTGCGAGTTGCGAGTTGCGAGTTGCGAGTTGCGAGTTGCGAGTTGCGAGTTGCGAGTTGCGAGTTGCGAGTTGCGAGTTGCGAGTTGTGAGTTGCGAGTTTGCGAGATTGCGAGTTTGCGAGTTTGCGAGTTTGCGAGTTTGCGAGTTGCGAGTTGCGAGTTTGCGAGTTGCGAGTTGCGAGTTGCTGATTCGGTTCCTCAACAGTATTATTTGACTGCGTTCTCAAAATTGGGAAAAAGTCGTATCCTATTTCTTCCCGAAGATTTTTAACCATTTCAAGTTCCTCCCGCTTGTTATTCCTCAACTTTTTTTATTCTTACTGACTCCGTTCTTTATTACATTCAGGGGTGCACTTTCGAACGTATCTATATGTTGGCGCTACTTGTAGTAACGAACGGGGTGATAAATAACAAATCCGATGGAGAGCAGCCATATGGCTTGGAAGTTCATGGAGTCAGCACAAAAAAAGACAAGACATCTATGACTGTAGTCGGGAGGATATGGGCTCCCGTTGTAGTTTATGAGAAAATATGAAACTGCAAGCGAAAGTGATATTTAAATGTAAAGAAGATCCTCGCAGTTATTAACGCAACTTATGCAGTTGCGAAAAGAAAGCCTGAAAAAAATGCCGGGATACGAACCCTGACCTCTGCGATACCGGTGCAGCGCTCTAACCAATTGAGCTAACAAGCCAACTGGGAGCTGGTCATTAAATTGGTTCGTAATATACCCGGGAAAGATGAAGATGAAATTATGAATATAGGAAATTCATATATTTGAACTGCGGAATGAAGAAATAAATGTAAAGAAGATCCTCGCAGTTATTAACGCAACTTATGCAGTTGCGAAAAGAAAGCCTTTTTTCAGGCTTTCTTTTCGCAACTGCATAAGTTGCGTTAATAACTGCGAGGATCTTCTTTACATTTATTTCTTCATTCCGCAGTTCAAATATATGAATTTCCTATATTCATAATTTCAAAGTGATATTTGTTGCATTTTAACTCAACAATCTAAGATCACTGACAAAATGTGATTCGTCAGAATTAACGTTCACCCAGTGCACTCCACAAGATTTCCGTTGCAGTGAATGCTTTAGACATACCTAATTCAATAAAGGTTGCTTTGGCAATTGGTCATTGGCAATTGGGCATTGGTCATTTGGGCATACGGAACACAATGCAATTCTTTGCTTGAGTGACCGCCAAACAATAGCTTCCCAATGCGCAATTGCCCAATGCCCAAAGAAACCTTTATTGAATTAGGTATATACATCGTTCAGGCAAAGGCGAAATTTAGCTAATGTCGTAGAATTTTGTCTGAGAGAAACAAAACGTCCACTGTAGTATGTGAATGTAACTGACATAACACAATGAAATGAAGACTTTCGTCCACTGATAAGTGCCGCACTCAGGCAAAACCATATGGCTGCTCTCCATCGGATTTGTTGTTTAATTCTGTCATCCATTCGTTACTACGAGTAGCGCCAAAATATAGATACATTCGAAAGTGCACCCCCGAATGCAATAAAGAACGGAGTCAGTAAGAATAAAAAAAAGAGGGGGAAGAACAACCGGGAGGAACTTCAAATGGTTAAAAAAATCTCCGGGAAGAAACGGAGATTGAAATTCAGCTTAAAAATGAAACAAAATAGGATACGATATTTTCCCAGCACCAATTTACAAATTTGAGAACGTACTCAGTCAAATAATACTGTCGACTGAACTGAATCTTTAACTCGCAACTCGCAGTTTACTTATAAATATTTAAAGAAAAAGTGCAGTTACATTAACATATTTATTCAAAATAATTCCTAACATCATGCGATTCTTCAGCAAACCACAGGGGCACCCAGTGGTTTGTTTCGGGAAATATCTGTTCAGAAGACCTAAATCACAAGAGATTTTCGGATTTAATTGCAGTGAAAACTAGAGATTTCTTTGGCGAGACATCACCTCACTGACAGACTTTCGTAACAAGGGAACTGATTAATTCCTATTGTTTTCGGAGGTATAAATATGTCGTTTAGAGTGTGAAACAATGTCAGCTAGCATTTTCGGAGAGCTATCAGCAGCTTGCAAATTCGGCGTTTTCTGCGGCATGAATTTTCAGCTAAAAACTCCGAACAGATCAATCTTTTGTTAGCTTAGTTAAATTTGCCTTCAAATGGCTCTCAAACAACCTAAGAAATTTAAAAAATAGAAATGGTATTTCAAATATATTGCTGAAATTTTCTCGTTGAGTGCCCCTGAAACCCCAACTGTTAAGTTTTCTTTTTTGATCTTTTTCAGTGAGTTTTTTTGCTTCATAAAGTAGAAAAAAATTATTATTCTTTATGGTTTTTTTCCGACCATGTTCCAGCTTTCGTCATATCCTTTGTTATCTTTTGCGGTAACACCGATCTTTGAAAAGTGGAACAGTGATGTTGACAGTTTTGTATTTTTTTATTCTGCTTAGTTCTGTTCTTTCATATTTGCAACGTTGATTAATTCTGCGGACGTGATTCCTCAGTGTTAATTTACCTTTCCGTAAGCTTTGCTGATTTTTTACTTGAACAATGTAATATACAATAATACGAGCTATGAGAGCGGTTTTCATTTGAGTGTCAAAAGTAATTCGCGCTTTGTGTTGGTTTTGCTTTACTTCCCTATGTGATTGGTTAAAAAACCTCGCGCCACTTTCTCGACCAATCAGAAGTAAAACTCAAACCAATTGCGTCTTGCTCGCACGTGTTTTCCCGCACTTAGCGCCGGTTACATGTATTTGCTTCGAGTTCTGATTGGTTCATTGGGTAATTTGTGTTTGTTGTGATTGGCTGGTGTAATTACTTTGGTTTTGGTTTTGCGACACTCAATTAAAAAGCGCTCTATAATAACAAGCGCTATATATTTCAATTTAAAGAAGTTATTTCTCGGGAAGAGGCCGTGAATCTTGAACATTAGAACATGTAAAATTTATGTTTGATTAACACTAGAGATAGTAGAGCTACTGATTGTTATTTTCCTGCTTTCTTTGGAAACAAATCGTCACTAGCGGGGTCGATTTTTTCCATGTATGTTAAACTGTATCCTCTAAGTGATACTGTAAAGAACTTTAATATGCACTTGTGTTAGTTTTGTTCTGGAATATATGGTTAATTTGAAATTTTCCAGCTGCTTTAGTCACCTTTTCAACGGGTATCTCGAAGTCATTACAGCTGTCATTAGTTTTCCGTTATTATTAAACAATAACAAAATAGATCAAATCTATCCCGTATAATCTCCAAAGGCATTCTATTGTTTGCATGCTTTAACACAACCGTCATTTTTTTGTTTTAATACTGTGACCTTTTTTGTTTCTTAACCTATGTAAAAAAAAAAATGATCTTTTTGTCGTGTGAAACACGTGCCTTAGGTTTTTGTCATATATTTTTAACGTTTCGATTTCAATTTTAATTGGTATTCTAGTTAGTTCTTTACAGTGTAAATATGAAATAGTTTCAAAACAGTAATTAAAGTTTATGCGGTTGTAATCCTCGTTAATTCACCGTAACCTTAGCCTCCAACGTAGACGTTCTTCAGTAGGACTCGTTTGCCTGCTGGAGGCTACCGAAACTTTGGCTGATTCATAAAGAGAACGAGCTATAGATTGTCTTTTAGCAACACGAAAACAGCATGGTTTTTCTCAATAAGCGGCTGGAAAATTAAAAGCTTAAAAATTGATGTAAAATTTATGACTAACAGCATGAATACATCGTTCTATGCCGAAACGAAATTGAAAGCCTGCTTGTTATTTCCCCTAACCTTGCTTTAGACTGATCGTGATCAGGGCCAGTCTTCAGCTTTATTTGTAGTGAACTGATTACTGCCATCCATTCAGTGATATCGTGGAAGGAACAACTTTCTATTTTGTTTTTTTTGCTTTAGCTGGTTTATATCAGTGGTAAGTGGTTACTGATAAATCTGGAATTTTCCAGCTGCTTTATTTTGCCTCTCTTTGATCAGTTTGCCGCACTAAGATTGCACCAGCGCTAGTCCCAAGGAAAATAAACAAGAAGTACCTATCAGAATTAGAGCTGCAGTTTGAGTTCGAGTTAGGTTCTACTATGTTGTGCAAAAACTACCCCTTTAAAATCACGCTTGATCGCGACTCAATTACTAACTAAAAATCAGTGCCGAAAAAATTCTGAAATCTTAGGGTTCCCCCGCAAGATATAACGGATAACTTTATCCACCGGATAAAAAGCTATCCAGGGGATAAAATGTACTCCAACCAATACATTTTGTCCTTTGGACAGTGATTTATCCAGGGAGTAAAGCTATCCAGTCTTTTAACAACTGGGGCCAGGTGGGGTTCGTTTAATTATCGCTGCAATTTGAATGTCTGCAATCCAGTTGGCGTTAGTAATCGATGCCAAACACTCTGAGAACGCGTTTTTTGTTAGCAACGCCCTTTCGTTGTCTTCGTTGTGTGTTAATGTATTTTGATTGCTTTTCCTTTAGTTTACAGCTGGTAACAAAATGAAAACTATCGCGTACCTCATTTCAACAGTCATCAGTGTGGCGATCGCTGCTGACCAATGCGAATACAGTAGCTTTGTACTGGGATTCAAACTTGTAAGACATGCATACAGCTCAACTGTGGCCTCAGAATACCCTGAATGCCTGGAGATGTGCCTTAATGACCTCAAATGCCGCAGCCTAAACTATGAACAGTACTCAGGAAAATGCGAGTTTAACAATGTCAGTAAAGTTGGCGTAGGCGTCGACGAATTCTTAAGAACTCCAGATACCATTTTCAATGACATTATTGGGAGGGAGAGCAAAGGTATGCATAGAATTTTATTACTCTTAGAAAACTATCGAGATCATCGGTCAGTGCAATCGTACTTAAAAGTAATCCCGAATTAAGGAGACGCAACTCAACAATGATGTTCAAGAATTTTCCGTCAAGTTTTAAAAAACTTCAGAAATCTTCGGAGATTCTAGAGAATCAGGAATTAGTCAATTTGGGAATTATTGCGCTTATCTTCGCAAGTTAAAGTTGAGAAAGTTATCGGTTCACACTTTGTCTTCTTTGTGCTGAAAGAGTTGTCAGCCAGCCACACCAAGATGACATGGTGTAATTCATGCATCTTTTACTGTAAATATGTATAGAAAATTTTACTGATTTTCTTAAGATTTTTGCTCTTTTACATTTTATTTATTGTGAATACAAGTAGAAATTTTATATTAATCGTTTCTATAACAAAATGCTCGATTGTGATTGGTTCTCCGCGCGCCTATTTGATTCGTGTTTAAAGGGTGATCGGGTGGGTGTCTAATTACTGCTGTTCAACTTGAACTTTTTGTAACTGGATAGCCGTAATCGGACAACTAAGCTGCGCGCGCGTCAATCAGGTGCGCTGTAATGGGTTCTTTTTGTAGCTGTTTCTCCACTGCTTACAAAACTGATAATTAAAAATATATCCCCCTAGGGCACGTAGATTTTCTAATCTCGTATTTTGATATAGATACGATTTATTGGTAACTGGACTTCGTGTCGTACAATTCAGTTGTAATCGTGCTTGTTAATTTCAAATCGTCCTCGTGCTACGCGCTTGGCCCCTTTTGTGTTGTTGTTTTTTTTATTAAGTTTTTTTAAAGAGTATAGCGTATTTTTGTAGTTGTACCTTTATATTGTAAATGAACCATTTTTAGGAGACTTCAAATACGCTACTCCTCTGCCCGCTAAGTGGAAGGTTTAATACTGCACATAATAACAATAACAATAATAATGATGATGATGATGACGATGATAACAATAATAATGAATGTGTTCTGTTTCAGTTCCATCATGCAAAGCTCTGCGCAGCTCCGCACTGCAGATAACACTTGATGGAGAGTACGTGATTCATCCCGCGGGTATTCCCGTCAAGGTTTATTGTGACATGACGACAAATGGAGGTAGATCTGAAGAGAACATGGCCAGGGGCCCCCATATAAAAGTGACGGAGATGCTGGTCTCACCTTATAGGGGTTTAAATGTATGGTTTGGTGCCGCTAAGGGCGTTAAAACTGATATAAAGACCATTCGGGACATTAACTTCTTGTTACAACCGGTACCTCATAGGGGTGAAAATAAATTAGAGCCACAACCACAAAAAGTATTGTGGTAGACTTTCCAGAGGTATGAGCAGTAACTCTCTCCACTCATGTGATAGTCGCTAAATTGCGCAAAAAGAACACAGGAGCTAGTGCGCAAATCGCCTGCTACTAGTAGTGGGCGTCACGTTTCCACGCCGCAGGTGATTTTCGCTCTCGGTCGCGTGTTCTTTTTCCTGTACCGCTAAGCGGAGAGACTGCTCATAGTTTACTTCCGACCAGCAGCACGTGACTTTTGTACGACTTTTGTATCAATCAATCAATCAATCAATCAATCAATCAATCAATCAATCAATCAATCAATCAATCAATCAATCAATCACTCAATCAATCAATCAATCAAGTGAAATGGTAACGACCAACGGGGAGATCGGGGCAAAAAAAGAATGTTTCAGCTGTAGGCTGGAGTTCTAGTCACAAGTGCCTCCTTATATGTTTTTATTATTTATTTATAGTTTGATTGATTGCTTTAATTGTTTTCTTTCCAGGAGGCTGGACACTTGTCAAAAAATTAGAGAGAACCACAGGTTTCCCCCAACCAGAAATCATCGGAACTTACTCAAACGACTACCGAATACTGTCAGATTACAAAAATTTCTCGCTATTCCTTTCTCCCACTGGCTTGAAGAAGCTGAGAAAAGACATGGGATTCGATGAGATTCGTTTCTTCTGCTATAAGGTAAACGTGGGGAAAGTCATTCACATCAAAACCAACAAGGAAGCGCTTGGTGAGGCGGTGGTTAACTTTTTCACAGTCAACCCAGTGGAAATTGTCGACAATTTTCCAACGGCTTGTGGATCGTTCGACATCATGCCTGATGACACGTCCGAGTTTTCTCGAAGGTGCAATGAATGGGGACTTTCCTGGGCAAATCCTAGGAAATGGGGACATGCGTCTTTCAAGGCTGAGAAACGTATGTACTTCTACCCAGGCCTTGTGCTGTATCAATATGAGTTCAGCTTTAATCGTCTACTGTGCGATGACAAGTGGACCGCTCGCTCCCCAACTGCAAATGGAGATGAATACCAAATTTTTGTCCGTTGATTTTATCCGGCTACTGGTCTTTGGTTTTGAAAAGATCGCACATTTTCACAACTTTGCTCAATGCAGCTCTTGGTGAGCAATTTGTACTTAATTTGATTTCAGGAAAAAATCATAAGGCGGCAAATTAAACACTTATTAAACACTTGTTTGCAATATATGAGTTAGTGTCAGTTGACAGATTTTGCGACCTTTAGTCCACTGAAGTGAAATCAAAGGTGTAGGTGACGGAGTCGACTTGCTGTGTCCTCTCCTCTTCTTCTCTCCCCTTTCTAGCACCAAGTGAACTGCTCGATTAAGGTTTCCATAGGGCAAGGTTCAACTTTGTGTCACACGGGCAGTGTTATGGTTTATTTTTTTCTGTCATATGTAAGTTAAGTAAGATCTAAGTACATATAGTGTGATTACTTTTAGGCTAACAACGACACGGTTTCAAGTGAACTCTAAAAGAACGAAGCAGCCAAAATCAGTTTCTAACAGATTTACTCCAAAACGCGAAGTAAAGAACTTGAAAACGGCTCGATTCTTTCAAGTTGGAATCCGTTTCCACCCGAGCCATCCGTAGCTTAATACATTTATTGATAGTTGCTGTGCATTATACTGAACCATTTTTATCAAACTTGGATTATAATTTTTAGGCTTCAGTTGATTCATGCGCCTTTTATGCGTGGGCTTTTCAAGACGATACAATGTTTTCCAGATAACTGTTAAGGCAATGGTTACGATGACCGACAAATTTCGTTGCCACGCATCATTGGGACAACTATTAAGCCTAGCGTGAACATCTTCGTTATCTTATTCAGCCACAGTGTGTGAACAAACAAAAAATTTTTGCGGAGCTTCCATTATAAATTGTGACACATCTGTTGTCGCCTTTGAAGTTTGCATGTGGATTTCCTTGCACTTTTTTCGGTACGTTTTGGAGTCCTGCTGGTTTTTTCCGGACGATTTCCTTTACATAAGACGTCACACTAGTGAAGGAGCGATTTTTGTTCAACAGTTTTGCATACACTACAGTAAAACTAAATGCAGTACCTTGTAAGAGTACCAAAATAGTACGCTAACGGTACATTCTCCAAAGAATTTCTACTTGAGAACGTTGAGAATTGATAATCCCGTACCCAGATCTGCCACGGTCAAACGAAAGGGAAATACGCGAAAGGGAGATCTGGGTACGAAATAAACGAACACAACTACAGGGACAATTAGTTTTGGTCTAAAGTAAGGGACTGTTCGTTATTTATGCCTAAGGGGGGGCCGGTGTTTAGAGTGGGGGGGGGGGTAAATTTTCAAAATCAATGAAAAAGGGGGGGTATTTTTTTTAAATACAGTAGAAATAAGGGGGATAAACTTTTAGAAACTGTTGTTTCAACACTTGTGTAGCCGTTTTGCAGACATATTTAAAAAGTTGATCTCTGTTTCGAGAATTCTATTTCCAAAGAACCTGGTCTTTATAGTTTGAAAAGCCAAGAAAACGTGACGTGGAGTAGCGTTATTTAAAGGTTGCAATATATAACTTATTAAATCCCTTTAAAATACATGCAATCTCAGGGCTCGAGACTAACGGTAGCCAACAAGTCACAGACTAGTAGAAATTCCGTTTTGGCTAGTAAGTTTTGCGCTTTCACTAGCCAAAATGGCTAGTGAAAATTTCAAAGCACTAAAGCACCGGATAGAAACCAAACTAAATATTGCTTCTGATGATCGGATCCCGAAAGCAAATTGAGTGAGCAGAAACTAAAACGTATTCCGTAGAAGGATATCATAATATTCGTATGATACTTGATTTGTCCCCTCAACGTTTTTCCCTACAAATTCTTGTCTCAGATGGCCACATTTTCTCCGTCGTTACTACGTTCAAACGAAATTAGCCGTCTTCAGAACGTTTCACCATACGTTTCCTTGAAAGGTCCATTAGTGCGTTCATATGTTATTTGTCTACACGTTACTAGGTTCACACAATTCTTTAGTGTTCTGTTATCGACTTTTTCCCATTAATTGCTACGTTCGTGCAATAGTTTCTTTTCCCAGCGTTTCTCTTTATGTAACGTCTTCACAACGTTTCTCCATACGCAAGTAGGTTCGTCGATTTATTAGTCTAGCCTCATCTCAACGTTTCTTGGTATGTTAGCACGCTCGCACGACACTGTTCTGCTCTTCGTAAGGTTTTCACTGTGTTAGTACATTCGTACGATAAGTCGACACTGCTTAGCGTTTCTCTGTACGTTAGTATGTTCATACGGTATTAGTTTTGTCTTCTCAACATTTACCCGCCCGTTAGTGCGATTTTAGTTGTCTCATTTACGTCTCTCCGTAATTTATTGTCCCACTGTAATAGTTCAGTTTGTCCGTTCGGCGTTCTTCCGTACGTTACACACGTTCTCACGGGATTAGTTTTGTCTAATAACCTTTCTCCGTGAGTTAGTAGTAGCGTATTTTATTAGTCTCTGTATTTTGGTACGTTGGCAGCGTTTCTCTCAACTGTAGTGCAATTGCAAGCAATGTGTTTGATATGACTTCTCAACATTTCTCTGTACCTCAGCAAGTTCGAACCTTATTGCTTTTTTCTGCACAATGTTTCTTCGCACTTAAATACGCTTATAATTTACTAGTCTTCTCTTGTAGACGTTTTTCCGTACGTGGGTTGAGTGCTGTATCAGTCCTGTCTTTTTTATGTTTCTCGGTACCCGGCTTACAACGTTCGCCCAATGTTGGTCTTTCCAACGTTTCTCCGTACGATGACATGCTCATATAAGGTTAATTGTTCGAGTTATTCGTCATGATCTGACCGAAACAGGAAAGAGAGGCGTGAACTACATCGCGCCTTGGAATTTGCCCTGAAGGCACACAGTACTTTGTATTCGTGTAACGATCTTAAACTGTTGAAAAGACTAGTCAACATTCAGAGAGGCATGTTTACAGTACTTAACTCAGCTAAAAATTGGACATATTGAACACAATATGAGATTATGCAAAAAAGTCTGGCTAGTGAAAATTTATTCTGGCTAGTGAAATCAAACCTCTCACTAGCCACTTGGCTACTAAGCTGAAAAGTTAGTCTCGAGCCCTGAATCTGATATTTAATATTAGCAAAACCCACACGTGTGTCATTTGCCGGGGCCATTTGTAGTTTACAGTATTGCAGTGCGTAGGTATATAACCATCCTCAAGCAGCAAAACTAGTTCAAGCCTTGCAATGAACTTCTTGCAAACTTTCCTACCGTTGATTTCTCTCTCGAATCGGATCTTCTCTGGGCGCACGTTAATACCGGCGGTGTAAATTTACTTTCCTTGCAGAGTGCTTCCATACTGTACGATCACAAATGACCTTGGACTTGATCTTGGTTAATCGGCACGCGGCCAGAACACATGTTGTACGCAATTTCGCAATTGTAAGCACGTCGGGTCCTGAGGGTAGGGGGGGGGGGGGGTAAAATTTTGAACCTCTCACATAAACGGGGGGTAATTTTTTAAAATACCCACTTTCGGGGAGGGGTAAATTTTTCATATGCCTGAATTGGTTGAAAATCACCGACCCCCCCTTGGCCATAAATAACGACCAGTCCCTAAGCGATAGATTGGGCAGCACTGCAAGAGTTAGTCTGCATTGACTTGTCAGGGTTCAAAATAGCAGCCGGCTGCCGGCGACAGCCGACACTTTGGCCACCCTTGCCAGCGATTTTTCACCCAAGAAATAGAAAAAAATGGCGTCCCATCCCTTGATCGGCAAAATCAACGTACCTAGAACGTCATAGTAAACGTTTCATATCAGAAAGTAATGCAGCCGTGAAACACTTACACACATACCAAAAGTGAATTGGATGACGTTTTAAAAGCTTTCTAAATAAAAAGCAACAACAAATTACAGAACGTTAACAATTATTATCTCGATTCTTTGTTCTAGCGACTATCTCTATTTGCCGGCACTCTCTTTTTTATCCGATGTGGTTTCACACATGTTCAACAACGCGACTTTTGAGGAAATATAGGCCAGACACGGGGTAGCAGTGCCGCAGCAATTCACTTCTCTTTTAGGAATCGGGCAAATTTCATTCACGATTTCTTTGTTACCAATGCGTCTTCGATCCTGTTCCACTTAGCACCTTGTCGCTTTTTTCGTGTGCTTTCGCCTTCTCGTCCAATTAAATTTGCTGGAGAGCAAAGGAAGTGTACCGTCGCGCTGAAAATCAGTGTCACTGTTGCGGCATTTATCATTTTCAAAGGCCTGATCTAATTTGTCAAACGCCAGCAAGCGACCCTGCCAGTCCGCCGTCGACGAGATTTCCATGCTGGAAAAATCGAGCAGTCAGAAACGTCGATAGTTAAACTTCAGGCCCATATTTGGGAGAGGTGCTACAATTGTAGCCTCCCACGCAGTCGTTTTAAGGCGACTCGTATTTCACTCCTCCCCAGGAGGAGAGAGGTGCTTGTTCATTCTTGTGGGCAGCTGGTGTCACAGCGGATTCGAACCACCTCCGCGGATTTGGACCCCCCCAGTCCATATCCGCCAGCAGATTTGGACCCCCCGGTCCAAATCCGCTGGCAGATATGGACCCCCTCTCGCGGATTTGGACTCCCTTCAATAAGGCAATAATTTCCTTTTGAAACGGCAAGTGTTCTGATTAAGGTCTTCTGTCTCCCGGAACGTTTTTTAGAATAAGGAATATACATCTTATTTTGGGTTTCAAGCGCGGCAGCTTTACAATAAATTAGCTTTTACGCTTCTACAAATAGCACAGTAATCTTTTGCTTACAATTACCGTGTTCTAAAACCCAAGAGAGATAGTTTGCTGGCAAGGCTGAAGAGCGAAAGAGTCGTTTCGGTGGTTTATATACAAATAGCCAGATTTTCTGTTGAAGTTATTTCGTAGCAAAAGTTTTTACAGGGGGTCCAAATCCGCTAGCAAAAGTGGACCCGCGGGGGTCCATATTCGCTAGCGGATTTGGACCGGGGGGTCCATATTCGCTAGCGGATTTGGACCGGGGGGTCCATTTTCGCTAGCGGATTTGGACCGGGGGGTTCAATTCTGAGGGGGTCCAAATCCACTAGGACACCGGCTAAAAATCAGCCTTGAGAAAAAAAGCCGTCAAATTCAGGCTGAAAGCTCTGATTTTATAATTACAAGTTTAAGCGACCCCAATAAGTAGTTACGCCTGTTTCGGAGGATTCAGAGTTTTGAGCATAATATTTACAAGCACTTATTAACTGTAAGCATTTCGCTATAATTACAAGGCTGAATGTTTGACTCTTTGAGGTTCGTCACTCGAACTTCCCGGAATTAAAATCGAGCACGTTATCGGGACGTCAACAAATGCTTCGAAACGACTTTCCCTCGCCCCGACAATCTGCCCCTGGGTCTCCAAGGATGAAAGAGACGCAACCTTGGGCCCGAAAGAGAACCGCGCTAACACAAGCTACTGAATCCACCCCACGAGCAAAGAAAGGGTTACATGAGGCCCGTAGTGGCACTTCTGAGGAATTAAGATAAAATAGTTTCAACACAAAGGACACAGAAGTCTATTAAAAGCAACAGCATTTAATTTACTCTGATGGTACAACAATTTGCAAATAAAACCGACTCTATTTGTTCTCTTGTAGCCATTCCCAGAGTTTTGTAACAGTCTGAAAAGAAAAGATAGAAATTATAATCATTTAATTGGTGATTACCCCATGTCGGTCTTTTCAGGGACAATAAAACTGAAAACAAGGAACAACTTTTTAAGCGGGTACTTTCACTCTCAAGGGTGCGCAAGCTGAAAATGGGGAAAAATATCAAAAGCCACCTTGTTAAATGTATTATTTAAAAGAATAACAATACAAAAAAGTAATGTTCATCTGAATGGTGACATTAAGCATTTCATCCACACTCAAAAGTTAGAACAATCTTGTATAATAAACAGCACTAAAGCTGTAGCTTTTACTTCAGTGATCCCACTTTACGGTTTCATTCACATTTGTTCCATAAAGTCTGTTTATTCTCTTGATGCCGTTGGTTGACACACCTTGTACAGTGTATCTGTAAACAACACCACAGGAAAGTACTACACAATAGCTCATAATTTTAAAAATGTTCACAGAACTACCTTGGTACACAATTCGAGCTTTGACTCGAACTGACCAAAACAGAAACAAGCAGGAGTCGAACCTTTACAACGCAGATTTGAATGAAGCCCTCAGAGGCCAGCTGCGTCACAAGCACCAAGGCTACTGTTGTGCCTTTTCAGCAAGTTGCTGACACAGTGTGCTAAGTTTTTTCAACGTTAAAGCAGTGTCTGGGGTATGTACATACAACTACCTACGTACAGGGTCCATGTGCACGGCATGACTACATGTATTCAAAGCACTTCCACATAGATCTTTACCCATTTCATGAGTGTAGTGCCCTGCTAGCACAGGCCTTCAGTCTACACACGAGCTCCAAAAAAAAACAAAGGGTGCTTTTAACACTCAATTAGCACACAAAGGTAATTCTACTCACTGTTTCGTCTGAAATCTTGAACGAACTCCTCATGTAGTTCTTGAACTTGTCCATTTTCTTTGGAAGCGTTGGTGTCTGCAAACAGAAGGGAACATCACATCATCACCTGACAATAAAACTGTTTAACAATGACTTACATTTGTAACAAATTTGCGTTTCTCAAAACGTTATTTGAATCCATCCAGTGAGGAAATATAACCCAACAGGGATGATCTCTGAGCATTGACAGTTTTACAAAGCGAGAAAAATGTATTTAGTTTTTCACAAAACTGAGACTGCCAAGAAAACTCTGAGCCCTGGACAGGAGAAGAATCCATGATTTTATGCACAAAAGTTGGATTTTTTACCACTGAGTCGTAGATTTGTGGCGAGCTCTAGAGGCTACAGTTTTGCTACATGGGGGTTTCAGTTTGGAATGAGAGTACTTTGAATGACTTTTACTGAGCTATCAGAGACAGTTATCCAAATTCCAACATTGATAAAATCCATGCAAGTTGTTCTCCTATTTAGAAATACATTGTACATGTACTTTATTTTAGAAAACAACGACATACTATAAACAGGATGAATAGAATACATTTGTACATTGTACGTCTGCCATAACATGTCCAAATTGCACTATCTGTACATCTCCTCCTCCAAAGCTTGTCTAGTACTTTGATACTTCAACTACATGTAGGTGTTTGAAATGCATCAATTATCAAAATATAAATAAATCAAATTCTCAAGTGCAATAGAATAACTCTGCCTTTCTTAAAACAAACATGAGAGTTGCATGCACAAACCTTTTTTAACTTTTCTTTGATTTTTTCCATGTCCAGCTGCAGTGAAAAAAAAGAAGAGTTGTTTATTAACTGACCTGACCTGCAAAATCAGTTTACACTGTAGCTATGAAAAGCACTCTACATGCACAATACGTGTATACACATACTTGATTCCAATTTACAATTTGCAGGAAAAATAACTTAAAATAAAAAAAAGCAATAATTTTGAAGCTTCATTCATTTAAGAAATCCTATTAAAATTACCCTCAGGCCACAAGTGACCAACATGACCAGAACATGTTGTATGAAACAATTACATGAAGGAAATCAAAGTCTGAAAGTTACTTCTAACCCCTCGAAAACCCACCAAAGTGGACAGGACACAAGTCCTCTGCAAGGTTATAATGTGCCCTTGCCATTTTAGTCAACAGGGTTCCTTATGCCACTGTTTACCAGGTTTCGATTTGTTCACTATGAGGAACAAAGTTACTTGTCTGAGGAAACGATGGAATGGCAAATGTCAGAGTGTAACTACAGCACGATTTGATAACTGAATGGAGTTAACTGAGGTGTCTCCACAAATTCCTCCCGCTTCTGGCAGATTTCCTAGTGTAGGAAATTGGTAACTTCATATTGAACATAATTATTTATTTACTGAACAAAGAAGCAAAAGAATCTTTCAAATGTCGTCTTACTGGTTCAGGGGTTTTTGATGCAGCCTTCTTGGAATCGTCTTTTTTTCCACTGGTTTTGGGCGTACTTGGCTCCTGGAGAAACAAAATAAATCAAACAGCAATGAAAACATCTTATGGATGGGATTTAGTGAAGGTTTTTTAAAGGGCAAGGCAAACTACATACACAAAAAAAATGCTTGCAGATGAAATTTTTATGTCTTCAGTCCTTGAATAGTGTAGTCATGGTTCGGGAATTTGGGGTAGCCCTCTCTATGGTTTTAGTGTGGGTCACGTGATCAACCAAAGCATGTATCTGTCATTTGTCCCAATTTATCCCTGGTACCATTGTTATTCCCTCCTTCTCCCCATGCCCTGTTGACACTGATTTTTCACACCTTATGGGCACTGCAGTGCTGCAATTCAGTCACTGCCCAAATCTTTACTGGGCCAAACTACTTACCAACGATTTTCGAGTTCAGAACATTTAACGCATGTGCGTGAATAAAAGCAGCCATACAGTGTGCTCCTATCTCCATTTGTGTTCAATCTTCGCCCAGCAAACACAATGCGAGCAATACAGGGTGAGAAAAATGTAAAGGTTAAGGGGGGAAAGGCGTAGATATAAAATACATTGTAATGTTTGCGGAAAGAGACCTAAACTGGCTAGGAACTTGCTGTTAAACTAGTCACAAACCTGTTTAACTGTAGCCTTGTTTGGCTTTCCCTTTTCTTCTGCCAACTTCTTACCAGGCTTGGCAACTCCCTTAAAAGATACCAAAATGTAAATTTTACATGTGCACAAGAAAGAATGATGAAAATTTAAGTAATACACGTAAATTTGTATGGCCTCAGTGCATTAAGTCCAACGGTTGCATACTGAAGGGCTGCAACGAGAAAAACCCTTAGCAGCATACTGTACTAAGGGCTAGTAGGAAGCATAAAAATCATCCCTCCCAGCATTTTGTATACTCAGAATTGGTTAAATCATTTCCTGAGGAACCGTAGTGACAATTTAAGCAGCAACATCCTTAAAAAAGTGACAACACTGTAAATGATTTGAACCCAGGAGTCACAAGTCATAATTTGTCATACACGTAAGTTGGCAAAGTATGATCGTCCGGGTGAGCATAGTCCAGAGAAGGACTGTTTGTGGTGATAATTCATTGACTGACGTTTAAACAAACTGAGTGGAAGTCATCATCAGAGACAACAGTAAGCTATAATCCGAGACCCAACTACTGAAAAATCAAATAATTTCTCAATAAGGAAATCTATCCAGAAGCTATGTACTTAAGGCATTTTTTGAATTGAAACTGAAAAAAAGTTTGCACACTGCTCCCCACCTTACACACAGATGCCACACAGGATGTACAGACATACTTACATTTGTTATTGGCTTCTTCTGTTCTGGTTTCCCTCCCTGTTATCACATAAAAAGAGTGTAATTACTTTTGATGGCACAGTGAATTGGTACAAAACCAAGATGAGCAAAGCAAGACCAAATGCCAGTGGTTTCATCTACATGTAAGCATGACCATATACATTGTATGAAAGGGAAGTGACTGAATTAAACATTGTGTTGTTTTGTCTGGCCTTGTACAAATTTTCCACTAAAAAAAAAAAAAAAAAAAAAAAAAATTCCTTCACACTTTACTTTCACAAAGTGCATCTATTTAAGGGTAAAGTAACAGCTACAGTACAACTCAGAGATAAGTGTTAATAACAAAGCACTTAAAGTGTGCTTGTTTGAAATGTTTAACACAAAAAAGGTGCCTGTGTTTCTCCTGTGTGTTAAACACTCCATCTAAGCTCTACTGTACTCAATTGTGCAGACGCGAGCAAAAATATCCCTTTGAAAAAAACTTGAAAACACCTCCCCCCTGCCCCCCTCCCTCCAGAAAAGAAGTCACTGTGCACAGCTAGGGAGGGTAACATCTACCCCTACCCCCGTGCCTACCAAAGGGCATGGATCAAGGATTAAACCAACCTTTTTCTTTCCTGCAAGGCTACTGGTAATTTCATCTTCCTCGCTTTCATCCTCTTCATCCTCATCTTCCTCTTCACTTTCATCTTCCTCACTTTCATCTTCATCTTCTTCATCTGACTCGTCCTCTTCCTCATCACTTGCCTCTTCATCACTTTCTTCATCCTCCTTGTTCTCTTTCTTGACTTCTTTTTTTTCTTTTGTATCCTTGTCTCCTGGTTTACCCTGCTGAAATATACAGAAACAATTTCAAATAATTACGTTTCCAGCGATAGCTGTAGTGCTCAGAGTAGGACTTGAACCGGGAACCTGCACAGTTCAAGACTGGCACCCTAACCCCTCAGCCAATAATTACTCTTCTTCTTTTAAAATCTATCTGTCCATCACTATCAGTACAATTACGCCTATATTCTTTTCCTTGAAAAGAAACACCTCAGGCTTTTTTTCCAAAGCCATTTACATTGTAACTTAGAAACACTATGTAAGCATGTTCAATCAGCACTGGAGGAAAGTACATGTATACAAATGCAACCAGCTACAGATTCAAAAGCCAACATTTTAAGCATTAGCTCTACATCAAATCACTCTGATATTCTGATAAAGGATTAATACTTGAAATGTTGGCTAATGCCTTCACAATTCGTACCGGTCCCTTTGGAGGTGTGCCGGGTTTCTTTTGTTTCTGTGTTGTGTCAACTTCCATTTTTTCTGACTCCTCGCTCGACTCTTCTTCATCCTCTTCATCTTCATCGCTCTCATCCTCGTCTTCTGCTGTAAATATGACATTTTTGTTAAGCAAGAGGTACATTGCAGAGTGCAAGGCACTCATAAGGGTACCAAAAATAAACCAAAAATTAATACCCATCAGTGTATAATGCATTAACTAGCAAGGTATTAGGATGCGTGAATTTTTAGAAATGTGACGCATTGAAAACAAAATAAAACAAGAATTATTTACAGCAAAGCCAATCAGCATGTGTGTAGCTATATGGTTTTCACACACTTACAATAAAAATAATAATTATTCTTATGTGATAATCTACAGTAAGGCGATCAGATATTTGATAACTTAGAGGAAGTTTCTCACATTTAAGGTTACACTAAACGTTTTAGACCATGTTGCGCATAAATGTGCTTTTGCGCTTAGTTTTTACACAAAGTACCCAAACCTATATATCAATTTATAGCTTATAAAGTGGAGAAACACACAATAAAATTATAATTTTGGCGATAGAACAAAAATCTATCTGCTACAACAGTTCAAACAAAATTTGACCGATGCGTATAAACGTGAATTACACATGCTAACAGTTGACTCTATGGAACATTCGGTGCTTGCAGGATGTTCAACAGACATTGAACTTTAGAACCGTGTGTGTGACATCAGTTTTCAAAACAAAATAAAAGCGATTTGAAGTTTGATGATGTATTTCTGTCCGATACTTTTTACAGTCGAGCCTATAATTTGAAAACTAAAGCGAAATTCCAAAATGTCACACACAGTTTAGGAGAAGAACTATCGCAGATGACGTGTGCCAAATTTCAGGTTTGTACGACGAATTCCCAGCTCAATCAGTTCGTTTGAAGACGGCCAAGTCGGTGAAAAATGAATACGCAAAAATAAAGCTTTGAAGATTTTGGAGTCAGATTACTCCCTGCGATGTATTTTCCGGTCATAGCACCAAATCAAATCCAAATCCTCCAATGACAGTAGATGTCCAGTGCTGACCTGGAGTGATCAAAATATTTTGTGGGAAAAAAAGGTTTCGTGTTGATTCAGTCCGTACGTGACACCAGGGAGAGAAGACTCCAACATGGGAAAGGAGAAGTGCTGCACTCGTACTTCGGGTCGCACTCGCCGGTGCTCAAGCAAGAATGATTCCTCGTTAAAGGCCACTGATCACGCTCATCCAAGGGAAGCTATGCTCCCTGAAATGCGGGAAAAGGGGTAAGCTTTTGTGATATTTTTGCAGTGGATTTCAAATGGCGAAAAGCTTGCAGCACTACATATACAATAACGAGATACGAATAGATTCGAATAGAACAGGCTCGCGTGCAGCTAGTTCTTCTGTATCTTTGTTCGTTATTTTCTTGACAGATTTGGATTTCGGGCCTGCTTTATTCCTTCCTTTCATCCAAGGACAATTTCTTTTCTTTTGTTTCATCAACACGGGTGCTCCGTGTTATCGATAAAAATAGTGGTTGTTATGGGAACCTAGAATTCCCGGATGTTGAAATGCACGTAGAACACCATGGCCTTCCCTGGGGGAGTGAGCATTGACAGCTTTTGACACCTCCAGGATGAACACAAAAGTCACGCAAAAAAACAAATCATCGATAACTTTGTCAGAAAAAATCATTTTCGAATACTTTTTTTTTTAAATGAAGCTATTGCAGTGGGCTTTACATTTTGCTATGAACGCAGTTTTTTTAAATACTTCGACCCTCAAAACCTTAATTGTAACCTTAAAAAAATAATTATCCTAAAGATCATTGGTTTAGCAAGCTTACCATCTTCCACCCGAGCAAGCTTTAGAGGAGGCCCTTTGGGCGTCTCTGATGCTAGTGGTCTTTTCTAACAAAACCAAAATAACACCAAAATAAATACATAAATACATAAATGAATAAAAATTTACAATTATTATAATGAAATAATTTTGTTTTAGGTTTACAGGAAAACAAGCTCATCATTTCATGAAAATGCAGGTCTGGTGTAATGTAATAAGCAAAGAGAGCTTTATAACAAAGAAGTTCATCAACATACCTTTGAAGTTAAACCTGCCTCTGACTTCACCAAATTGGCGGGTTTTTCATCTGCAAAACAAAAACACATTAATTTTTGTACTTTGGTATCACGAAAATATCACGTAGGCACACATCAGTGTGGCAGTGTTCACGCGTGTTCACTCAGCTGCTAAAATGTTTTCTTCACTGCCAACATCGTTACAATACAAGTAGAGTACTTCGTAGCAAGGCTTTTTTATTGATCTTTAATTTCTAAAGTCAAACTTAACTTATTGCAATTCTAACTTTGTGAGTCTGTAAATAAAGTGTGTCCATTTAAATGACAGCTATGTACACTGAGCAGTACTTTCATAACTTTGGTTTCATTTGTTTTACAATAAACATTAATTTCAAAACAACATTTTAAGAATAAGGAAAAAATAATAACCTCTTGCTAACTGAACAAGAGGGCCGTACTGGGGAATGTTGGCCCAAAGTCTTAGCATTACGGACTGAGCACAGCGAAGGTTCGTATAAAAATGACAGAGGGCCAACAGTACATGTAAGTATTTTATTGTATGGCATCATCTTTTTTGGTTGAGATGAGTTCCAGTCATTTCATTCAAATTAATTTCTGGTACGATGTCAGGGAATTTCCCGCGCTTGATGACTCGCATAGCACAAAACTGAAAAGATGCAACATAACAAGTTTTAAAACATCAATGGGGTCATCGATTCTATGCTTTGCTTTATCTTTGCAAGAAGATCATGCATCCAGTGAATCAAGAAAAGTATTTGATAACCGTACAACAGGAAATCAGTGGGTATTAACCCATTGACTCCTACACCGGCCAAAACCGGCTGTGCTGAGCGCATGTTCCACGTGGAGGATGCTTTATCCTTTACCTCCCCTACTAGGTATTGTTTTGTCCTCTAAAGCTGTCAATTGTTAAGAAGACATATAAACCAATCAGAAACTGTCTTTTGCGCATATATTTATGAGTTTTAGGAAGTAGGGGAAAGGCTGCTTTTGAACCCACCGCATGGAGTTTGCAAATGGAGAAAATGGCGCCACGGATTGATCGGTTCTGGATATTCAAGATGATTTTTTTTTTGCTCTCAGAATTAAAATACTTCTATTTTGGAGCTCAAAATGGAAAGAAATCCCCCTGAATAATGCTCAACTGCTGAAAAAAGAAGACATGGAGCTCGTTGAAGCGACGAAAAGCCTTTTCGCATTGAGATTCCTTCGATTTGCAAGAGACAACCTAAAAGTTGCTCAAAAATTTAAACCGAACCGTAGACTTCAAATCGATTTTACAAGACCTGGGAAAACGCTACAGTATGGTATATGTTGTTTTTGAATGTTGATTTGCTTTTTAAAAAATTGTTTAACTGATTGTTTGCCCCAGATTCGTATAATTTTTGTAATTTTGTTCGCAAATCCGCTCAACTCCCGATCAAGCAATCGCCATAAACACAATTGAAGTGTGTGCAAAAATTACATGCATGTTTGCATGCATGCAAGAAAATCGAAAGCTTTTTGCTTCCTAAAGCAAATGTATTGTTTATCTGAATAAATTTTTTGGCTGGAAAAGCTTTTTGTCGATTATTCTGTCTTTTTAATGACAGTGGGGTTCAAGAAGCAGTGTTTTGTAAACGCAGACTAAGGGCCTGTTTACATGGAGGTGGAGGACCCCGGGTAGGTGAGGTAACCCGCCCAGCCGTGGTCGAAAAATAGCTCGCGTTTACATGCAATCTTATCACCCCGGGGTCCCTGGGTGAACTTCCTTGAGAAAATAGCGTCGTCAATGCCATTGAAGTCGCACTTCGTTTTGAAATCCTTTACGTAACGCAAGAGAAGTTTGACTTGATCGGCTGTCCAGGTCTTGTTCTTAGGAGATTTCTTTGTTTTTTTCGCATGATTTTCGTTGGCAGAGACATCGGAGGCTTTTCTCTTGCTTTGTGTTATCGACTGATCTCTAGGCAGAGAAGTAGCGTGTGCTTCGATCGGGCCTTCACTTAAAGCATCACTTGAAATTTGAATACCTTCAGATTCTTCCTGATTGCCATCTTGATTGCGGCGTTCGACACTAGGCAGATGAACCCGGCGAAAAAGCTCTCCACGCTGATATCCTCGAGACTGAGACATGTTGTTGCGGTTCCAATATGGCGGGCGTTTGGTTGTTTTGGTTCGGATTTGGCGCGTTTTGGTAACATGAACCGACCCCGGGTAGGTGGGTTACCCCACCTTGAAACGTTTGCATGGCAAAAAGCGACCATGGTTGGGAGGGTTACCCTACCCAGCAGACCGGGCAACCCGCCTAGGCGGGTTACCCCACCTATCCCGTAAATGCGATTGAGAAAAAATGAGAGTTTATATGGACAGGCGGGTTACCCCACCTACCCGGGGTCCCCCACCTCCATGTAAACAGGCCCTAATTTGCATAACCGGGTTGAAATTATTTTGACATATGAACAGCTTTCAACAACACACAGAAAATTTAAGTAATTTCCATTTTCAAGGTTGTTTTCTGGCTAATACTTGATACACGTACACACTGTAACCATCATAGTTTTTACATTGATCAGAATATGTTTATTTTACTATTCCAGTGCAAAAAGAATTTAATTTGGGAAGCCTATGATTTTTAGTTATCTACTGCGCATTTAAGTAATTTTTTCTTCTCTTGCCAAATTTTCATTTTCACGCGAAACATGTGAAAACACGCAGGAGTCAATGGGTTAAGTCTGATCCTAATTTTTACCAAGCCGATTTCTTGTAAAATGTCAAGCCAACCAACAAGCCAACAAAGTTATCTGCCTTGGACATTTCCTTTTGCTCTGAATCAAAAGCTCTTGGACCAAACTTGGCTTGGATTGTCGAATTTACCTATGTGAAGAAAGCAATTTTTGCTTGGGCACCTTGCAGTTTGTTTAAAATCATAGGTTTGCCTTGATTCTGAACAAAGTGCGACTTCGAAGTTTTGAAGCAATAAGTAAACTTGCCTTGACTTTTCCAAGTCCTTGTCCTTGTGTGTGCAGACGTATCGCAAATATTTCATTTGAATAATGTGCTGAGAAAAATCATGTTCTGACAAACTGGGGACAGCACATGGTCATGGAAGCTCCGATGCAGTTAACTGCTTTCAATGAAATTTCTCATTTCCATCACTTCATATTTACATAATGGAGGAGAGTGTTCATGTCAGTCATTTTCAACACTTCTCCAGTCGTAAATGTTATATAACAAAACCCCAAATTTCTTTCTGGCCCTTGCTAATATTGTGTCATCCACGTCTCAATTTTTTTTTCTTTTAGGGATTATAAAGAAACTCAATTGGTAAATGTCGCTGGGTCAGAAGGTAATATTTTCTCAAGAAATTTTTTGCTTTTAACTAAAGTTCTAATAGTGTAGTGTGTAAGTGTAGCTTTCAATTAACGCTTTTCAGTCTTGTGTTTTGTGATTTGAATTTCCTGGGAGTGAGAGGGAGCGAGCAAAAACTATGCGAATGGACTGTTTCGAAGACAATGGTCTGTACTGTAAAATCCCGACTGAGAAATAGCCAATCCCAGTCTCGAGAATAGCTTGCCTTATGATAATTACAAGTATTTTCACTTGACATTTAGGTTATAAAACTACCTGCACAAAGTACGGAAAATGCAATGATGAATGGTTGATGACTGGAGAGCTATTCAAAGTCACGGATCTGCATAAAGTTTAAAAACCACAAGGTTTCACTACATAAGATACGTAAAGTGGATTATTACTGTATACCTTCTGATTCATCGCTTTCTTCTTCGTCCTCTTCATCCATATGCAATTCTACAAACAAAATTTTGATGTAAAAATACACACACAGTAAGATAATTACTAATACTGTGTTCTGAAGTTTCTCATTTATTTGTCAACATACATGTGACAGACTGCATAACAGTACCCTGAAGGAACTCAGATTTTGTCTAAGTTTTTAAAAATGTGGAATACAGCAAGTACCTATGTGCACTTCATGTACACTGTAACATTACATCTACAAGTACAATGTACCGTATTTATTCGCCTATAAGCCGAGACCCTAAACTTTTAGCACAGAACACTGACCCAATGTTGACCAAAAAAGTTCAGGAAACTCTCGGCTATAAGCCAAGACCCAAAACTTGGAATGAAACACAAAAAATAATGCGCAAATTTCCTAGGAACTTACAAATTCAAGTTGAAGTGAATAATAAACACGATCGAAGTGCTGACCTCTGAGGAAATACTTCCAAAGTTGCTGATTAATGCGCCGATCAATTCGAAACTTCAACATCCCCCCGGGCATATCCCGGGCATTTGACTGTGCATCGTGCTCGGGAAGGGGGGAATTTGAACGCTGCGTTGGAAGGGTGGGGAATTTGAACCAGATTTATCTCTTGTTCTGACGTAATATGCCCGTGGGTTTTTTCCAGTTTTTGCAGGGTTTGACGGATTTACAAGATAGTTTCGCCTTTTTTTTAGTAAATAGCTCTTTGAAAAGGGTCTTTAATACAGTCTGAAGGTGTCATTATGGCAGTATCTCTCTTTGAAAGGCCGCAAAGTGTTTGATTAAAGACAAAATTTGTCTTTGAGGAGGGGTAGTTTAGTACTAATTAGTGGGGCATTTGAACGGCTTTTTTGCCCCGAGGGGAGGGAATTTGAACAAGCCGATCTTCAGAAGGTCAAATGCCCGGGGGATTGCCGGGGGGGGGGGGGGGGGGGGATGCTGAACTTTCGAATTGATCGGCGCATAATAAACATGATCAAAATGCTAACCTCTCAGGAAACCTTTCCAAAGTTGCCGTTTGAATGAATCAGTGTGTTAAGGAATATTAATTGATCCTAATCAAAGTATAAACCTCCGTAACAAGAACAGAACTATCAACAGTTACCATAGTACTGATACATCGCTCCAACTCTCAAAGATAGTTTGCCTTCACAATGCCGAAGGCACGTCGTACCTCGTACACTCTTGCCTTTAAATTAAAAGTCATCGCAGAAGCAGAGGCTGTGGAAAATAACTCCAAAATCGCAAGAGATTACGACATTAGTGAGGCGATGGTCCGTGACTGCAGGAGACGTGACCAAGAAGTCCTATCCAATGGCGAGCTGAAGATGTCTGCCAGACGAAAGACAATGGGCCGCAACATCCCAAAATATCCAGTTGTTTTTGTGGTTTACGGAGGAAAGAAGTCAAGGTGAGAATTCATTTGTCATGTCTGTGTTTTTTTTGGATGAAACCAAAATGTAATGAATTTGTCACACAACTTTTTGACCGCGAGCGTTGTTTGCATAGTATCACATTTCAACTCACTCGTGGGAAGCAACACTTCTGATTGGTTGGAATCTTGCAGAGTCAAAACAATGCTGTCAAAACAAAGTTTACATTCGGCTCGCACAATTTATATTTTCCACAGTGAATTAAATGCTATTGCTTGTGTCGTTTTAGGTATCGCCGTGAGCGGATTAATGTTACGGTCTGAAAGCGAAGGAACTAGCAAATGATCCAGAATTCAAGGCCTCCCCTGGATGGTATCAAAACTGGAAGCGGCGCCGTTCCATAAGCCTCCGAACGAAGACAACTCTGGCTCAACGCCTGGCCGATGACTTGGAAAATAAGATCCTGCAGTTTCACTGCTTCGTGATAGCAGCCAGACAGCGAATGCAGTATCCACTTGCGAAAATCTTCAACATGGCTGAGACCCCGATGCGTTTCAAGCTACCTTCATCGCCACGACTATTACAAAAGTCAATAACCAAACTTCAGTATATACATTCACTTGGCTTATACGTGAATAAATGCCAATTTTCTAATGTTGGAGAAAGTTTTGTTTTGTAAAACCTCTTGGCTATAAGCCGAACCCCCTTCTCTGGCCTAAATTTCACCTAAACTTGGCTTGACTTTGTGTAAAAATCGCTCGGCTTATAGGCGAATAAATACGGTAATATGTATCAGCCATTCAAGAACCTGAGTTATAACAAGTTCAGGTATATGCACAGTTTTGATGTTTAAATGAGTTCTCCCAACTAGTACTCAACAAAATGTATGGAGATCAGTGAGAAGAACTCACATAACGATGCTGGGTCTTAAATGGATAAACCCTCACCTTGATATATGGACCCAGTGAGATGCAGTGGACCAGAACCTAAAAATGAACCACTGTCATCAGTAGTGATAGACAATAGCAAGAATTTATACTACACATAAATTCATGTGAAATGAGAAAACAGGCATGGTTACCCCATCTTGTCATGTTACAATGTCTGTAGTTAATAATCTTTTTTTTTCATCATATTACTTCTTTTTCAACAAATCACCTTACAAACAGCTTGAGGCAGGACACTGGATAAAATGAAAGGCTTCCATGATCACATCATCATTTGCTATTATTCTGAACAACATTTAATCTATCTTGAGTATTGTTTTTGTTAAGTCCTGTGAGCAATAAGAACACATGCAAGCGTACAATACATTTCCTAGCTAATAAGAAATACAAGGGACATTCCAGATTTTTTCTTGATAAGACACACAAGAAATTGCAACAATAGCCAGTCAAGCATCTTCCATAAAATCCTCTGGTTTGTATTTGCAATACCGCAGTATTCACAATTCTCCAAAGGTTTCCAACATGTTTCAAGGTCATATTAATGTCTATTGACCAACTGTTACTAGCTTTCTGCTTAGTGCACCACTGTTGAAAGCAGTAGTGGTGACATGTAATTATACCATTATATACAAGGTATTAATTCTACCATTATCAACTTCATGTAACAGTTTTCTCACCCTCTACAAGCTTGAAAACAGCAGATGATGGGAACCCCAGACTAAGTCGGCACTGAAAGAGAGAAAAAAAATGTTTGGCTTTTCTCAGAATAATTGCTAGTGAAATTGTTCAAAGCACAAGGTATGTCACATTCTTCAAGCATTGTCCAAGTGAACAGACTGTATGTAAAACTCTTGCGTTTTCGACTGAGGGTGTACCTTATTTAAATAAACATTTTAGTTGGTCCTTAAGGTGGTACAATTGGCTAAAATGCTTTCTAAACGGAGTCTTCTAAAATATTTTAACCACTTTGTTTTAATTTCTAACATAATCATTCTCTAGTATTTTTCCCGTAGAATCAGAATTTCAAGTCAAAATTTTGAATTTCCTGTCAGAAAGGTGTGAAAATTGACACCTAAAAATGTCACTCAAATTCATAAACATTTTCTTTTCTTCGTTTCTTTTTGTTTGAAAGCTTTGTTCTTTGCACTATCAAACACCTATGTAAAAAGGATTCTTGTGTGACTTAGCCACAATCCAGGTGGAAATCCTACGGAAAAAAATCGAAGACCTCTAAACCAGGCACGTGACATGCCACAACATTGATCCGATGCAACAGGAAGTTGCGGCTAAGTCAGGCAAAATAGCTGCATTTGTGTTTGTTAACTCTGGCAACTTTCAGCAGAATTGATTAAAATGTGTGGAAAATATTCCTATTTTCATCTCACACGCGCTGATAATCCGTCGAATTTTGCACGTCTCCATGTTTGTTTCCTGTGTTACAAGTTGCATTGCCTTCTGGGACACTCATTTCGTGGAAGAAACGCGGAAAATGGCGTATTTCGAGCGTGTAACACGTCCTAGAGTCAAACACTCGCAGAGTCCCTAGCAACCACGATAAACAATGACAATGCGGTCTTTTTGTCAGCGGTGACAATGCGCACAAGTCATTACGCACATATGTCTTGGTGTTCGAGGAAGCTATCGAGTATTCACGTGGATGTTTGGTTTCCTCGGCGAAACAGATTCAATCGAAACAGTGTTTCTTTCATTTATCAGGCGCATTTTTTCTTGTTGAATGGACTGTGAAAGGGGAAGCGAAATGCTCTGTGAAATTGTGGGCCTTCTCGCGCATTTAAGCACTCAAGAGGTTTGACTTTTCGTATTTTCCTACGATCAAATGTGACCTTCTTTGGGAAAACGTACACTAACGATATTCCGTTAAACGGTCCAGACCGTTAGCTATCCGTTAGTCATCCGTTAGAGCGTTAGTTGTATCCGTTAGAGGAGCAAGTCAATCCGTTAGCAACTCATCCCTATCCGTTAGTGCGTTAGCTGTAATCGTTAGAGGCTTGAGTCAATCCGTTAGCAACTCATGCATATCCGTTAGAGCGTTAGTTGTATCCGTTAGAGCGTTAGTCCAGAAAACGGAAGCGTTAACTGACGATTCTATCGCTATGCTGACTTAAGGGCGCTCAGTCGTCAGAGGCTTCTATGATTAGTTTTATTCGCTCGCGGGCAACGAAACTTATACACAAGGAGCCTGCACGGGTGCCTGAAACTTGTGATTCTTGCCAGACCTTGTCAACTTCCAGTGAACGAAACGATAAATTCCCTACTGGTTCTGCGCTTTTGAAACGAAAACGTCAAATTAATGCTTGTTCGTCGGCAGTCGGCAAAAACTACCGGCGATAAAAAGTAAACAAACAAGCACATGTCTTGAAATTTGCTTCTGAGCAGACTTCCGCTGCAGTGCAGGCTAATTTTCTCGTCTGAAAATGATCTCGAATGAATTTAATGGTTGCAGGAAAACCTTCGGTATAAAAATCATGACCTTCTTCCCGTCGTTTTGCTTTTAGAACGTGGCTGTTGAATGTATTTTTAGCGAGCAAGACCTAGGTTTCAAATTACACGTGATATATGCAAATTTTACTTGCATCTACAACGCAGATTGATTGTAGCGTTTTCTATCTTGATGCAAACGGTACACTCGGCTACGAAACGTTTGGGATTTTTAAGTTTTTTTCATTTGATTTATAGTTCTAAATAACTGAAGTTCTCTAGCAATTAAAAAAGTTTACAATCATTCAATACAACGCAGCTTTCATTCCGTCCGTCACACAACGTTTCACTGCGTGTTCAAAGTCCCGGTGGGTCAAGTTTCAACCAGAATTTGCATAAAGTTGTTTACGTGAGCGCTATGCACTTTTTAAAAACTTTCATCGGACTCGAGGAGTTTGCCCGATGTATTTATTGGAAAAATTACAATCCCAGTCGTTTCGAGAGAAAGTCGATTATTTACCCGTTTGAATCAGACACGATTCATCAAAACACTGGTGATTTTGATGTGACCCGTTAAAAGCCTTCAATTTTGAGCCGTTTATCGATCGACCGCTTTACTAAAAACATTCGTTAAATACATTGACAATAAAATAATAAGATGAACCATTCGCAACAACCAGCCGTTAGAGCGTTAGGGAAAAGCCTTCGACTGTTTGGACCAACCGTTAGAGCGTTAGGACAAATCGTTAGAGCGTTAGAACAAATCGTTAGAGCGTTAGAACAAATCGTTAGACCGTTAGAACAAACCGTTAGAGCGTTAGAACAAACCGTTAGAGCGTTAGAACAAATCGTTAGCAATCCGTTAGTTTTCTAACGGATAACGGATAATCGTTAGTGTACGTTTTCCCAAAGAAGGTCACAAATACGAAGACGTGATGATATTTTGGCTGGCTAGTAAACGTGCAAGAAGTAGGCAGCTTACATTCGTCTGAAAGAGATTCTAACACTTTCAAAGATGCGGTAGATTTATTTCTATCTGATATCAATCTGTTTACAGGGTAGTTATATGTCGATGTCGGGTAAATATCGCAAGTTTATCGCGGAAACATTTAGCTGTGGACCGCGTGAGGATGCATACTTTTGAACCAAAGATTGAAGATCTTACCGGTTTTAATAATTATGGAGATACTTTGATGAAAGAGGAGTTTGTGTACCTGGGTAATACTTCTAGTATGAGGTAGTTGTAGCCCGCAATTGTAATATTGCTCCTTTGATTTGTCAACTTTACCTTGCTGCATGAATGTACGGTCGGCTTTTCGCCTTGTCGTGTATAAATACGCCCGGGTATTTATGAGAAACTGAGCTTGCTTTTTTCTGATGCGTGGAATATCAATTGAATATCTCCAAAAGTTTGTTAGACTTCAGGTTGATATAGCTTGTCGTTATGTTTTCATTTACTCTCAATACCTTTAGCTTTGCCGCTGTAGATTCCGAGACATCCAGCCGTGCGCGAGACCGGAAGGGAGTCTACACGCAAAATTCCAAGATGGTGGCTCAAAATGGCCGCATGACAACGAATTTCAAACCTCTCTTTCTCGGAAACTAGCGAACACTGAGCCGCTATTTTGTAAATAACAACATAACAATACATGAACTACACAATAAGTGAAATAACAAGAAAAATTTTTTTTGAGACTTTTAGCCAATTGTACCACCTTAATGTACATATTAAAAAGAAAAAGTGGTTTTATAATACTGTTGGATTTATTTAAAATTTAGACACACTAGATCTGTTAGCAAAAAGATCCTGTTCAGTCAATATTTCATAAAAGCTTTTCATTTACAAGCTTTAATTAAGAACTTTTTTATAACTAAATGAGAGCAATTTGTTCTTAACTCTTTCGGTAAGGGAGGTGAACAGGTCTTAATTAAACTGGATGTGAAATGTGGCAATTAGTTTTAAAATAATTCATGGAAAGAGTAGTATTCTATACAAATAGTAGCAGTTTATTCTTAAATCTTAGCTTAATGTAGCTGTGTTATCAGTATTGGGTTAATTTGTGGATTCCTTAGAACTGTAATTAAAATAATTTTCTTTTTGGCTAAGATGCATAGTGCTAAGCAGTTGAATTTAATTTAACCAACTGTCACTGTGACTGCAGAAAAATATTTTGGGTCAAAATCTGTGTTGTACCATCTCAGTGGACAAAAACTTCACTTCCTTGGACCATATGAACATGTTGGATATCTTTTGGTCCTTTTTTCAGCCACTGGGAGAGAAATTAACTGTTTGGAGCCACTGGAAAAATGTATTTCTAGGTAGTTCATTGTGCAATTTGCTTGTCAATAGATAAAGAAATTAAAGAGTAACTTGCTGACTTCAAACAACAACAGCATTGGACTTGCAACCCGGAGGTCTCGAGTTCGAGTCCAGATTCGACCACTAGCTGGATTTGTTTCTTGGTAATCCCGAGATCAACTCCTTGGCCACTGTTATAAATAGCCAACTGGTTTGCCTCCCCCCCAGTTGGGGTTTTTAACCTTCTTAATGTTTAATTTGATTATTTCAGAAGGTGCATTTATAAAATGTAAATTGTAAATAAAACAAACTTTACCTGATCTTTTCTCCCTCGCTGTAAAGAAAGAATTGTGTGTGTCACAGAGTTATCACTTATGTCTGCTGTTGTCACCTCCACTATATTCCTTTCATCAGCTTTTGCTTTTGCACCTAGACAAGCCTGTAAATGAATAAAAGTCAGCTTGAGTGCCTACAACACATATCCAGGTCCAGTTACAGTTGAATGTCTCCTTGTCAAGCCTCTTCATACTGGCCACCTTTAGTAAAACTAAAAATCCCCGTCCCCCTCCACCACAGTCCTTATTGAAGAAATCTGCATCCCATTCATAGAAGAGACAACTAAACATGCCCCAAGGTATGTCCGCTCATGGAAGGATTGAATGTTTGATATACTACTATTTTCGTTCAACCCTGAAGCGTGACGATTTTTTCGCGTATGTTTAGTTTTTAAACTTAACGGTTTTGTCTAGTTACATGTCACTTTAGACCAATGAAACCTTGTCGGTTATGTCGCGAAGCTGACAAGGTTCTTGGCGCCATTCGAAAATGTTTTGTTTACGTGCTCTGAGTAGTAGTATTTCTCCAATCAACGAACTTAGCTCCAGATTTCTTATTATTCATCTCTGTCCAGAGAAACCAACAAGTTTGAACTAAGACTTTTTATAAAAAGAGCAATTACAAAATATGGAAGCACTTTAAAGATTTGGTTCCCTCCACTAGAAGTCGATTTTTTAGTATGTATAATTATATATGTAGTACACATGGACATGGGAGTCTGTAGCCACAGTAAAGCAGTAACTACTTTAGCTTGTTTGCTGTAGCAGACCCGTATTTTGAGAGAAAGCTTGAAATAAAAACTCTGCTGTCACTCAAACAGCTGAACTTACGTTTCATAACAGTTGTGAACGGAAGAACGGCTTCATTTCATCCTGACAACATCTGTACACAGTCGACCTGCATGGATTCTAATTGGTGAGCCAGTTTTTTAAGGCGAGATGCCTTCATGCTTTCCTTGTCAAGCCGTACACAACAGCAGCATCGTTCCTCGCTTGACACGTTTTCTATGACGAGTTTCCTCGCTCAAACACTCAGTGTGCTAGATTGCACGTGGTACAAACAAATTCAACTCAGCTTACCTGGGATAGAACCAGCTTCTGTTCGATGTCCGCTCTACTTAACTCTTCATCCTCCGAATCCCAGCTATACTCTTTCTTTTCTTTACTTAGCACACACCCTGTGGGAAAGAAACGGTTACAAGACGGTAATAGCGGCAGAATTGGGTTAAGAAAGCGGCTTACCCCAGAAAGATTCTCTCTCTATCGACGCCATTTTGAAAAGGAACGACTGAGCACGTGCTCGGTGTTGTTGCACGCATCCACGGGAAGGGAACAGCCGCTGGTCGTCGAGAGGCACCCAAGGCATGTCGGGAATGTCCCTGTGGTCGCGGGAAATCGGTCGTTTCGCCTACAAGTCGATTCGCCTACAAGCTTGATTCGCCTACACGATCGGAGTTGTTTCGCCTACACATAGAGGCGATTCCCCAACACAAATAAATACCGATCGAGATGTAAGTTTACCTCGTGATCAACATCTTCTTTATCTTATCGATCTATCGTTGCGATCTATATCGCATCCTGCGCGTATTAACAAATGAACAAATGATGAAACGATTCTTACTGTTCATCTCGTCGATCTATTGTTGCGATCTATATCGCATCGTTCGCGTATTAAAAAAATGAACAAATGATGAAACGATTCCTACCGTTCATCTTGTGAACATTGTAATAAACCATTTAAATAAATGTAGATACACGTATTTGATGTTATCATACGTCTGATTCTCTCCATCTCGTTTTAATGAGCGAGGTTCGGTGTTGGAACTTGCACTCACTTTGACAAGATTTGCTTGCCAGCCGATCTATGATTTTTAGTTTTCCAACTCATTAAAAGACGTTCAAAACTATGTTTCCTAAACATCTTCTCCAGCACCTCGCACGGAGTTTGCTCCAGACTTCACGCAACTTTTACTGACAAGACTCCTTGTTCATCCAAAGGCACTCGCGGTCCAATGTGACCGAAATTAACACTTTTGGTTATGAAAAACACGCGTAGTCCTTGTGCTTTTTAATTAGGATAAGTCACAAGTCGTGGCCGTCGTTTAACTAAAAAGGTGTCACAAGTCAGTCTTTGTTTCTACGAAGTGCGAAAATGTATCTTATTACTGTTCAGCAATTAAAAAAGTCACAAGTCGACAGTGCTACTGTATTAATTTTAGGCATTGTATTAGGCATTGTGGTACGGTGGCCCACAACTGTCACGGCAAAATCTTTTTCGTCACGGCAAAATCATTTTAACCACGGCAAAATCATTTTGGCCAACAGGTGTAATAAAAAAACACCTCTCAGAAGTAAAATTCTCCGAGAGAAGAACTAAACTAAAACAGAAGAACAAGGCTGCACGTAAGAAAATACTACCCTTTGTCACACAATACCACCCAGCATTACCTGACCTAAAGAAAATTCTGATGGGAAAATGACACCTTATACAGAACCAACCACAGCTGAAAAAAATCTTTAAGGAACCTCCCATTATCTCATATCGAAAAGGTGTTTTTTATTACACCTGTTGGATATCCTCTACACTTAGTTTTTGATGTTTTCCTCAAATGCTTCCTTTGTATTGTGTTTGCACGTCAAGGACAGATACCTTGTGAAATGTCCCACCCTTGTACACTTTCGTGTCCAAGAATGTAATCTCTCAGTTTCTAATATTTCAGCCGTAAATTTGATTGTTGGGTGAAAGCTATTTGCCTTTCCTAGCAATTCTTCAATTTTTTCTGTGCTGGTGTCCCACAAAGAGAACACATCGTCAATGTATCTTTTCCACACTAACGGTTTTTTGCTTCTCGATCGGTCTAAGTATGTCTCTCTATTTTGGCCATGAAGATATTAGCAAAAGCTACGGCCATTTTCGTTCCCATGACAGTTCCATGGGTTTGTAGATGATCGCTTCCGTTAAAGCGGAACTAGTTTATTTACCTCGGTTGAAAATGATTTTGCCGTGGTTAAAATGATTTTGCCGTGACGAAAAAGATTTTGCCGTAACAGTTGTCGGCCACCGTATTGTGGAGTGTTCTTCGCCAGCTCTTTCCTGATGTAAGGATCAAGGGATGCGTGTTCCATTGGACACAGGCTCTTTGGAGGAAGGTAGGTACAAAATGTTAACAACTGCCTGTTGACGATTCTACTAATTTTCGGTCAAGGGAAGGAACTAAGCGGGTGATTACTAGCATAAATTGCAATGTGATAAACTTGATATTAATACAGCAACTTTCCGTTCCTTTTGTATACAGCTATTTCAATTAACGTTGTCGACGTCGAAGGCTGGCATAATGGTCTACACCGCCGTGCTTCAGGTAGATGGAATATGCCATTCTACCTCCTTATATCGACCTTCTGCACCAAGAGGCCCGGCTGACAGCCCTGAGAATCCGTTTAGTATCAGAGAAAAACTAAAAAGAATTCAGCGCAGTAAATACAGATCGCTTCAAGCCCAAGTATTTAATCTCTGGGATGATTACTATAATCAGCGGAAAAATGCCGAACAGCTTCTCCGTCAATGTGCCCATCTAAATGGTCCTAAACGCTCGAGTTAATAGAATAGGTTAAGTTACTATTTGAATTTGTTGTTTAAGGGGCGGGTATCACTTGGACAACCCACACATCCCCGCATGTACTTAGTTTTAGTTGTAAGCAATAAAAATGTTTGTATATAACAGTATCTGATTTCTGCCTATTAATATATTGCAAGTATTTAGTGACTTCCCCGAATTTCCCGTGCTATCATACCGTAATTGCTACGAGCCTTAGCGAGGAGCAACACTATTTGTGACCTCACAAATATAAACAACTAAACAGTTTAAAATGTGTATGTTTAGCGTCTCCTTTAAGGCAAAGAATGGTTTAATCACAGGTACTTGAAATTACAGTCTCTTTACAGTTTGAGGATTGTTCATTTGTGAATACGCGAACGATGCGATATACCGGTAGATCGCAACGCCACGAAGTATTAAAGATTATTAAAGATTATTTGAAAAGAAAAACTGCTTCAATATTTTTATTTTGCCTCTTTAACAGCTCCAAAAAACAATTTTACCAATTTTACTCAGTAGAACCGTGACGCTTGTTTTCAGGGGGGTCTAAATCCGCGAGAGGGGGTCCAAATCCGCTAGCGGATCTGGACCGGGGGTCCAAATCCGCGGGGGGTCCAAATGCGCTGTGACACAGGTGTACTTTTGCGTTGTGATTTCTGCCAATCTTTTGCTAAAATTTCAAGTACTTCAGGTCTTAACTGTGAGGGCGCGTCCGACAACTTCCAAATCGCATGACGTCATTCATGCTGTCCAAGAGTAAAAATAAGCAATAAGCGCGACCCTGTTGTCATTTTGGAGCCATGAGCACTGCAAAAACCTAGAAAATTATGCCCATTATTAAACTTTTTCATTTGAAACTATACAATGGATGGAGTAAAACGTGCGTTTTAATTCATTTAGGTGAGTCTGTGATTAAAGTACAGACACACGAATGACGTAATGAGCCGCAACGTTCTCCCTGCGCAAATCATCACCAAGCAAGCGTAAGGATTTTTAAAACATTTCTACTTTAATTTTGTGAGAATAACCGATATCAAAACAATGTATAAAACAGATGGATTCCATTTGGCCTTGCGTGTGTTTACTCTGATAAGGGACGGACCATTAAAAAAGTGATTGGGAGGGGGGGGGGGAGGGATTTTTAGCCTGCCTGAATTTTGTTTTGGCCCATTTCCTGTGCAAGAATTTTGTTTTTGGCTACAGCCCTATGCACGCATTTTTTTTGAGAAAATATTTTCCTTGTGCACAATTTGCTATTGAATTAATTAAAAACAATGCAACTTTGTTTCACTAAATACATAGCTTATACTATTACGTTACTTTACATTTTTAAGTTTATTTTATTACAAAACACTTTTTAATAATGTTCGCTTTAAAATTTAATTTACTGAAGGAGGTTTCAAAAGTAAATAGCGATTTATAGTGAAAAATTGTGTAATATTATTGATATACATGTATGGATTTTTTATAAAAGACGTTGTCATTTGAAATGATTTGATACAAACAGTGGTGTCCAGAAAGATTGATTTATAAAATATACAGTACATACACTGTTATTTCCTTAATTTAGAAACAATTCTTTTCAAAAACGTAGCTCATAAATTGCCTTTAAAACTTTTGATATAAAATACATACAGGTACCTTCTAACCCTTTGCTGGGAAGTTAAGGGTTATAATTTAATGTAACAGCTTTTTGAGGATGTAGACAGAGTGGGAGAGTAGGAAGCCACTGGGAGAGGAAGGCTTTCCAGTGCACTTCCTTAGTCCTTGCCCTCTTCTGTTCCTCTCCCACAATCCATCGTTGTCATTCCAGACCCCACTTACTGATACAGCCCCCCGATAATGCCCTACACTCCAAACTGTCAGTCCAAAAAGAAGATACCTGTTAAGGATACCCAGTGGCGTCCCTACTGCCCCCCCCATCACTTTTCTAATGGTCCGTCCCTAACTCTCAGAGGACGTCAAAACGCGGTATGTCTGGTAACTAGGCCAACATCTGTCACGCTACTCGCCTCAGTGCGCCTCATGGCGTACTTGTCCGTTCTTACCGGGTTTAAACGTCATCGGTGTATTCTCAGAGTACACACGCACGGCCAAATGGAATGTATTTGTCTTTAACGTTCTACTTTTTTCTATTTAGCCTAAGTGTACTTTTGCTACTTGTTTTGTGCACTTATTTAGGATGGATTTGTTTGGATCATGCGCCCGTTTTTGTACGAGCGACTCTGTTTTAAAAACAATAAAAATTCTCACGTGCAAAAGCGGGATTTATATCCCGCTGCATATAAATTGAGTGTACGTGTATTTGTGTGTTTAGAGCATTTAGCCCGGTTTACACGACAAGCGTTTTGGGCATGGCACCCCTAAAATTGGACAAGCGGCACCATCAAATTTATGGTATAAAGGGAGATGTGTTGGCCTAGGGTGAGGAGACCCTATGAATTGGTGGTCCCGTGCCTGTTCTCGGAGGGGTGCCGTCCCCAAATTTTCTCTTCTCGCTGAGAATTATGGATTAAATCTAAGATGGCGTCGAGTCCCAACAGTAAAGTAACGTGGCCGGAGGAGGCAACAGCAGAGGCCCTGATAGAACTTTACAGCGAGGAAAGTATCCAATTATCGTTGGAGGCTTCGCGAAAACGTCCTCAAGAAACCTCCAAGATTTATAAAATATTTCTGGTAGAAATAAGGCGTTTACGTTTCAGGTTTCATAACGGTTATTCAACGGAAACATGAATATCCGCGGAAACACGCATGTACATTACGTTTCAGCTGAACTGCGGCTCTGCGGAAACGCATTCCTTAAACTCACATATCCGCTACGTTTACGCAGTCACGGAAACTCTGATAGCCATCGTGTTTCCGCGACTCGTAAATTCGACGGACACACAATTATCCGCTGGATTTCCGGAGAGTAAATGTAACGATAAATCACGAATCCGCAAGGTTTACGCAGTTACGAAAACTCTTATGTTTCCACGATTTGTAAATCTGACAGACACACAATTATCCGCTGGATTTCGGAAGAGTACATCATTCACTGGGAAGTTCAAGTTGGGATAAGAAGGGATTTGATTTCTCTTCTAAATCACAGATACGCCTCATAAAAAAAGACATAGTCGGGAATACCCGGCTAATGTGGATGCATTCCTCAACTTACGGTACACCCATCGGAATTTTAATAACCAACGAAGTTTCTGATACACAACTTTTAGAAGTGGAAGCTGCGTTAACAAACGTCTTTAGATCCACAGCATTTAAGTGGATTACGTTTTATTTTCACTATCTGTACAGAGAATGTACTCGAAAAAAAAATATAAGTGCTGAACATTGCAACCAAAGAGCAACGGAGACTATTACTATATGCATTTAAATTGATTCTTACAAATATCCAATCTGAGGCCATTGACAAGAGCACCATTATTTCCACTCGAAGATGGACAAACAGTCTTGGCACAGCCCACTCAAAGATGGGCGGCCCTACTTTTGTCAATGAAAAAGTGGTTCACATACTCGAAAAAAAGAATAATGTAGTGCTTAACTTTGAAACAAAAGACGAAGGAGACTTTTGCTATATGCATTTGAAATCAATCGTACAAATATCCAATGTGAGGGCATTGACAAAAGCGCCATTATTTCCACTCAAAGATGGACAAACAGTCTTGGCACAGCCCACTCAAGGATGGGCGGCCATACTTTTGTCAATGAAAAAGCAGTTCACATAGTCGAAAAAAACAAGAACATAGCGGTGAATTTTGAAACAAAAGACGAAGGAGACTTAAGCTATATGCATTTGAGATTAATCAATCGTACAAATATCCAATCTGAGATCATTGACAAAAGCACCATTATTTCCACTCGAATCATGATTAAAACAAATCTTGAAAATATGTACTAGATGTCAAATATCGATAAGAAGAAACAATTTACTAGAAGTTTTATAGCGGATGCTGGAAGCATCAGACGAAATTGACTTAAAACCTTCCATACGTGCGTGTTCTCGAGGTCGTGATTTCATCTCCGTGAGTAATGCGTTTCTAGAAATAAATTTTTCTTCGAACATGTGTTTTTTATTCTAACTTTTTGAACTAAACGAGGATGAATGGTAGGTCATTCATTTATTTAAGGAAAATACGACTCTACATGATGTATCCAAACTTGAAGAATTTTTCGTTATCTATTTTGCAAATATTCCGATTGATTCACTATTACAATCTGATTTTAGGCGTCTCACTGGAAGCGTGCAGACGCTCAATTTGACTATTATTTCATTACTTTCATTTTTTTGGCAACTTTAAGGCGTTTTACTGTAACATTGGTTTGTTAACACAAGAATAATGCTTATATTCCATGGCTAGTAGTACCTGTATACTACAGCCCTGTGGTATACAGGGCCTCTTTTTAGGGCCACCTTCTTTTTAAGTTTTTTTTCTGTTAATGTGCTAGGTTTAATAACTAAACAAAATTTCGACAAATTCTCATTACAACTTCTTTTTCGATGGAATCACCTAAAGGAGCTACTTCACGGATAACACATCTTGAAAAAATTGGCAAGTTTTTTCAAGTTCGTCATTCGTAATCCGTCTTAATCTCCTTCAGTTGTAACCATCCTTGTTTAGTTTTGGTTTATTATTACTTCTTTGGTGTTTTTCTAACTTAGGAAACTATTATTTTGAGGCTTCCTTCTATGAGAAAATAATTTTGTCAGATCAGAAAAATGAATGAAAACGCCATGACATAGTTCCTTTAACAGTGCCCATAAAAAAATAAAATAAAAAAAAATTAGCGGTTCCCTAAATAAAGGCAATTTTCGCGTAAACCGACAATTGACGGGAAAAACATTTAGGCACGAGAGCCCAAAACTGGGGGTGCCGTACCCAAAACGCTTGTCTTGTAGACCGGGCTTAAGTGAAAGACATTTCGCCAGGAGTGGCGTGTTAGGCGCCTTATACTTTCTTGGCTTTCCTGTTTCTATGCTCTCGAATGGCTTCAGTCAGCACAGCGAGGCCAGCTGTTCGTTCCTGCTATTGCCAGAAGCTCCGCAGTTTGAATACCTTTGGCGCATTTCAATTTGTCATGACATTTGCGAGGCACTGTGCGCCAGGGCCTGGAAGTTCCAGAGTGTGAATCCGGCATATCGTTGGTTTTTGGTCTCCAAACATTAAGAACGAACATAGCACGTTCCAATTGTCAAGGTATTAACAAGAAGTTCAAGTTCAAGAGTGGAAAATGTGGCATAAGGAATCATAGAGCCAAGAAACTGAACGCAAGGAAGTCACAATGCTTTTTAAAGTGAGCCAAAACGTATTCAGTGGAGAGTCAATATAAAACACAACCACTGAGTATCGAGTTACTCGACCAAGTTTGTTTTATTTACCATTACATTACCCCTTACAGTTTTAACAGCACTACAGGAATAGCAAAATGCCTAGATTTCGAATCTTTCGATAATAAATGTTTTACAAACAATTTAACCTCATTAGACTATGTTTTGAGACCGAGTGAGAACAGTCTAAATTGATTGAGAAAAACAATTCACTAATACCTGGATATTTGAGAAAACATTCTAGTCTAAGAAGACAGTCACGTATATTTGATGACTCTGTTCAATTTATGAAATACGATGGTAAATTTCACAACACCTACAAAGAATTTCTGAACATTTCCCTCCTTAGATATCACGTAGATGTTATGATTCGATTTCTATTTTCCATTGTCTTTCTCTTGTTATCACTTCAAAGTTACATCTTCTTAGTGATTTAAGGACGATGCGTGCAGTGAATGCACAATGGGAACAAGTGACAACGTGCATTTTAGTAGAAAAATACCTTTTTTCTTCCTTTTTGCAGACAAAAATATAGAGCTTCAACTTGCGCAATCTTTGAAACAAATTGAGACAAAGGACAAAGTTTTCTTACTTTATGAAAGACAAAAGATTTACTCTGCTCATTTCGCTCATGTTAAGATAAAGCTTAAACCTTAGGGGAAAAAATGAAGATATGAAAATATTTGGATGGAAAACTCACCCATTCGACTGTAATTTAATCAACCTAAATAATGTCAACAGACAGACAAACTGTTTAAATTGAAACTGTAAGTAAAGGAAACTGAAGTCCTTCCATTTGCTCTGCTGCGGTTCCATTGGGACAGTTAATTAATTCCAAATAACTTCCTGACGGAGTAGCCCTGCCATAAAAAGAATGGTACTGGTCAGAATCCTTGATAATTTAACCCTGGCCTTTAAGCCCTGATATAAAATGCATATTCTCCTTACTGTTCTCCATACATTTCTTACGGAACCAGTAAGGAGAATTTGTCTAAATATCAAGACACCATATATCCTTGGTGATCACTTTCTTTATTCTTATCACTTGAATGTTTGAACGAGTATTAATAATGTAAAGAGAAATTTCATTTTCGTCACTGTTAGGGTTTAAAGGGTTAATGCCCTTGTTTATTCCGAATGCAGTATGCATTCTCGTGTGACAGGGTTGTTTTGCTCCACTTTACGGATGCACCGATGCCAAATAAAAGCTGTGCAATTTTCAAATTTTTAAAGACGTATGGATCAGGTCAGTAGCCGGAGACAACACCACCAAATCATTTGACGAAAACCTCTGTGTAACGATTTGACAATGAAGAACCTAAAAGCAGCCCTTGTAAGGCTAGGAATAATATAAACTAAATTCGATTTTGAGACGACATTACGGCTTTATAATGACGGCTAAGTTGGGAGAAAACATGTTCCCTATTGGGCGGAGTCGATATTTTCTCCCAACGCCGTCATTATAAAGCTGTAACGTCGTCTCAAAATCGAATTTAGTTTTTTATCGCGATCCATGTCTCTCTTTTTTTGCGAAAAAACAAAAAGCCAGAGCAACAATTTTTGTTGATCAAAATAGAAATTCTTACTCGTCGTGAGGATTTGTACGCGCGATACTTGCTTACGAAAACAGTTTTGGTTTTGCTGCAAAATGTTTGAATTCGCTGCTTTTTCAACCCAAAACTGCCAAATGAAACAAAATAAACTCTTTCAGTGCATCAACATGATTTTTTCAAACGACGAGGATTGACAAAATAATAGAATAACTTGACAATCAGCTTCTTTTCCAGGCTAAAAACTGGAACACAAATGATAACGCAATACAGTGCGCGCATCGCGAAATAAAAACTGAAAAACAAACTGTTTTAAAGAAACAAACACAGTCTTGAAGCTTTAGCACTCACATTTTCTGCAATCTGTCAAGGTAGGTTGCTTGTAGGGATGAATCACATTGTAATAAAGGTTTTCCAATTATATTAGTGGACAAAAAATAAAGTTTTGCCGGTTGTTTTGTGAAGAAAAGTTTTTTGTCTGCCCTTGGCCACGTTGTCATGACAGTTTTTGAACCAATCACAAGCCAGCATTTTGAGACGACATTATCACAAAATAACGCCGTCTCAAACGCAATCGAAAGAGACCACTGGATCGCGATAACATTCAACATCCTTCAACAAGCCGGGTGGCCAAACGTGTTCAACAGGTTTAGTTCAATTCTGTTGAAGGGTGTTGAATGGAAATGTTGACTCCGTTTGACAAGGGCCTAACTTTGTTGATACGACCACTGATGGACCACGAAAAAAATCTATTAACAGTGTGGTCGGAGGGGTATTCAAATACGACAATGATACGAGAAGCTTTTTGCCGGGCACAGGTGTCGTCGTAGGACGACTTCCTGATAGTTCTGTTTATGTAGAGTCTAACTTGACTACTTACCGGCATGGCGTATACGAATAGGACAACAAATAGGATAAGGATAATAATGATGAGAAGGATAAGGAGGAGCCATTTGTATCGCCTCCAGATGATGTACCGGAGGGTCTTGAACGGAGACGTGAACCACAAGAAAGAGGTCGCGGGGCGGCTGTGGAGAAATGTCAAAAAGTTAACTTTCACAAACCAGCTCACTTGCAACAATCCATTCTTAGAAGAATCTTAACCTTCTTGCGTGCCAGCTACGCACATATGCACGTGGATAATGGCCTCACGTCTTTCTCGCTGCTCAGTGCTGATTTTCTGTATTTCTGGATTTGCCATATTTCACGATATGGATTTTGTCACATTTCCTTAAGTCATACAAAATTTGGCCCTACACTAAATGAAAGTACAGGTTCTCTTCTCTCCAAAAACGTATAGGTTAACGTTTACAGGAGTTAAATTTATTTACAAAGAATGATAGCCGAAATACTTGTACGGTGCTGGAATTGGGTAAAGAATATGCAACTCCATGGTGCACTAGGGGTGAAACACAAACCTCAAACCGTCTTGATGATAATGATTGATTGGATCTCATGGGCCAACGCCCGGAGAGTGCTCCTGGTTGCTACCTTCATTGCTTTTTGTTATCGCGTTGTTACCCACCAAAAAACCAAGGCATGAGAACTGTATTAATTTGAAGGCAAGAGGGCCAGACATAAAAGGAACTACACCATTATGATCCTTAACATGCACTTTTCTTGGAAAGGTCCTCTTTACTTACTTTGGTTCCTCTAGGACAGGGTGCTGATTGGGATCATCTCGTCCTTGGCCCGCTGGTTTCGCAGCCGCCTCGTATCCAGCAAGTACCTCGACAGTCATCTCAACTTTACCCTGCAGTCACAACATACAAGAAGAGTAGAGCGGTTTTCAATTGAGTTTCGAAGTAATTCGCGTTTTGTTTTGGTTTTGCTTTACTTCGCCCTGTGATTGGTTAAAAAATCTCGCGCCACTTTCTCGACCAATCAGGAGTAAAACTCAAACCAATCGCGACTTGTTCGCACGCTTTTTCCCGCACTTGGCGCCGGTTACATGTATTTGCTTCAAGTTCTGATTGGTTCATTGGGTAATTTGTGTTTGTTGAGATTGCCTGGGATAATTACTTTGGTTTTGGTTTTACGACACTCGTTTGAAAAGCGCAATAAATACACTAATTCCCGCAATGCTTCATGATGGAAATTGCTGTGAAAATCCCGTAAATATAGGTTTCTTGGCTGATCATGCAGTTCGCAGTTGGAGTTTAAGAACAATCAAATTACAAGTGGGGTATTGATGATACAGGCACAAGTAAACAATGCGGACCAATATTTCATCGTAGGAACTTATTGTTTCCAGGTTCTAACAGAAAAATACCGACTAATTTTCCCTCAGGAAATTTTTACGTTGTCAGTATTCACTTTCTTTAACTTCGCAAGCTTAAATTGTGTTACATTAAATTATATTTCTGCCCAAGGAACTCAAGTCGCCATTAACGAATTTGCCACATTAACGCAGGCATATCGCAGCGCTACACAATCGAGTTAACCACTCAGAGAGAACATCGTTTCATCGCTTTTTTTTTCATTAGACCACCTGTGACGAGTCTCTTTCTTTTCTTTCTTTTTTTTTAGCGAGAGAAGATCGAAGCGCGAGCGAAGAGTGGCAAGGCCTCCACGTTTTTACCGTTGATTTGCACAATCTATATATTTCTACTCGCGCCTAGTTTTTCATAAATGATGAAGTTCTTCTCTAAACGGACCTGTACTTCTGGCACACCCGGCTTGTAGCAAGCCCACCAGCCCCTCGTACTCTTCTGTGTAAACAAGTCCAAAGTCTTTCCATTCAGACCAGGGTCTTTCTTCGCGTTGCCACAGTGGTCAGAATTGGCACAAGGCTTCGCCAGCGCATTCAAATCCAGCTCCAACTGACCTGTGTGAAAAAAAATTGTTGTGTAAAGACAGTTTGTTCTAACCTTAAGCCCTAGCTATAAACGCCCGTCTTAGTTTAACAGATTAAAAAATGTTACCCCTGTAGACCATTTGTCAGATACCATGTAAAAGTTTTGACGAGCTGGGGGGGGGGGGGGGAGTGCACGTGAATTTCAAAGGTTACATCAACATTTTTAGCTTTGATCGAAATAGGATTTAAACATTAAAAGAAGGAGTTCAAAGAACTTGTTGTATATTTATATTAGGTATGTCAATAAATGTAGCTTTCATTGCAGCTCCTATATAGATCGAAGTCAGAAATGTCTTATTAGCTATACCACAAGTATGAAAACGAAGTTTCCCGTTATGTCACAATATACCAACTAGAGGCCTTAGCCTTTTTAATAATGTAATATTACTAATTTCAACAACCGATCAAGATTACACTTGAGCCCCAGATGAAAACAAATCATGTCGATAAAGATAAATAATTGAAGCTCAATTTAACAAATGTTATTTTCCCAGGGAAAAAAAAAAGATCGTGAATCAGCATACCAATGAAATCGTCACTTGAGAAGGTGTCGTTCTCCCAAATCTGTATTTTTAGTTTCGGTGTTGCTTTTTCCTCAGTCTCATCGAGGCTCCAGAAGTGTTCCTAGACAAAGCATTTTGAACGGTGAGAAATGCTGGTATTCTGTTGTCTACATATTAGGCACAAAATGCAGTTACTCGGATTGACCCTTATCCTTTATTTACTCAAATTATCAGCGGGTAATAGGATGTCGCCACAAACATGCAAGAATCGTCTCAGTGTTTAAGGGTTTTGACGCTGAGACGTCTCTTTACATTGGTCTCCAAGTGAGCGTTTTATTCTAAATGAAAAGCCTCTGGGCATTTTCTGTTCCTCAGATGGTGTAATTCAGGTGAGAAGAACCTTAAAAAATAGAACTATTTTATCCGATTCATCTTCACAACAAATGTCTGAGCAAGCCCCGCCAGTAAAGTTATCTTGGACGTTGGTATGACGCTCCAAAGGCATGTTTAGATCTGCCTATTTAATATGTGCTTCTTAGGTACGCTTTACCTTCTTTCTGACGACAACTTTCTTCTCAATTGGCAAGTAATCAAACGGAAACACCATTCGCCAGTTGAAGTTACCATCACCATCCAAAGATCTGACGAAATTGAATGAAGATTACAGGATTACAGAGTAGAAAAATTTCAATTAATACTAGTTCAATTACTATCATTTGAGTCCCTTTCCCTGCTAGAACTTAAAAATCTGAAGTCACGGAAACAAAAGCTGAAAAAAAAAAAACGGACAGTCAGCGTTGCAGGGTAGTAACTCTAGAATCTGTGGATAAAATCGAATATCATTTATATTCAGAGCTACAAAAGTGAGTGAAAAAAAGAAGATGTTTCCACTGTTTCCCACGGTGGAAACAGGTGCTGTTTTCCCGGGGCTCGAGTACTGTTTGTGACACTGTACACTGGAGCGGTCCCTAGTTTGAGTCTATCAACTTATCTAATTACAAATTGCTATGCTGACACTCGTTGAAATCAAAAGGTAAAACAGGTGTACCTGTAATGGACATCAGTCTTTTCTTTCTCGTTCTGAACGTCGATCCACCTAGAAGAGAAACAGATAAACATATGTGATATTTTTGAAGAAAAGGATTTGATGGATTGTTGAAGCTCTCTTCAATCTTCCTGCAATTTCCCAAACATCGCCGCCAAACTGCACCGCGGTGTCAAATCGCACAGAAATCGCAGCTAGTTTACACTTACGATTTTTTTGGCGAGCTCGTTAGAGTTATTACTAATAGCTATCCGTCTCCTATTTAATATTGCTCTAAGATGGAACGACGATCACATAATTTTCCGTTCCACAATGACCATTTTCTACAGGTGAATATTGCCGAAATACACTTTTTGGGTATATAAGAAGGCATACATTTATCGGGGCGATATCAACCGTCCGCTGAGGCTCTAGGTCCTTAAGTACATTTTATCTTTCTTTTTCTAAACGTATTGTGTCCGTGAAGTCGTTTGATTGGGTTTCGTTTTCGTCGCAATCAAATCGCACAATTACTGTAGTTTGAAATTTAAATCACTCTTCAACGCTCCCCACCCCCCTCAAATCGCCGCAAATATCGCATCAAAAGACACCTTTGTGAGCAGGCCTTAAGGGGTGAAGAAAGAACTTACCCCTTGACATAAATGTCACTCATTTTCTCGCCTGTGATGGACTCTTCCTCCAAGATGACGTCTGTAGTGTTCCAGATGATGACACGCAACTCTTGTCTGAAGTTATTAAAATTAAGAATACAAATAAACTTTTAAAATGATTTTGAAAAACCTACAGCCGTCCCTGCCTAATTTTTTTTTCATATGGGTCGTTTTGTCTCTAATCATTCCACACAAGTGAGGTGACCACACCCTGCCTCGCGTTTGCTCGTTGTTGTATATTCTATGTGTTACTAGTAATAAAACTCTTCTGTGGTAAAAAAGTGAACGTTTTTCAGTGTTTGCGTAATTCCTCGAAAAAATATTACTGGTCAATTTTGAACGAAAATGAAAGGAATTAGGGTATACTCTCCCTCCCTGTTTAGCGCCTGACCTGTTTTGCTATTACATAGTGAAATTGATGAAAGTCAGCATGAGATTGCACAAAGTATGTGTCGAGGAATGAAAATGTATGGATGAGAAAAGTTTGGTTCCTGTCGTGAGTATTCAACATGAACGCTTGCACATCGGCAGTCTACGTAGACTGTATGATAAATATAATAGATGTATTTGACTTACTTGACCGGCTTCCGTTCATCAATAACAACAGGTGGTTTAGGGTTACCGTCTTCTTTTGGAAAGATGTCGACCCACAGCTGCAGTTTGCCCTGAAACAGCAATCAATGGAAATAATTACGTTTTGCGCGGATACAGCAAGTACATGTATCTCATTCTGGTATCAGCTTATAAAAATTGTTCGATTGTTTTTATTGATTCTTTATTCAATCCTTTTTAAACGCACCAAGGATATATAATACATTTTATAACGCAATTAGAATGTCTTCGAAGGTTTTTCCTATTATGCCTTGGACAAACAGGTTGAACATTTCCATTCAACACCATTCTGCACAGTTAGAATTCAACACGCTACACGCGTTTTGTGCTCCCTGTTGATTCAACTTTTCTCTTGTTTTTTGGGTGTAAACGACAGTTGAATTGGTTTGACTGGCACGAGCAACATTGCACAACATTCTTGAAAATGTTGATTGGCGTTGAATCCTTTTTTAAAACCGAGGCCTTAGAGGATAACAATGAAAGAAGTCCAAATAAAGCCTGCGTAGTATACGTTTCTGTGGGATTTTCTTCGCGTATGAACTGAGTGTTTCTATGCGATAAAAACTGCGGAAACGCTTGTTACGCGGGCTGCTCCAGGAAACCTGCAGGTTTACCTGTTCAATATCAGGTTGAACCGGACTGTACAAAGATCTGGTCTCCACGTGCTCCGGTACCACGTTGAACGTGTGCAGAATGTGCAGAGCCAGACGTTCGTGTGCAGGTCCCACTTCAGTCTCTGGGGGAGTTCCTTCCTCTGTGCAAAAGGAAAAAAACAGGGACGCATGGCAAGTTTATCCCGGCCATTACTACATGAGGGTGTATTATCTAGTGAAAGTTGGAAATAGGAAGCGAGGAGGCACAGCTATGTGTAAACTACTCATAAAACGGTCGACCTTCCTGCAAGCACCTTCACAAAACGCCAGAAAGTTGGTTATTTAAGGTTGTTTACACAAGCGATTTTTGATGTAATTTTTGCTACGCTCTCTAATGCAACTTTAATTTTGTCGCAAGTGTAAACTAGCGGGATTTCATTGCATTTTCTCAGCGGTTCTAGTGCGATATTTCCCGGAGGAAATTGCAGGATATTTCCCAAACATCGCCGCCAAACTGCATCGCGGTGTCAAATCGCACAGAAATCGCACTGAAATCGCAGCTAGTTTACACTTACGATTTTTTTGGCGAGCTCGAACGCGACAAACATTGCCCTGAAAAGTGCGACAAAAATTGCAGAAAAGATCGCGCGTGTAAACCGGCCACTACAATAGGTTTTGAATACAGTAACTTGATTGGAGAAAATAAAATGTGTATAATGGACGAGTGGTCGCTCGCAGTATTTACTCGTCAATTGAAACGCCCAGCCATTCCCGCGACATCCCGCGAGATTTGCCATAAGGGGTCTGCAAACGCAAGGAAACCCCAACAAGCTCAGGTTGGGATCTCCTTACCCGTTTCCTAAAATGAATTCGATGTTCGTTATCTGTTTCTCTTTTAAGTGGATCACGTTATGGTTTCTTTATTTCGTCGGTGGCCATTTACAAATATCAGAAAAACACAAGAGTCAGAACCAAGACCCTAATCCTTAAACTTTTAAACCAAGTCCCCCTCGTTGCTACACATTTTGAGCGATGAATAAAAGGAATGCTGTACTAACCAAACTGAGCCAAAGTGTATTCTCTGTCAGCTATAACAATCCTGTCGGGGTTTTCCTTTTTGCCCGGAAAGTAAGTAAAAGGCTTCATTGTCATTTCGCAGTATTGCTCCAGGATGCTGAAAGGCTTCTGGCTGTGGCGCCAGGCATTGGGTCCGGAGCTAAAGAAAGAGAAGAACAAACATTTTACGCCTTATAAGAATAATGTGCAATGAAAAAAATGTGATAAACGTTAATTTCGATAGATACCACTGGCGCAAAGTTTTGGATTAGTTTCAGTTTGTCAACTTATTTTTGATGGCTTCCATGACAACCGGTCATTCCAAATGAAAGAACGTTCGCTCTTACGACTCCTTTTGCTCTTGTCATAGTTTGAATTTGTTTGGTCAGATCAAAAGAGAGCTACCAAAAAGTTGTCAAAAACTAACAATAGACTTCGTTTAAGCTGGAAACGGTACTGAGCACGTAGCACAGTTAATTACTCTTGTTAATGCTGAAAAGGTAACCTACAAAATCATTCCGTAGCTTAACTTTATCCGTAACTGATTGCTATTAATTTTTACCCAGCATCACTTCATATTACCTACGTTTATCGTTATATCCTAGCAGTTTTCTACTTACGTAAAATAGGTCCTCTGCAAGCCACATTTTGAATGGAATCGAGACAAGAGCCTCTGTTCCAAGTCAATCACAGTTTCACCAATCAGATCGTCCCGACTCAGGTAGTCATAATCCATGACTTGAATCTTAAGGTCCTTTACTTTGGGAATCTCTGCTTTGAACTCGAACATCCTGGGTGCAAGAAACAAAGGAAGAGTTTTTGACGGATACGATGAACAAAAATGTTAAAAACGTTACATTTGATTACTAAGTTGTGTACTTTTATGTCAGCTAATTTATACTAATTTATGTTTTAATTGTCCAATTCATTTCACTTTCCTTCGTGTTTCAAGCATTCAAATAATTCAAATGCATTTTCTTGCTTACTTAAATGAAACTTATCAAGGGAGTTTTAAAAAATCTGTAGTCAAGAGAGCATTAGCAAATTGATTAGGGAAAAACTACGGTTCCGACAAATTTAGCAAAGTGGATGGCAGTGCTGTCATTTACTCATGAAGTGATATGATTGGAAAAGCCACAGTGATGTTTTTCATAGTTTAATATGCGACTTACTTTCCAAACAATGGGTTGAGCGTATTGGGCTTGAAATTGTCTTGTTCATCATATTTCTTCTTCCCAAGCGACACAATGAGGTATGGGTCAGCCTAAGAGAACATAATTAAAAAAAAAATCGACATCAGTTACAATGATACGAAGTAGCCTTAGATAACAGCTGTCAGTTCAAAGAAAGACAATACTATTGGGTCGATTTTACTGGATGGAAATTATAAAAAAAGCAACAAACGATTTGCCCTGAAAGGAAAAATTAACTAAGGGAAGACGGGCGCATGGCAAGTGATTCGTTTTAGTTTCGGACCTGAGTGGCATGTTTGTTCTATGGGTCTAAGGCACGCTAGTTTAATTTCTTTCCCTTTTCAGACATGTTAAAATCTTAAATTTTCGCTAAATTTAAGTCGAAAACACATTTACTTTTCACAGTCAGTTCAACAAAACTCCTTAACCAATAAGGTCTTGTATATTTGTTTGATTAATACTTTTTAATCAAGCAAAAAAGCGTTAAGACTCACCAGCCCACTGGGATCTTGAGGCTGCAGCTCGGTTGCCTAAAGAGAAAACGGCTTTTTAACATTCGAAACACTCAAATGTTTAACGTAAATGATCTAATAAGTGCTCAAACCGTTTTTCGTTTTGAATTTCGTTTTTAGGGAGGCCTTTATTAGATATGATAATAGGCTTTTATTAGAGAGAGATGTTTATTCACTGTCCTATATTTCGTCCATTTCGTGAGCTTTGGAAATATATTAATTGGAAGCATCTATTCAACTAAACCTGGAACATTAATAACATGCACCGTAAAGATTTTCAATGATTTTTCAACATTTTTCCTCTGTTTTTGGGGAAAGCCAAAATTAGTTAACTCCTTTGGCTGGGTGCGTTTATTAGGTATCAGGCGTTTTTCTTTCCACCAAAAGGTTCTTCGGAACCCACCTCGAAAACAATAAAACATGTTTTTTTTCTGTTTATAATTTGATAAGACATCGGGTTTTTTTTAAAGTACGTGTAACCTCCAGTCTGCATTACAAACATGCTTTCAACGTTGGATTTCTTAGTTTTTAGACATAGATCGTCTTTAAAATGAACAGTGTTACTCACCATGACCACATAGACTCGCACTGTGCATTCGATTGGTTCTGTGCTGGGGAGGTTCGTGAACATGGTTTCAGGAAGTTCAGTGACCTCATCAGGAATAGGATAAATGCGGAATGCTCCCTGGGAAAAGAAAAAAAAGTCAACAAGCGATACAACGACAAGAGCTTTTGGGCGTTCTACCAAAAGGAAATGAAAACAATGAATTAAGCCATAAAGCGGGTGTGACGTCCGAAAGTTGCTCGTGCACAAATTTTGCGAAACTCAGTCTGTTTTCTATGAATTTTTCGGCCAAGTTTCAATCGTTGTATAAGAAGTGATGATAACATACCTCGCAGCAGTTGCAGCCATCAAAGCGACCATAGCGACTAATCCGTGCGATTAGTGTTTACTTTTTCAGCAGTCGAGCGATCCTAGCGAACAATGTTTTGCGTAACCTGCTATATTTTGTGAATTGATGATTGAGGAAGCTACCGTATTTTTGTACCTTAAATTCTCCGACATTGGTGTCGTCTTCATCGTCATCATCTTTTGACTTGGTTTTCCCGCGACGAAGCGGAAAGGTTGCAATAAAGTCGTTGAAGCCCTTGAACTCTGGAACCTTCTCCAGTTCTTTGTGGTAAATCTAAGGTATTAAGCAATCATTAAAAGATTATAAGATTGGGTTCTATTATCAACAACAAAATGCAAACTAGAAATGCTCTAAAGCTCTAAAGCAAGCTCTAAAGCAAAATAGGACCAACCTGCGAAATAAAACCAACAAAAACAATAAGAAATCGCAATAACGATAATGAAAACAACAACGACATCATCATCATCAACAACAACAACAACCACGACAATGACCAAGACAACGAAAGCAAATCTTATTTACCTTAAGCGAGTCATAGCCTTTTCCTAAGTATTTCTTGGTGTGATCTTCAAAGTCCGCCTTATCGCTTGATTTGTCGCCAGCCAACAACCCAACGAGCTGCAAAAAATATCAGACGTTTCACTGAAATAGGTTTTAAGCAGTTAGTTATCAACACCATGTCTCGTCAGTAAAGAGGGTCTACAATAGCGTGATTCAATTCCCTTCCCACGTCAGTTAATTTGTCACAACCCTTCATTTAGATCCAGTCCGAATGCTCCTCACGATCCCACTTTGGTTTTGTGTTAGTTGATTGGTTGAAGTTTGCTGTTTTGGATCCCGTTTTGATTCCCATTTATAAAAGTGGATAAAGGATCAAGAATTAAATATCAAATACCAAGCAAGTAACAATTAGATATAAGAGATGAAATTTAGTGCAGTTTCTGTTTGTGTAGTTCTAGCATTGTCTATGCATTTCGTTCCGAAATGAATGAAAAAATTTATTAGAAGTGTCACTTTTATTATGGAAAACAGTTATAATTATTAGTAGTAATTTTAATTATTAGTATTATTAGTATTGATGTTTCCCTTTTTGTATTATATTATAGGTTATATTTTACCGTTTTTATAGTAGTTATCATATATTCATATATTTTTTTAATATTTACACTGTAAAGTAGGTCACATTTCAGCCGGCCCGGGGGCTGCAATGATTTTACTTCCTAATAAAGCTATCTATCTAAAGCTATCTATCTATTTACTAGCCGGGCACAAGTGGCCTACTTACTGGGGACAGCTACGATTAAATTACAATAAAGTTGAAGTTCATTTAAAATTCACTAAATACAAAATTTCATTCAATAGTATCCACAGTAAAAGCAGTATTTACAATTTAATTACTCTAAGAATAATCAAGTATTGAGCACGTGTGGAAGTATTTAATAGGTCAGAGATAAACATAGTGATGATAATAAACAGTTGTGAAATTGCTGGGCCTCAAGCGTTACGCAAGTGGCAGTTAGTACAATTACTCTCACCTCGGCTATTAAACAAGCCAGGTCCTTTTTCCTGATGTTAGTCTTAAACGCTAATAACGAAGTTTGAGCCCTATCCCTACTTACTCGATAATTTTGACCAGAGAAATGGTCCAAAATATCTAAGTGAATGTTTCCCAAATCTGACGGTGTTGCTGTCTATTTGTTTTTTTATCAACAACAGTAACAACAAAACAGAAGCAAAAGAAAACAACAAAAACAAAAACAAAAACAAAAACAAAAACAAAACAAACAAACCTTTTCTCCTTTTTGCGTTCTCGCTGCACCACCAGCTCCAGCCAGCGACGCAAAGTACTTGGACCACCAGTCAAATTTGTGTCCTTCCTGTCAAAAAAAAAAAAAAAAAATTCATCACCACTGTTGTTATCCAGTGTCAAACAAGCCGTCGTGTAAGAACAACGAAACTATTGGGGAATAGACGCCCAATCATCTTTCTGAATACCATGCATCACACCATGCACTTTCACATCCAAAGGACTGACAGCTGACCAAAAAAAGATCGGATTGCGTGATGATGAGGTAGTATTTACAACACAAGCTTTTCATGTACAGTTGAAAGGACGAACCTTTTCATATTTCAGTCCAAGCAAAAACACTACTTACTTATATATCTAAACCATGAACGAGGAGCAAATTAAAACATTTTCTTCACACGTGCAATGTCCAGAATTTGTTTCTACTCAAACTCTTGCCAGGCTGTTTGCGAACCGCACGCGCGTGACGTAGGGCGCGTGTATTGTGGCTGTAGTTTGAACCCAAACTGACCAATCATAGCACACATATTTTTTGTAAACATTTTATGATTGCAGATAGCGTTTTGTACTTACCATGAACTTTTTCCTATCCTCCTCTTTTTCTTTTCCTTTCTTCTTCTTGGCGTCAGCTGGGGGAGCGGCGTCGACAGCGTCTGTTACTTCTGGCCAAACCTTCTTCTGAGGGGCTGAATCAGTCAAGTCTACAAGTACCTCTACAGGGTGGGTAGAAACAAAAAGTCGTCATTTATCCTTGTAGAAATTTTTTTAGATTCAGAAAGCAGGAATGCCAGCTGGAAACAATTCAACTGAGATAGCAGCATAACGAAGAACCAAAAATATTAATTTACTGCTGCTGCCGACAACAACAACAAAGACAAACAACAACATCAACAGAAAGAACAACAGCATTAACAACAGCACCACCCCTAACAATGAACGGAAACAACATCAACAAATTAATACGACAACAGCATCACTAACAACACCAACGCCAACAACAACAACAACAACAACAACAACAACAACAACAAAAAACTCCAACACCAACAACGACAACATACAAGAGAAATACCAGCCAGTAACAAATGTTCCAACTTTTCATGCCATAGTTCCTATGAGAAGCAACACTGTGTATAATATCGAACCATTATCTACAAGCGCGTGTAAACATCAGATGACTGACTGCGTATTCCTTGATAAACTATTTCACTGTGAATGCTCGTGTTAGTGTAGACAGAATCTACCATTACTGGGGAAGTCCACAGTTGACACAATAACAACAACAACGACAAAGACAGTGACAATAAATATTGCCAAGGGGAACAAGAATCCCTTTTACCTTCACCGCCAAAACTACAACGAAAACAACAACTAGTAACTATGACAGAAGTGAGATCAACATCAACAACAACACGACAATAACTAACATTACTAAGGAAAATCACCAAAACAAGAAAATAGAAAAGAAAGGATAGGCATAGCCTGAGAAAACAGCCGCCGTCTCGCGAGGTCGCCACTTGAGCCCTGGCAAAACGACGTCTGAGCAACGAGCGCAGAAATTCCAAACTGATGACGCGTCACTACCCAGATCTAGGTAGTGCTTCTGATTGGTTCAAACGAATTTTCGTCGCGTTTGAACTAATCAGAAGCACTACCAAGATCTGGGTAGTGTACGTCATAAGTATGGAATTTCTGCACTCGTTACTCAGACGTCGTTTTGCGAGGGCACTAGTGGCGACCTCGCGAGACGGCGGCTGTTTTCTCAGGCTAGGATAGGAAATATATACCATCCACTTCAGAATCTTCCGGGGTCTTCGATGAGGGCAGCTTGCACTTGAACGCTCCAAGAGACTTGACTGAGTGGATACCAACCAAAGGTTTGCGACCAAATGCACGATTGTCACGCACCCGGATGTTGATTGGTGGAGAGTACATATCTTCTACCGGTAAATTCTGACGGAAAAAAAAAACAAGTAAAAACTGGAAAGTTAGTTTTTGAAATGTCATCTTTTACTGAACAAGCTGAACAAGCGACTTTCATAAGTCATTAGGGGAGCAGGGATAGCGCAGTGGTGAGAGCACTCGCCTTCCACCAATGTGGCCCGGGTTCGATTCCCAGTCCCGGTGTCATATGTGGGTTGAGTTTGTTGTTGGTTCTCGTCCTTGCTCCGAGGCTTTTTCTCCGGGCACTCCGGTTTTTCTCCCTCCATAAAAACCAACATTTCCAAATTCCAATTCGATCTGGACGTCAAGTGTTTACTCATGAGCCCCTGGCTCGGGAGATTAGGCAACTACTCCCAACACTATGACGTTAAATTTGATTTACCTTTTCTTTCTCCCAAACTCTGATAATTCATCAAGTTTACGGAAGAAAAAATCGTCCATACTGCGGATGTTTGGACATCAGGTCTTAGTTTACACACATACTGACGATTTTGTCTCTTCTTTTTCTCTTCATATGATGACTTGTTTGAGAAGACGTATCAAACAATCGAGAAAGTATTTTATCAGGACATATCGAATGCCTAGCGTCGTTTTTGCGACCCTCTTCTCGGTGTTGATTCCGGAAATTCTTCTGAATGCAACTATTTCGTATTTGATATAGAACAATAGGCATGGCTAGAACTTTTGGGTCTGGAAAAGACTTTTAGGTTTGACCACGAGAGAGCTATTCAGTGGTGCTTTTCTAAAATACCGTACGAGATGCTAAGAATATTTCCTTACTCTGCCCTTGGGAGTAAAAGCATTGACTCTAAATACAAGTAAATGATTTTTCTTCAACCATCCATAACTTACCAGTATCTTTCTCTCCAAGACTGGTTCAGCAAAATTTGGTGTCTTGCTAGTGTTCTCTATGGTCTTCGAAGGAATGACCGTGCCCATGCATTCAAACTCTATTGAAGGAGAGGTCACTTTGGCCAGCTGGAATTTCTTCATATTCCGTACTCCCCAACAAAGGACCTAAAATCATCCATATGTAGGTTTGATTGACTTTACTCTGATGATGACTTCCGCTCACGTTGTGGAAACGTCAGTCAATGTCACCACAAACAATCCTTCTCAGGACTACACTCACACGGACGATCATAATTTACCGACTTATGATATGACTCCTGGTTTCAAACCATTTACAGTTGATTAGATCTTCTTAAAAGAAAATTTTTGGAAGTGTCTTTGGACAAGAAAGGAGTCACATTAAGAAGACTGGACCAAGGCCTCGGTCGAACGAATTCAAAATCACTCAACACTGTTGAACACTGGAATTCCTTCGTGTTCCGCAGTCCTCGACAAAAATCGTCCAATTTTTATGCAAGTATGATTAGATGTCTTGAAAGAAAACCTTATATTTGCAAAGTATCTTTAGACAAGACAGGAGAACGGTTAAAGAAGACTAGGCCCAGGCCAACTTCCATGCAGTTGGCTTGATAGCTCAGCTGGTTAGAGCGTAGAGGTTATGGGTTCGAATCCCGTTCAAGCCTGAATTTTTTCAGGTTATTTTTTTATCAAGTGCTTAACTTGACATCTTTAACTATACGATGGTCATCATTATTTCATTTTGAATCCAGCTTTGTTGCACGGTGTTGAACGAGGTGGCCAAGCAAATTCAACATTGCTTTTCCATACCTGCTGAACCAAGTTGAATCAACATCATTCAACAGGGTGGCCAAACGCATTCAACATTTTGAATACAGCAATGTCAAACGGAGTTGAATGCAGAGTTGAACCCGTTTGTCTGACGCTTAAAGCTAAAACGTTACATTGTTGGTTCGCTATGATAAACGTGATATAACCTCTACTCAGTGTTCCACAACTCGGATTTACCAAGTTTCAACCACTCGTACCTCGACTGCAGTCCTTTGCACGACAGGTCTCACTATGCTGCGCACAGGATATACGTCACCACGCTTAGAGGGAGGGTGAGGAAGCTTTGCTCCTTCGTCCTAGAATAAAATACAAGTTGAAAAAATTATTTTAAAAAAATGTATTCGACGGCATTCTTCTTCAACTCAGCTAAATTAGGGGAACGTTAGATGGACAACCTGCTGTTTCCTTTCCAAGATGTTTTTACAATTTCACTTTTGCATCCTCTTGAATAAAGTAAATAACTATTAGATGCCTTTTAAATAACAGTTCAAGCTAAAACCGCAGCCAAAAACTGTGAAAATTTTGTATAGAAATACGTTTGACCACGCGATCAATTTCTGAGTACTCCAACAATTTAATTAGTTACTGTTCAACACCTAAGAACACCTAAGTCGTGAACAGAAGATGCCGGCCGAAAAGAACAAAACAATTTTATTGCGTTTCCATTATCAAACCAGTTTAGTTTTGGAGAAAGCATAGCGCCGTGGCGCTTATTAAATTTTCCGCGCCTCAAATGCGGCTCTTATTCGAGGGCGGCGCTTATGTAAAAATTGGACGCGACAAAGAAAGAAAAAACGCTGAAAACAGACTACTTGCACAAGTAACTGGAAAAAGGAAGAGAGAAGTTTGGCTTATTGAGCCGGCAAAGTGCACGGCCTTTACAACAGAACTATGTATTGCAAGAATTCTGGATAGAGAACCTAATGGACGAGTGGTGATATTTTATCACTTTGAACTGAAGAACATCGCTTTTGATGAAAAGAAATTACCAATGCTGTTTAAGAGTTGCTTTGTAGTCTTTTTTTAGTTATACGGAATTCCTCGAATAAGCGCCGCATTGGGACGCAGCGCTTATTCGGGGGCGGCGCTTATTATCTTTTTTGTCTCAAATGCGGTGCTTATTCGAGGTACGTAGTACAATACAATACACAAAGCACACTGCATGTAACAACGACAGAACATAAATTGTACACGATGTCTTTCATAAGGAGTAAACCTAAATAATTCCTTACCAAAAACAGCTCGGCCTCAACTAGGATCTCACCGCCATCTTGATCTCCTCGCATAATCTTGTGCCACAGTAGTTTAGCTTCTGGGGCTTCAACTCCCTTCAGCCGAACTTTAGGATAAAACACACATCGGCCGAGGAAATCATCCTTTCCCTAAAAAGGTTGAGGTTGAATAACGTCAGTTTTAAAAATTTAATTAGATAGAAACTATTTTAAACTACGCGACATGCACTAAATTCCGTGACTAAGTTTGTTTTAGAGCAGTTTATCGTTCGCTAAACAACCATTGTAACGGCTTTATTTTTTGGTAACCAGGTTGCCTTGGGGCTTCGCTTCTTTTATAAAGTTTAACCATTTTCATACAATATCAAATCGCTTTCTGGGGACAGGAGTGTTAGAAGTGTTACTACTAAGTTAAACATTCTAGAGCAGATATCATGTATCTCACTAGTGAATTAGATGCCGTGTATAAAACATAGGCACGTATAATACATCTGAGCTTTAAAGCACGCAATAGTATTTCTATTGCGACGTAAAATAATGAGCTGTCTTTGACTGTACAATTTCAAGCTTTTTGTTCATATATCCGACATACCAGTCCCTTATCGTGGTCAAAGAGCTCTACCACAACACTAGGAGGATTTCGCTTTATGTTGGCGGGATCTTCGCTGATTTCCAAGTTTGCAAAGATCAGAGTTTGATCCCACGTAGGACAGGGGGTCTGGGTAACAATGTGTGTGATTTGGCTCTGATTTGCAAATGCAACTCTGGCGTAAGGATCTGAAAATACAAGGACACCAAAAGTAAGTTTCTCTTGTGCGCTAACCTTCATACTAAACCGGGTTTACACAAATCAACCTGACATGAAAGTGTTCAACTGGGTACCTACCGTTCATTCCGCTTTCGTCTTTGGCGATAAGGTCACGTGCCTGGTAGAGGTAAGCCCACATCTGATACTTGTGTGGTTCTAAAATGGAAAGGACAAATTAATCGTACGATGACCAACACACTCGTGTCTAAACACGACCGTGAATGAACTACACAAGATGAAGAATGAAGTTGATCGTGTTTGCCTGGTTCAGAGCTCAAAGCTTTAACAGGACTTCAGTTTAATTTTAAATTATTGATTCCCTATTTCTACCACACAGTAAAAATCCGTACCTTGTTTTAGACCAAATCCGTCTAAAACCTTATATCAGACCAAATGGTGCAAAACGCAAAGTCTACATACTCATTTAGCATCAAACGTTATAAGACTGTTAAAATAAGAGAGGAAACTTACTCTTGAAGGACACAAACATCCTGGGAGACAAACACAGCGCACTTTCTTTGTCCTAAAGAAGATATCAGTTAAAAGATAACTAAATTCGGACTATGAGCTTGAGGTTTCTAACGGCTGTTAGTTGATAGAAACTAGTACCCCCCCCCCCAAAAGGGTAATTGACGTAGCTAGCCTGCGCCATGAGAAGAGGGAGAAGTGGAAATTAGCTCCGCACTCGCAAATTCTCCCTTTCCCTTCTCTTTTTGCTCCTGCCACGTAGGGTATGTTTTAGTAGAAGCAAACTACAAGTACAATAGAGTCAGAGTCCAGATAAATGGGACCTTAATTCATCAAGCACTATAGATGAAAGATGTAGAATTGAGATGTAAGATCATTTACTGAAGCGTAGGTTTATCTCATATACTTTAAGTTTAGGACATTTTGCGTATTTTCCCTTCTCAAGCTAGAGGCGTGAAAAGTGACTTCAAAAAAGTAAATTTAGGATTTTTACCTTGCTTTTAAGCTGAACTCTCAAAATCGGTGGCAGTTTACACGAGAAGCCGTCAATCTCTCCAGCGATTGGAACCATCTTCAACAACCACCGCCTTCTTCTCACGAAATCCATTTTCTTTTCCTTGGCGTGAAACTTCATGTTAAACAAAGGAGCGTAACCCCAGCCTTCTGCTAACAGCTTTTGCATGTGATCCTGTTTTTTCGTTGCTTTTGGATCCACAAGTTCCCTTTTTCGGACGAGTCGTCTTCTTCTGCACATGTGATAAGCCTTCACTACTGGCCCATAAACTCCGTACGATGGATTAACAGCATACTCCCAGCCTACAGGTTACAAATAGTGTCAACCACAACCTTATTTTTAAATGTACAGAACAAAGACAAACTAAGGTAACCACACAGAGTAAAATCAGATCAATACTCTGAATTATTTCAGACTATTAAATCAATAGCTATGATCGACATCTGGTTCGTGGATAATTCGTTCAGTTCTTTGGCGGTGCACGTGCGGTGAATATTTTGGTACACGTCTTTGCCGTCCTCTGCAAAACATCAACACGAAATGACAAAATTCAAGGTTCCGTGGAGAACTTAGGCTCAGTCTCCATCCGTGAGTGTCTCGATGCGTCCGCGATTCTTGCCACCTTCACGGCTGGGCACACGGGTTTGGTTATTGTTTAGACTAACCAATCAGAGACAAGCCCCCTGAAATTTGCGGGGCAGAATGCGGACATAATTTAGCGGGATTTCGCGCTGTTTTCGATAATTATTCAAGATGGTGGACGCTGCGAGGGTTGACCGTAATTATCAGAATGCTTGCCATACGCTCTTCATGAGTTTGGTCTTGATTATTTCTAGGAACAACAGCGTCTTGCTATGAATTTGTAATGACGTCACGGACATGCCACCAAACCCGTGCGCCCAGCCGTGAAGGTGGCGAGAATCGCGGGCGCATCGAGACACTCACGGCTGGAGACTGAGCCTATGGAGAACTCGACCAGGCGACTAACTATGTAACGTTCAGCACAGCCCCGCAAATTCAGCTCCTGGATAATTCGACCACATTCCACTAGTCAGTTGCACAAGTTAAAGAAATCGCGAAGTAGTTTGCTAAAGGTAGATTTGTTTCGTAGTTTCGTGATTCTCCAGACCATGACGTCACTGACCTTCTGCGTCACAAGCTCTGTTCTTGTCTGTTTCCCATTCCTGTGACTTCCACGCCCACCCAGGAGGAGGCTGCTGCGTGGCTGGCGATGCCACGTCTTCTCCATTCTGTTACACAGTTGAGAAAAGAAAATATTATCACAAACATAGTAACAGATTGCCGTCTTGGAAATTAGACGATCTGGCGGGATTCTAAAGCCACATAAATAGGAAAATAGACTTGGCAGGGTGTTGCTAGGAGAGAAAGAGTAAACCCAACTCGGGAAAACCCAAGCCATAAAACATGAGGACAGTAACCTTACAATCGATCTCTGCCTCAACCTACAGGCCCCTAGACTACAACGGTTTCCAACTTACATTTAGGATGTTTTACTCTATCAGCGAAAGAAAAGACAATTTCAAAAGTTTTATTTTTACCGCATCAGTCCAGTTGTGCTCTGCTGGTTTGAAGTCTCCACCGGGAAAACTTCTGGACTGATTCTCAAACACTTCGACCAGGAACTCTTTGTGCCCTTCATCAGGGTCGTGGAACAAACTAAAGGAAATGGGACGAGAAAAGTTTTAAAAAAAACTTTTTCGCGAGAAGGTATATCCAACACAGAAACATCTTACCAACACACACAGGCCACACGCAAAGAACGTTGTGTACGTGCAGTCGTTAATCGGATCCGAAACTCACTACTCAGGGTCCCAAAGGGGTTTAGGGCTCCAGGGCTCCAGGGCTCCAGGCTAAAGATTGTATGGCTCCTGGTCTCCAACGCAGAAAAATTGGTGCTCTAGGGCTCCATGACTGCACTCTAGGGCTTCATTTAGCAAGAATCATCGTTTTTGTCCAGGTTCCAAGTAATAAAAGGCCTTGGGCTCCGGGCTCCACGCGAGAATTTCTGGGCTCCACGGCTCCAAGGACCCCCCTTTGAGACCCTACTGCCTCAACTTTACCTTATTTGTCAGCGAACATCGAAAACGAAGTGAAAAAGTAACTAGAAACCTACCTTAGCTCTGGTTTCTTTTGCCAACCACCTTCAAATTTCCATCCGTCTGGTGGAAGAAATTTGTCTTGGGGCAGCTCCAACTGTTAGCAAGAAAAAAAAAATAACGTGTAATGGGAGAGGAAGGAGAACTGTAATTAACCGGCCTCTTTAGCAAAAACATGCAGTACCTGAAGGTAAATAACTAGAATTAGAAATTGCGCGAGGAATTGGCCACAACAAGTAATTTAGTACACCATAAGTATGTAATCCGCGTAGAATTCGTGCAGAATCAGTGGGAATTTGTGAACATGCGCCTGTTACAGAGGAGCAAATGTCCAAATTGAATTACCCCGGGCTAAAATCTCATTACGGCACTTGTTTACTGTCTTGCAATCTCTCACACATCTACTGCTGAAAAAAAATGCCATAGCTAACTTATGACGCAACTTACATCGCCAGCAGCATCAGAGAAATGTGGACGAGTCAGCTTATTGTTAGTCCACTTGCTGATGATCTTTACTTCATTCTCGTACTGAAAGAATAAATGAGCAATGACACGCTAATTAGAAACAACTACATGCATCTCACGGCAAATGGACACAAGAGTCAATGTATTATAGTTTTATTGTTTGTTTGTTTGTTTGTTTGGAGATAGTAGATAGCTTATTGTGCACGTACACGTTTTAACGAGTTTTTTGTAAGCTCAGTGTTACGTGGATATATAAACTATTTTATTGTATTGTATTGTATTAGAATACATTTTTGTTCAACACACGCCCAGAATACAGTATTTGCTTTAAAAGAGGCCACCTGATTCTGTTTTAAAGTATATTATTACAAATGAAAGAATGGTTTTTAAGTTGAAAAGATGGACAAAAGAATAAAAAAGAAAAGTGAAAGAACCTTGTTAAACAAAGATGTGTCAGAGACGGGCAACAACGTTTTTGAAACTTACGCAACTTGTTTATCACAGAGAAAGGCACACAATTGCGCTTAGTGATTGTGGTTAAAGGTCACGCAGTTCGCACCAGCGTCGACCTTTATAACTAGTCATGATCACGCAGTATGCATCTAACTTCTGAGTCTGAAGGAAAAATTCTAGCGTGTGACATTCCAAATGAAAGCTCTCCATGAGCGTGAACATTTTTCTGTAGGGAATTCAAAGCTATGAGATAATTCTTTATCAAACAGCAAAAAGGAATGGAAACTCACGCAGAAATTAATTACGGGACTCATCCGCATCCCAGGCCCACTTCAGCGTTACTTTCCTGTGGTATTCAAACATCAGTTTTGGGACGTTTTTTAAATTTTCTAACCTATTCGCTCACGAGAGCGACAAGATCTATTCAACTGACGCTGTAAAAATACAGCGCTTTGCCATCTTACCGTCTCAGCGAACACACAGAAGTCTCCCTCAGTTTTTGGTCTGCCAGTCCAATACTGCTGTTGCTTTTCAAGTCCAAGCCACATCTCCACGCGCAGCTTGGCGGGCATTTCTGGGTGTTCTTTGACATCTTGACCTTTCTTTCCAGGGTACTAAATAAAGGCAAAACAAATGAACGCAAGCTAGGGGACATGCATACCGCACAAAAATTTACCAACTGAAAATCAATTTTGTTATATTATTTCAAAATGTTTTTCAGTCTGGTGATAACTAACAAAATCCGTCGACGACGAAAACCTTCTGTACCTTCATTTGTAGCTCAACGGTTTTTCCACAAATCTTTCCACAAGCCACTTCGGTCTCTGAGAAGAGGACAAGATTGGCTGGCAGTCTGTAGTAGGCGACTCGCTTTTCACCACTGATCATCCAGATAATAACGTCAGGCATGCTAACTTGAGGCTATAGGAAAGAAGTAGTAATTTAGTATAAATTAAATCTGATACCCCGACGGGAATCAAACCAATGACCTTCCGTACACCGGTCGGACGCTCTAACCACTGAGCTACTGGGAGACTCGTGGCGAGCATAGGTCATATTTACTGAGTTATACATGAATTATAATGCACATGTTTGTTATAGTAACGGAGGTAGGGCGCAGACAAGGAGCCTGCAGAAAACAATTTAAGGGTCCACAGCGGTCAAACCTTCGACGCGTGCGCAGCACCCGCCATAATCTTTCAAAGCAAAATAAACATATGTGGAAACCTCTACTTTTTTTGTGAATTTTTACGTTGAGAATCCTTTCAAAAGAACATAGTTGCCAGTCAGCAGTTTTGCCGCGTGAAATTCTGCGCCCAGTTTTTTTATTATCTTAACTGGGAAGGAGAGTTGTTGTTTAAAGCTATCCTGATCGCGTACCTCGACAGCCAGGTCTTCAATTCGCTGTGCAAAGCTTTCAATCTCTGACAGCATTTCTTTGATGTCAACCTCGTCCTTCTCTTCACCTTCTAGCGGCGGTTCCAGCTTCCACTGCAGAGCACCGATGTCTTCTAACAAGAAGTTCTATAGACAAATAAAGAAAAAAAGGTGACATTTCAGAGATTTACTTCCAGTGGCAGGCAAACGAACGAACGAACGAACGAACGAACGAACGAACGAACGAACGAACGAACGAACGAACGAACGAACGAACGAACGAACGAATGAGTGAATGAGTGAGTGAGTGAGTGAGTGAGTGAGTGAGTGAGTGAGTGAGTGAAAATTGAACGTAATGGAATAGAAAAGGATGAATGATTCACTGTAAAGATACTTACAAACTCGTCTATTCTCATTTGGTGAACTTTTGTATCCAAACGATTTCGTTTGCCAGCAAGCTTAGGAATTTCTTGTTGAAAACGAGACAATTCGGTCCTAGGAATCAAGGTAAACCAATTTTCATTACATTGAAGGCTTAATTCTGAGAAACGTAACACAACTGGCATGGGTGTGTTCAAACTAATCTGATATTAATATAGGGCGCGCTTAATCTTTTCGCTCCATGCGTTAAATCAAGAGTCTCGGCACTCGCCACCATGCAACAGTCCTCCCGCGAATTTTGCGGGAGGACCGTTGGTAGCGAACATGGAAAGTTCTCTGTTTTCTCATTGTGTTTGCAAAATGAAATTTAAATTAGCTTTTTTTTCCACTTCGGAACTTGGGCAAACTTAGTAAGAGTGAAAGCGTTAAACTCCTTAGTCTGCTTTTTTTTTCTTACGATAAACAAGAAAATACCTGCAGTCCCTGACAAGATTGTCAAACACCGAAGACAGCATTGCCTTCAGTTTTGGATCATCGCTAACTTCTGACAGTTCTGCAGCTTGCTTGAGTTGGCCTAGAGCTTCTCGCTAAATTAACATAAATAACATAAATATAGGCTCATTATCTTAGGAGGAATCCTAGGAAAGAAAGTCAAAGGTTGTCAAAGACGAAAGAGCGTGTTTTCCAGCGAGAAGGAGTTGCAAAAACCGACGGGTAGCGAACTTCTTTTTCCAACGAAATTTGAGGTATTCGATACGTCAATGAAGCACTCTTTTGTCGTTACTAAATCGTCAAAATCTACGATAATTAACTGATACCAGGTATCAGTATAAATGAGTTTGAGATGAAACTTCTCTTTTAGGTAATCAGAGCGTTCACTGATTCCAGTACATATGATATACTGGAAGATATATTACGACAAACGACTAAGAAAATGATAAAGTCTCCTAGCAGAGAAACCAGTGCTAACGCAACCGGTCACTTACCACGCGCTCGGCCATTTTGGAAAGGATGTTCACTGGCTCAAGTCTGAAGGCGATGTCCTCCCAGGAACACTCGACACACACGCAAGGCTTATCCTGTCCCCAGGGGAGGTAGTGATAATGACAACCATCGTACACAGTATTGGAGGGAGGAGTGTTACATGGGGCCACCGACTCGTCAAACTTATTGCCGTTGTTTCCTAAGAGATAAAAGAACGAGACGACCATGTTAGTATAGGTAACAAAGTCTGCTTAACGTTTCACTTCCGTGAGTAGTCAATGTCAAAAATAAAGAAAAACTTCGGTTTTATTTTGTAAAATCTCAAAAGGAACTGCAGTATCGTAGGAAAGTATAACTTGCGTAGCTGGCGGGATTGTTCACCCAACGGTAAATCTTGAGCAGCGGGCCCGTGAGAACTAGCTAAGAAGCAGAGAGGGGAACGGGAAGAAGGCTGGTTGACTAACTACGTAAGGCTAGGGCGAGGACGGTTCAAGCATTCATTACGATTTTTTTTCTCTCAGACTCCCAAGTTACAGCCATATCAGTTTATTTAAGAAAGAGACAATTGCGCATGTGCTTGAATAACATGACGCAATCACGTTTGAAAGAATCTGAAGGTTTGCGAAATCCAGGAATGAACGTCTTCAACCTCAAAATTCAAGTTTCAGCTTGGGAGAAGCCAAATTAAAAGGAGCTTTCTAAGTTCGAAGTCACAAAACTGAAAGAAAAGTGATGCTTCGTCCCTGACTGGCGTAATCGTTCTTTAAACATCTGGACCTGAAATCGTCGGGCCAGCCTCAAACTACTGAATTATTGGGATCGTCGCTTCATGAGCCGTCCGCAGTACAAAATATAGAATCTCCAGGGATACAAATCTTCCCACAATCGCCATGGCCATGTTTTCCCCCCTAGGTTAGAGGGGTAGTCCTTGCTTTTTTAAATTGTCCGTAAAACTTACCGATGCTAACTTCAAATTCCACAGGCCCGCCTGTTTCCGACACCATGAGAGCTTCATAGAAACATACAAAAAGCTTGTACTTTTCACGTCTCAGGAAAGGCTAAAACGAGAAGAGGAGCAACGATTAGACAAAAGAGAACGTTTTCATTAAATTGAAGAATTTTGCTCACCAAACACGTTAAACAGATCTGTGCGCTCAAGAGAATAAATCGTGTTTCTGAAACGTTCACCTCTCATTTGTAAAATGTTCATTTGCTTGGTTCTACAATGGGATTTTCCGAGGTAAAAACGTTTAAATGAAACGACGTTTCGCGCAGTTTAACTGTCCTTCCCTGATAGGCACATTAAGGAACCTGATGAAAGGCAGTCAAACTGCTCGAAACGCCGTTTGATTTAAACGTTTTTAACCTAAAAAACATCCAGTTTTGAAACTGAATCAAACAATCTCAAAAGAATAAAGTGTAGGATCGATTAATCCTTCAATTTTCCTGAATTGGATGAATTCATTTCTACAGGATCGTTTGCATCCGACACTTGGATCCAAGCAGGCGCGACGGCGTTCAGTATTCCGGGTGCTACATAGACATAAGACAGGAGAGGCACGGTGGTCAGTATCAGACGTTATTCAGACTGGAGCCTCCTACCTGAGCTGCAATGATGTCTTCGCTTGCTAGTGGACCTGTCGCTTGCTTGATGTCTTCGTTAAGAGTGGTCGCAAGCTCAACGAGAACGCGCCCGCGATACGCTACACCTTCGCCCTGAGAAAAAATAAATAAATAAATAAAATATCTCAAGCGAGGCTCTGAATATGGGGAGAAGGCGCAACTATGTTTGAGCATAGGGAAATAAAACAAAAGTGCATCCATTGTCTCCTTCTTGCTTTTATGTTTGTTCCACAAATTTAGATATCGGTGAAGGAGGAATCTAGTTTGCAAACGTCCATCTTGCATGGTGCAAGCTTAACAGCTTTCTTGTCAGTTCCTGCGCTTTAATTTACTATTTGGACATAACATAAGTACTTACGATTCCCTCATTAAGGTCGTCGTGTTCGTCTGGCAGGTTTGTGAATTCTCTGGTGGAACCGTAGAAATTGACAAAACACGGACCGAACTGAGGCAAAAATCCTGCAACCAACATCAATTATCTTGTATTATTTATAGCCTGCGTAGCAACCGTTTCTGTAGACTTTTCCGCCTATTCGAGGCATTTTCGTTTTTGGTCGCGCGAAAACTGGGGCGGGCGCAAAAAATGGAAGGAAGGAAGAGAGGGAGGAGGGGGAGGAGAGGGGGAGGCACTTTGCTGCACTCGCCCCAATTTTCGCGCGGCCAAAAAGTGAAAAATGCTTCTAAACTGCGGAAAACCTCACTGAAACATTGCTCAAATATGTTACAAATAGAAATTTGTAGTTCTTATGATCACTGACAGATAGTAAGAACTTAAGACAAACCGCAGCTTCGGAAGTATTTGTGTAATCTCTGAAAGTGGCAAAAAATTGTTTGTCTTTGGAGCTGAAAGTTTCAATAGCTATAGATCGGTTAATTTTGTAAATCTTCGTTGGATTTTCACGAAAAGTAGTAGTAGATGGCAATATCATGACAAGCCTAAATATTGCAAAATTTTAAACAGACCTTCGTCTGATTCTCCTTGCCCGGTGACGGAAGACAAATCGATGAATGCAGTGCCGATACAGTCATCGGAGGAACCTCGATCCCTAAAAATAGAGCACAGATTTTGAGTTAGCTACGAATAACGCCCCGTTCAATGTCGCCCTGTCGTCGTGTCCGAACTCAACTGGATCAAACGAAGCCACCTAATCGTCTGCTGCTTGAAATGAGTTTAAAAAAGTTTGAACCGGGCCTTTAAGAGGGCGTGTTTCCATAAAAAATCGAATTACAACCGTTGTTGATGATGAAAGGAATAAGAAGATACTACTCCCTATTCTGGCGTGATCTGACCAGATCCAAAGTTGCCCAGACATTGCAGACATTTCATTGCGCAGCTCGAAAGACTCGTTTGGAGAACTTCCACCTCGACTAGCGCGTTTAAGCGCGTCTTTATTTTATTTTATTTTTCAAATGGCCTCATTTTACGTATCGCTCTGCAAGGTTTTTTTAGGTTTACTAGCAGCGTTTAAGAATATGTAGTAGTTGGGCGCGAGATATTAGTCTGCACCCCTCCCCTCATCGATGAGAGATCCACACTGAGGGCGAGACTCTGACACAAGGATTGGCAGGTTTCCTATATTCCTAATACTTAAGAAAAGACTGAAACTATGTGCACGACTTACCAATCAAACATCTGAAGTTTAATTCGCTCACACATAGAGGGGAACTGCAAGATTTAAAGAAAAATGTTGACATGAAAAGGCCTTTGGTAAAGAATAAAGTTTGTTGTCTGTGACGGTAAAGATAAATCGCACTTCGGCTCAAGGAGGTTCATACGCGGCCGGACCCGAACTGATTTCTCTCGCAAGAAGCAACTAGGAGTATAACTACTCAACCCCCCCCCACCCCACCCCACCCCCCCATGTTATGATAGGCTTACCAACGGGCAGTTTGTTATGGTTCCCATTTATACACCTAACTAATTACTATGCATTCCGTAAGAAATAAGAAATATGAAGATAATTATTTCTGAGGAGCTTCATTTGAAAGGCATCCCATTAGGATTCCGTGGAGGAGGAATAAATGTTGGAGTCACCCCAACAAAGAACAGTCACGTTACCATTCTGGGGGTAAAAAGGTTAACAAAGGACATGAACAACGGAAAACTTTCAGTGACTCCACTTACCATTAGAGCAATCTTGAGGAACGTTTTGAACTCCGGATTGCTGTTGTGATACACAATGGCCGTTTTTTGCTGAAAAGACGAAAGTAACGAAAATACGTTAGTAATATGTAGGGCTTACAATTTGCATTGAATTCCAAGCACGTTAATTCACACGCCGGGAAACTTGGCAGACTCGTCAACAAACGACGCCCGTTACCTTTTTCCCACAAAAGCTGAACTCCATATATGGATCTACAAGGCCTTTCTTTCCTTTATCTTCCTCTTTCTGTAAAGGACAGATGGAACCAATCAGTTTTACTGTGGAAATTAACATCAGTGACCGCGTCAACTGCTCTGCGGTTTTTGAAGGGGTTAGGAATATTGCTGTTTCTGTTTTATTTTGTTTCACTTCGTTTTGTTTGTTTGTATTTGTAAAAATTTTACCAGTGTTACTAACTCAGCCTCGCGCAAAGAGCACCAAGAAAAAGATACAACAGCAGAATTTGAAAAAAACGGCAAAACTTGTCCTAAAATTTTAACTGTAATCCAGTTAAATCCTGGCCATCCAAAGGTCAAAGACGCCGACTTACTATAGTTTAATTGGGCTATTACAGTGACTTTGAGCCCAACTGGACCGTTTTCTTTAGTATTCCATTAGGCTCAGTTTAGTCTTTCTGAAAACAGCTGACATTTAAATACTGAATAATTTTACCAAAGCATGCGATGTCGACTACCATAATGATCGATTTTAGTATGAAATTTATACATATATAATTCAACTTTATCTTAAATAAATGATGTTCAAATCCGCTTGATATTTTCAAGCCTGTGACAGCCGCTACGAACCCATAAATGATCCAAACCCAACCATTCAACTCAAGTATGAAAGACTCAAAATCAATCCACTATCACAACATACCTCATCGTCGCTTGAGAAAAAGCTGAAAAATTTCTTGAAGCTCCTTCCGATTCCAGTGTCCACTAAATAAGAGAAAGAAAAGAAGTAAATAAAACCTCTCATTTAAGAAAATAAAACCAAGGGCTAATGCCTGATAAAGATTTGAGGAAGAGTATTACGTATAATAAGAATGACTTCTTATTACCGAACTAACAGGCCTATATAACGGGGTAAGCTAATAACCTGGGAAGCGGGAGGAGGCCGGGGGGGAGGGGGACAAGCGTTACTGCCTGGGATTGCTAGAAACGTCCCAAAATTAGGGTTACATTCAGAGGGGGGCTGGCTATTCGGATTCTACGATATATTTCATGCTTTGAGTACGTAAAATTTCTCACTTTGCGGAAGATCTTCAGCATGGTAAACTTTGAGAGTAAACACAGCAGACTGGCGAGTAACACCAACAGGCATTAGCAAGTTACTGAAACAAAGAAAAGAAGATCAGTGAAGCAACCCTCGTTGGACTGCACCTTTAAATACACCTATTAAATGAAATGTGTGGAAAAAGGGTAAAACATGAACTATCGCATCACTTCTCTTCAAGCCATGCGTCGGCAAGTTTTTCTTACTACGACTGTAGCCGCGGCCTAAAACTACTCGTTGAGAAACTGAGCTAACGGTATCCAGTTTCCTGCTGTGAAGGGACTTACTTGGTTGTCAACTGTCGCCCCGGACCCTGACTAGTGTCCATCGTTAACGATTAGAGTCAAACGCAGGGTATTGCTTCACGAGAAGGTTGATAACCTTAAACCAGGTTCAACAAAAAGTGAATAGCAGTGCCCTCGCTTGTAAGGAAATGTTTTTAAGAAGTTGTTTGCTTTCTTTTGTCGTTCAACATGTTGCCGATTCCATTATACAAATATCTTATTATTCACTCCCTCCAGAGATTTTCAGGGATAACTTACAACAATGTGTGGAAAACTTTGCCAGACTGCTTGTGGCGCCGTTAGAGTTGTGAATGCCCCATAATGTGAACGTGAATTTTTGAGATAGACACTAAGGGTGGTCACTGCTAGGGTTTTGTCACGTCCCTAGTGGTTTTTTTACGTCCCACAGAGTCAGTTATGAGTGAAAGTACTGTGAGTCGAGCCCTACGGTTTTTTCGTCCTTATCCGAGAAGACTAGAAAGTCTAACCATTTGCAGATTTCAGAGCAAAGGCAGCACTTTCTCCTCAGTTGTTTAAAGACCCTGAGTGTTGGTCAGGCCGGGAATCGAACCCAGGCCTACCGCTCCACAGTCTAGTACCCAACCAACTGAGCTAACCAGGTGGCGGTTTAGACAATTGGTTCCGTTCAACACTGCCCAGCATGTTGAATGGATGGCCTATTTGACACTCAACAACGTTTGTTAAACAGCAGTCACGCATTTGTCGGATTTGTCGAACGCATTTGTCGGATCAACAAATGATGCCGCTGCCGCTCCAACATTTGTTGCGCAGCAATCGAAACATTTCACTGATCACAAGTCCTTTTCGCGCCCAATGTCGCATAGGGCTCGAATCCAAACATTTGCTGATCAATAAATCTGTGTTCCCGTAGATTACTTGCTAAAGTTAACTTTCTCAGTCCTCTCTATAATAACGAGAAGTGCAAAGGTTGAAAGAAGGCGGCCTGCAGTGACGCATTTTTAAACTCTAAACGCATAGGTTTTACTACTTACGACTCGATGTCATCTTCAATATCCTTGGGTTGCGCTTTGGCTGCAGGCTACAAATTAATAAACAAAAAATAGTCTATTGGCATTTTAAGAAATTAGAAGATTAGAAGGTAATCGTGTAGCAACTGTATTAAATTGTTACAGAAGAAAAATATTATATTTTTTGGCAAAATCTTATAGCAATTCCCAAATTAAAGAGTTCCGAACTCTCTTCCAGTCAGTAGTAAATCGCACTTGGCGCTGTTTACGACGTTGTTAACTTCAGTAGCTGTTAACGTCGGGCTGAATCAAGTGCCCAGGTCCAGCTGCTCAATCCAACATTAACCTAATGAACTTGAAATTCAGAATTATATTTTATTTGTTTAAATAAGTATTCTTGTCAGTGCGAGTTAATCCTTTTGTGTTTGCAGTGAAGGCAGGCGTAAACAAGGCTTCAAACCCAACCGGGACCCAAAGTATTGTAATATCTCATAAAAGAACTCATTGTGACTGTAGAAACTTCAATATTATCAACAGCATTTAAACTTACCGGTGGTTCATCCCCGGGACCAAGAACCATTGCAGTGATTTTTAAGTAGCCCTTATATTGAAAAAAGACAAAAAAATTGCAGTCAGATAGAAACCACAAAATTGTGACCATTCAAATGAAAGCTACTGAGTACTGAGTAGTACTCATTATCATCATCGTCATCACATCCTTTATTTAAACACGATAAAAAATTTAAAGCATAATGCTTTTGGGGTCGTGTAATTAATTAGGTATAGTACTAAACTACTTTACTTTCCTAAGTACTTTCCTGTGATACTGTTTATTATGCTGTAAAAGGTGGTTCTAACTTTTGAGTCTGCGGATGAAATCCTTAAGCGTGACGATAGCTACTGAACAGTGCTTTCCTGTTTAATGTTTATTATACAAGCTGGTCACACTGGTGGTTATAACTTTAGAGTCTGCGGATGAAATCCTTAAGCGTGACCATACAAATGAAAGCTGCTAAGCAGTACTTTGCTCTGGTGCTTTCATTATGATGTATTAGGTGGTTCAAACTTTTGAGCCTGTGGATGAAGTCCCTGAATGTGACCAATCATATGAAATCTATCGAAATCTCTCTGAGTTCTATTATGTCGTTCTGTTCGTTTTTTCATGTTCCAGAAAGTAAAATTTCATTTTTCTTTGTCCTTACTGCTGGTGTGTCACCACTGCGCGATCTCTTGGATTTCCCTTCCTAGTTTGGAGACAAACACAAAAGAAAAACACCATTACAAAAAAACCAAACTATTATCTCGTGCACGAAATGTTGAGAAACGACCATCAATTTAGTGAAACAAAAAAGGACTATCAAACCTCATCTTCATCTTTATCAGCGGGAGCTGAGAGTAAAACCCACTTCCGAACAAAAGCGTGACCTGAAGAGATATAGTACGTCAATACATAAGTGTTACTTATTTATAGTTGTAATGTTATTTTAAGTTATAACATGATTTAGGTATTGATATTTGTAAAATTATAATGTTACTGATTCAGCATTATTTCTTGGCCAAGAATCACGTTAAACATTTTCCTGTATATTGTTGCACAACAAACGTTATGACACCTAGATCGGCCTGATGTTGCATGCCTCACTTCAAAAGGTATCAAATTTTTACGTTGGAGAGACTTTGCTTCTGCTAAACTTTTTTGAGAATTTGTTGCATACGGAGGTGATAATACGTGCAATATTAGGCCACAACTTCGCCACAAATGCAACATTTGTTGTGCGAAAGCGACTTGCACGAAAAATGTTGTACGAATCTTGAAGCTTGACTAATAAAACCATCCCTCCAGTCATTTTTTTTTCTACCCAAGCTAAACTTTGTAGAAAATGAATGGATGCATGGATAGACTCATAGAGTTTCAGACGGACGGATGGATGAATGAACGGAGTAACGAATGAATAGCTGGATTGTCAAACTAAAACGGACAAAGCTGACGAGAGTTGATGAAAAAAGTCATAACAACGTCTAACCTTTCATTTCGGCGATGCTTCCAATGTCGCACTATGAATGTAAAACATACATGTTAATACAACGAAGACTGCAAAAAGTCTCATAAATTTCTTTTAGGCATCTCTTCAATAGAGTCCACGTGTTTAGTCACCAGTTCCCAAACCAGAGCTTCTAATACCGTACACTTGGTAAACAAACAAACAAACAAACAAACAAAAGGACGACAGCTACAAATTCACCTCAAACAAGCCGAGGAGTGCATCTGAACGTAGCTTTCGAGAGTTGAGGACCTGCGGGAAGAAATAAAGACGTCATTAACAAAACGGTCTTCCATCAACTTTCCAATGAATTACCGCGAAATTCTGGAGTAGCGTACGAAGTGTCGTTACTTTTGGATTTAACCGCCTTTTTATCTGGCTACTTCTCCGGAGTTGTAGCCAATTCACCTGAGTAAAAAGTGACTAGTATTGAGACTTGCTGTCAATTTCTGCTAAATGATAAATTTTCGCAAATTTGTTTTTCGTAAATTAATCAGATAAAGGAATTACCTCAAGACATAGAAGATCATCAAACAGCTCAGCCTCCGAGAGATGAAAGTTGAAGAAAAACGTCTAAACACGAAAGAGAATAAAGAACGTTTAGCTTTTTAGAACGTGAGCTTTCATGTATTTATAAGCCATACCCAAGAAGAGACATGCCATGAAATTAAATACAAATTAAAACTGAATATCGCGCACACCGCTGCGACAAAGCCCGTGTTATTGTGAAAGTTCGTTCCGCATACGAAATCCGCCTGGTAGGGAAAAAAAAAGGGGGAGGGGGGATGAGAGTAAAATATGGTTTGGAGCCAATGTGAATACGGAGGGTGGGGAAGACGCTGAAAATACAAGTTCTTTTCGTTTTACTCGTCTTACGGACGCGCAGGTTCGCGCGTGAAACTCCATGCTTACAGTACTACAACTCGCGCAAACAGCGCACCTCCTTCAGCGAGTTTTGAAAGCAAAAGGAGACATTTTGCAGTCCATCGTTCGCGTGATATAAGAGAGCACAAACCTGATTGTAGACCGGTTTGTTTGTTGACCGCTTCACTGTTGTCTCTCTCTGTTGACCAGCGACTGTAACTCGGACCACGGGATGGATGTTGCTGCCAGGTAACTGGCGACCCTCCAAGACACGAACACGGATCTAGACGAGAAACATGAAAGCGGAAATAAGTGTAGAGGAGTGTCACCATCATTTCAACCTCTTTGGACTAAATTAAAATTGCTGTCTGTAAACGAAATTCGTCGTAATTCGTTTCATATGCTCCAGTTACGGATTACACTTGCTACCTTGCTAGCTTACTCGATGTCTATTTGATTTAGCAGTACCCAGGCCCTTACACGTCAATGGCGGTGGGGGCCTGAATAAATGTGTTTCTTGTGACGACTGCTGAGCACGAGTTTGAGTTTATGTACTAAAATACGTTTGTTTGTTTTTTTTACTAAAAGAAGGATTCATTAACGATAAGAAATGTGATAATTCTAAAAAAAAGAATTAGAAATGCAATGATTTTTGCAATCGTATAGAATACGGACATTTGCCCCTAGGAATTCGACGTTGTTGGTTTAATTTGCGATGTTCATTTGAAAATCTTCAATAAAAGTTAATGCAAGAAATGGAAAACAAAGATTACAACTTTACCTGAAAGTCTTGCACTTTGGTTGACCATTTTCTGCCGCTTCGTCGGCTCCGTGTTCTGCGAAAAAAAGCAGAGATTGTCTTGTGGCAAGATTAAAGAAAACATGACTTTTCGTGATACAACTATTTAAAACCTCACAAAGGTAATAAATAATTAAAGGCACGAATAAAATAAAATTTAAAAAATTCTGGACACGTAGCGCCATTATATACAGACTCGAGACAGTGTTTCATCCCGGTTGGTCAAGACAAAAAAAATTATCCTTGGTTACCACTTCCTTATCTCGGCAAAGCTACGTCATATGCATGGACTATCCTTTGGGGCAAACGAAGTAGAGCCACAGACTTTATGGCTATATTTTGTTGTGGTTTTGTTTCCTTTGTTTTGCTTTGCTTCGCTGTGCTGTTCGTTGCTTTGTGATGCCTTGTTATTGCTTGTGTTTTATTTTCTACGGCTAAGAAACACAGACATCACGCGCTGGTGCCACCGAAACTCGCATTGTACCTTCTCTTTCGTTTTCGTTTCGGCTGTCCTGGTTTTCCGGGTTCCCCTCCTTCAGGTCCACCTTCCTCACCCTCCTCGTCTTCCTCGCCACCTTCTTCTCCTCCTTCCTCTTCTCCCGCTTCTTCTCCACCACCACCACTTGTGTCGCTTCCAGGGGGAGGCTGGTACTGCAGCTTCAGCATAATTTTCCCCTGCGACGAAAGTAAATAGAGAGGAATATAGCTACAGACAGCCCCTGGTTATGAGCAACTTTGATTGGTTCCCCGTGGACGTCATGTTAAGTGCCGTGACGTTCAAACATTTTCGCGGCGAAACTGAAACGTTTCGTCCAAAATTATGGCAAAAATAACAACAACAATTATCGAAGTTGAGTTTTAGCAAAACAATTATTCCACTAGCGCTTGTTTGTTATGGGGTGATATTAACAATATCTATCACTTCACATCCGACGCACTAAAAATGTACCAAAAATACAGCAGGTAGGGTAGTCGCGAAAAGATGAAGGCCAAAAAAATTTTTTTCAACGCCGAGAAAAGTTTTAGTCGTTTCAATTTTGACCTTTATTTAGTTCCTTACCAAGGTCGGGTTGTTTTTGCCATCCACAAGGTCGTACGTTCTTTCAATGTCCTTATTTGAAAGTAGTTCTCCAAGAGGAACTTCGACCTTACCTAGGACTCTAACAAAGAAAGAAAGAAAAAAAAAAGGAGAAAAAAAAGCAAGGTGAGGTTAGAAAAGAGATAACCGTCTCGAAACTGCGACTTCCATTAGAGAGTAAGAACATACGTGAAAATCCCGCCCGGTGATTTCCGTGCATTGATTGAAAACTTTCGCAGACTTCTTTACTTTGCACGGACGTGCGAGTATGAACTCTAGCCTTGAAATTCTTCTGACCTTACAGGATTTATAAAGCTGCTGGAGTTTTTCCGACGGTTGTAGAAGATAACTGGAAGGTTATTTAGTTTTTTGGAAGTCTTTATTATTTTTATACGATTTTTTTAATGCTATATGTAGGGTTTGTAAATTACATTGATAAGCAAAGGAGGAAAAAGAAAATGTTGAATATAATAATGAACTGCAAAAACAACAAAGAAAATTTACTTACTTTCTCATCGCCGCAATTTTCTCATAGTCCTTGACTACAACTGAAAGCATATCATCTGGAGACAGTGGCTTTCCCGCAAGGTCCCATGGGGGTAGTTCCTGCGGTGATAATGTGGTGCATGCTCAGTGTGTCCAAACCGGTTGCCCTGGGCCCACGTTTCTTTGACTAGTGTTCACGAAAAAACGCAGGCTCTGGGCTAGAGATGGGTTTCTGTTTGATTAAAGTGTTATGTTTTGAACTTTTGATATTTTAGGCGCCCCGTGTCCATGCGAATGCAATGAATTAAAATTCATTTTGAGGGGAATTTCAGCTAATCAATCACTGATTCAGTCTGTTGTTGTTGTTGTTGTTTTTTTTTTTCATTCTACGGAAACTTTCTAAAGAGTGAAATATTATTAAAACACTTTTTAAGTACAATTTTTTAAGTAAATTTTTTTTGTCGTGCTTAAAAGCACGACAATTGTATCCGATAAAGTTCACCTAAGTTTAAAACGAACAAACAAACAAAGAGGGGAGTAAAAAAGAAACAACAACAACAATGAGAACATCAGCGAATCACCAAAATCATCCAAGGCACTTTACTTTCCATTACCAAGAAGGAAGGTTAGGGGCATAAAGGATTCACAAAAGGTAACTAACTCTGCAGTGAAATAAGTCATTTTAAAAAGGTTAACATGTTTTTACCTGGTTCCAGACAGGATCCAAAGTATCTTTTTGAACTTCAGTTTTCTGTTCATTTCCTTAAAAATAAAAAAAAAGTAAAATGACTAAGAATTAGTAAATTTGATACATTGCAAACCCACGTGAAATCGCAAAGTTAAGCCGAATTGCTGAGAAAAGCAAAAAACCCTGTCAGACTTAACTTATTAAATAAATAACACATCTTTGCAAAAGCTATATCATCTTTTATTTTGGCTCGTTTTAACTATCTCAGCAATTAATTGTTTCCCATATTCCTGCTTTCATCTGTAATCGTGCTCATAAAGAAAAGCTTGGTGACGCAAAAAGCCCAAATTTTATGTCAGATTCGAGAGTGCTATATCATGTTTTACTTTTATAACCTTAAATTATCCAAGCAGTTCCAATTCCACTGCTTTTTTGTTTTAATGTTTATGGCAAACCGGAATTCAAATAGCGTATTTTCTTGATTATATATAAACGCCGGGCCTCGAATAAACGCCGGTTTCAAATAAACGCCAGGTCAACATGTTGAAATTTAAAATAAACGCCCTTGGCGTTTATCTGAGGTCCGGCGTTTATTTGAAACTGAACCTTTACGTTACTGTTTCTCGTCGAAAATTCGTTATAGCAGTTTCAAAAAGGTTCAAGAACCACTACAGTACTTCCGTTTAATTTACTGCGATCATTCCAACTAAAGGAAGTTGACCTAATGTATTCCACACGCTACTAAGCACCCAATTCTTCCGCCTCGTTTTGAATTCTACCACTACAGCAAAAAACCAGTCAATTCTTCTGCCCTGTTTTGAAATTTTATCGACTACAGAAAAAAATCGGTGACGTTTTGTTCCTGTTTTACTTATGCTGTGCAATATTTTGCTGTAATTTTAGTGAACGTTAAGTATTTAAGACCAAAAATTAAGGCTATAACAAATGATGACAAATTCCCCATATTAATAAACGCCGGGTCTGCGAGTTCTAGTTTTAAGTAAAAGCCCCCAGCGTTTAATCGAAAAAATGCAGCACATTCAAAGGACAACCGAACAAAAATGTTTACAAATTTAATATGCGGGGAAACTGTCAACATGGCATGAATATATAAATGCTAAACTGGATATTTAAGAGTGTTGTTTATCTATTGAAAGAAAACCAAAAATACAGCCTTTTGTTAAATTCTATAATTTTACTTGCACAACATGGTTCTAACTTTTTGTGAATATCGTGAATTTACCACCAAGTAAATTTATGGGCAAGTGCAGAAATTCACACATTCTTTCAAAGTTCAAAACCTGTCGCTAAGAAGAAAAGATTTGGGTTAAAAGAAACTAAGTTTTATAGTTTGTGGTTATCTTTTTTAAACTGACTGTTTGTTTTTCGACATTTTCCGTATTTAGAGTTAGATTTTTCAATTTCGAACAGGTGCACGTGAATCGGGGAGTGTACAGTTTAAACAAACGGAAATAAAAATACAACCGGAAATGGATGGAAGCACATTAATGCGCTCATCGTTACTACACTTTCCAAGATTTTGATATGGTTTCACATCTTTATGACACTATATAAATAAACCTGGATTTCTATTTTGACAATCACATATATAGTTAACCCGGCAGCCACAAGTCTCAAAGAAAATAAAAACAGCCGCATAACTCAAATATTTTGTAGGTGGCTTTACAGCAATTGTATTAGAAAAAAACTGTAGTTTTGAATCCTCCAAGCATGTGCCCTTGGAAAAAGGAAAGGAACAATTGCTAGTTTAAATATAAATCAAAATCATCGTGTTCATTTTATAATAAATTAGACCTCACCTGATAACGACGCTTTCAAAGGGCGGAATATTTTTACTTGAGAAATGAAGCGAGTCGGCAATTCTTTTCCAATCCGCTTAGGCAATATCTGAGATTTTTATACAGAACTTTGCTTTACTGCTATTCTTTCAATTGAAGCTAGCCCCGGTCGACAATTAAACACCAAGTTTCCATGTAGATATTTTTCCCTGCACGGATGTTGCAGTAGATTAACGAATTTAGCTAATTCAGTGTGATGTGGGTTTTAAAACCTCAAATGCCTCGGGTCAAAAAGTGACTTTAAATGAATGAATATATTGCTCATTTTTTCCGGATTATTCAGAGAAACTAAGAAAATATGCAGTCTGCGAAGAATTATTCGGCATATATTCGTTGTTCCATGCACTTTCGACCAAACTGGGTTATTTAGACCTTCGCAAAACGGTAAAAACAGTTCAAGATATTCGCGTTCATATAAATTCATGGTTTGAAATGCTTGGCTGATTTTGCAAAAACGATTAAACACTGTAAACAGTTTTTAACGCTTCTGGAAACAAGCAAACTTCTCAGCAGAAAGCGAAGATGGGAATATTATGTTATGTTTCTTCGTTTCACGAGCAACAAATGAATTGATCCACTTTATGTGTCCCAATTTTTTTTAAAGTTAGGCATATTGGAACGCAGAAATACATGAACATTCTGCATACTAATTAGACCTGATTATGCACCGTTCAAATAAAGTGTAGAGATTCTGTGCTTTAAACCATAATTAAAAGTTTTAAAACTTATTCAGCGTACATCTATTACAGGTTATTCATTACATCTAAACTCAGTTGCAAAGTTTACGTTGAGAGCAACTGTGCGCGCGCCTTGCTTCCTTGTACAAAGTACAAGCGGACGCCAAAATCTCGTACACGAACTCGAACAAGATCAACGGACCTACCTTGAAAGCTAACTTTCACGTATGGATCACTCTTGCCGAAAGTGTCGACGTCGGGAAGATCCGAAGCACGTTGGACGGTGACTTTCAACATTTTTGCTGCTCGTTACTGGAGTTCAACGCCTTAAACTACCATCTTTCAAGCGAAATCCTGTACTGACCAAGCCAACAGCAAGTAGATTGTGTCACGGTTCAGTACTCCACTTCGCCTCACACCCATTCACGAGTGTTCTGCATATAAATGAGCGTTGCGCGACGATCTCTAAACAAATACAAAAAGGACAATAACCTACTTGGCGTGGGATTTCAGGTCGTGATATTGAATAGCTAACATTTTTCATGCTTCACTGTATTTCTCTAGAATAACGACAGAGTATATTTTGTTACAGTCATTTGCCATCGCAAAATTCCACAAAAAGTTCAATTGTTTTCAGTTTCTTAATAAACTACTTTCGAAAATTGCGTGGTAGACATTTTCCTCAGCTGAACTGAAACATTTATTTCGGGCCCTTTATTTAAGATAAAAGACAAATATTCCCTAAATCAGTATCTCAAATTAAAAACAAAAGTTTCAAACGGGGCGCAAAAATTGTGTGAAATACAGTGTTGGTATGGCATTCGGGTGGCAGTTACTAAAAGAAAATATAATAATTCTGAAATGTAGTTTTTAAAACCTATTAATTCTAGGTTTCTGGTAAAGAGCTTTTCTTGTGACCTTTGGTAGAGTCTGATCAATGAATGAAAAACTGATCCCGTAATCTCAGCAAAACTGCTGTCCTTAAAATTGATGTGGAATATTTAACCCGATATAGAGTTCGAATGCGTTCGGTTATGTGTCATAAAAAAAGAACTCTTTCAGATTTGCTTATTTCGGTTTCCCATCGTCTTACACCCAGTTACAGAAAACGGAAAGGAAAATGCTATGGATCATGCGCAAAGACCAAGGTTCCAAGAGCCCACGTTACACTAATCTAGCGGAACGGGAAGCCAGTTTCTTGATTTGACAGCAAGGTAGCTTCTAATCACTCCGTCTTGCGAAAACAAAACTATTTGAAGGCTCATGAGTAAAATTATTACAATATGGATAAAAACATATTTACGGGTTTTTGACCTTTAAAAATTTCTGTCTTGTGAATTGAATTTTTAGACTTTTTTAGTTTACTTTGTGCACGTGTTGAATTAGAATGAAACTTAAACACTCTTGATTTGTGCTACAAAATACGTGCTACAAATACGTGCTTCAATCTTTCAATCTTTAAAGACTCGTGAAATTTAAGTGAATTTAAAATAGAACCTTTTCGTAAAAGGAAAGCAGTTCCAGTGATATCCGAAGTACATAAAGGCAACAAAAAGTTTTCATGAACAGAACATTGGCTTTGCACGTGCGTTTTCGGCCGTTCTCTGGCCAGAAATGACCATTAAATGAATTTATGTGGAAAGAGAACTAGGAAGTCAACACAAACTTGAAATTGTACTGACACCAAGTCACAAATAAATCAATCGAGTAATTGGAAGAAACATAAGAAAAATATACATATGACGAACGAATCGACTTTAAAAAATGTCCAGTGCATATCCGTTGTGGTTCCTCATTAAATATTGACCTCCGCCTTTTGGTTTTGAGGACAAGTGATAAAAATACTGTGAGCTCAGTCTGAATGGGTTAACATTCCACTGAGAATCAAGTCACCATTCAATGTTGGGTCTCTGAACTCGTCAAGAATGGAACGATATACATTTAGCCGTTACTGTCCAAATGCCTTCTACGGCTATTTCCCAATTAAGACCCTTATGTATTTCACTGCATAAAGGATTAGTATTTGGTTGTTGACTTACCCTCTAGTTCCTACACTGATATAGGACAGTCAACTTTACGAGTCTTTTACGAGCAACAATGAACGTCCGTTTCAAGCAAAGCTGAGGGGAATAACAGAACACTTGGTTGGTTTGTGTATAACAGATCCGCGCACAGGTTTGTTTGAAACAGCTTCGTGCACAAATATTTACTAACGAGGCTCAAGGGTCCCGGCCCGTGACATTAATCCACCAACACTTGAACGTAAGCTGCTTTTTTCTTTTCTTTTTCAGAGGGTGGGTAAAAAACTTGTTCACTTAGTCAAGTGTTTATCTGAAGCCACAAATTTTAATAGTCACGTTTACCCTTCGTGAAGACTATGAATTCGACATTTACAAGCCTAATGTTATCGGCTTGCTTCTCTGATGTTATCGTCACGGAGAAAAATTTATTAAATGTCATCGGTCCGAGGATGCGGTCTGTAACACGTGGCAACACTCTTGGCAACATTTAACGCGGTAGTCCATCGCTAAAATATCATCCGCTCGTCTTTAAGAAGATCCATGGCCAGCTTAAGTTATTAAAGAAAACTATAAGCAGTCTGTCGTGAGAAAGAGATCTCAAGAAAAAGTTTTGCACCCTGAAAAAAGAGTTGACTCGTTGAACCCATGACCTTCCGCACACAGGCCGGATGCGCTCTAAAAATAATTTTCCCAATTGTTATTAGCATTTCAGTGCTAAACAATTGGAAAAGGATTAATGTGTACTCGAATTTTCACGTTTACTTTACAATAAACACAATCATACTGAATAACGTCTGAATTTTTTCCCTCAATAGTGACTGTTATCTTAATAATCTCCACCAGGGAATTAGCATTAGAATCTTCTGCTCTCCATATATATGTGACAGGAAGTTCTATTTATGGAACTTAATTGCCATAACCAGAACGCTCTAATTTCATTTAAAGTTAAATAAGTTTGCCTTGCGCGTGACTAAGGTCCAGCGTCAAAAAACGTTGAAAATTGTGAAAAAAGTGGCATTGACAAATCCCACACCAATGTTTCTATGTTTACTAATCCTTTGTTCTGTTCTTTTTTTTTCCCGTTAATTTAAGTTATTATTATTTTTTTTTTAATACAGAAGATAATTACTATGAAACTTGTCAAACAAGCTTTGCAGTTTTTCTGCAAAAATACAATACTTGCCGAGATATATAGGCTAGTGTTAAGCTTTTAAAAGGTTTGATTTTCAGGCAGGTAAGTGACCTCTTTGGCTTTGACGGTCTATTTGCCACTCGGTTTTCGTCCACATTTTGACTGCTACCTGTCAAAACGCCCGGTCTGGGCGGCCAAACGGAATCTACTTATTTAATACAACAGTCGACTTGCGGCCGGCTAGAGACTGAGGGCTCTAACCTCTGTCAGTGAGAAGTTGTTCATGAAAGGTCAGAACAGAGTTATACAATTTCGTGGCCGGCCTTCAAAGTTAAATAAAAACAAGTGTAATACACAGAGAGAACATTATTGAAATCTAAAAAATTAATTGCCGCGTACAAGTACAATCACATCTAATCAAAATAAAGTGCCGCAAATACCTTTTTGTTTCGCCTGGTTTGTGAATCTCAATACGTTGTCGAGAGTTCTTCTCACTACTAAGAACCAAACAGCCTCTAAGCAACTCTGACGGCCGTCTTGTGACAACCCTCAACGGTTCTTGACTGTCACGGGTCTTGCCAAAGTCCTACTTTGTCCAGCCTCAGGCTAGTCTCTAAGTGCGCGTAGGAACTTGCCCGTCATGAAAATTCGCACGCCAAATCGAGAGGGTGTGAAGAAAACGCGTGGGAGCATGGCTGCTATTTGATCATTTTGGATCAGTGAACGGAAAATCCGATTTTTTTTCCTGTTTTGAGGCCACTTTAAAGGCTCAATTTTAAAGTTTTAACTGACGTGTTCCGATGAAGTTCTCTTGTTGACTGACAAAGTACAGACAATAGAGCTAAACTGTTAGCGTTTTGTAACGTTTTATTTCCAGCAATTGTTCGCCGAGTTAAATATCAGCTACACATTAGAATTACACCTCACGCCTTACGACCACACTGTTTATAATAACCAACCCAGTAATATGACCAGCTTGATGTTGCGGTCACTTTTTTCAGTCCCCCAAAGCCACGCCTTATTTGAAAGCCCCGTTAATATGACCGCATGGTTCCAGTGAAACTTAAGTACACTGTATGTTTTACTGGCACAGACTACTTTCTATTGGCAACACCTTTTTGTCATTTTCGATTAACTTTACTTCAAGAAAACTATGAAAGAACAACTATTTTGCAGCAGACGCAGATACTTGTTCTCAAGGTAGCGTGACCAGCAACGCCGGCGTTGCGTGACAGAGAGGGGCCAGAGCTGGACTACGCATCCACGTGATTAAACCTTACAAGAACAACACGTGCACGAAACTTCCAAAAACTGAAGTTTGCACACACGGGCTAGCAAATGTGAACGTCGCAGAGATAGAGATAGAAATTCACAATAAAAAAAGTCGCTTTCATCCTAAAGTCAAAGATCTCAAGACTAAGCATACTCATTTGTGATCTTTCTCACGTACATAACGAAGTTTGTGGTTTATCAACGTCACGTTATTGAAAAAGAATGAGAGAGAGAGAGATGTAAGATCTTACAAGCACGTTCACTTCATAACAAAGTTGGAGATACAACCTAAAACTGAAAGCAAAACAAGTCAAACTTGGAAACGTTCTAGACACGAGATTCTTAACTATGGTAGTCGTCCAGGGACTTTTAAGTGCCATTCTCGTTAGAAAATGGCGACGCGATCTATTTTTAAAGCCAACTCTTCACGAGAAAATAGAGCTGCAGCGTTTGGCACACTTTCTTTTATTTTCTCCCTATTGTTAAGCAAAAATAGAAGGTTTCTATACCGCTTTCTATAAAATATATTCCCCCTCCCCTCATTCTCCTTGCAAGAAAATATATATTATTTAGTTTAGCTCGCCTGAACAGCACTGTACTCAAGGTACAAATATGACTCAAGGTACTGCCTTTGCACCTACAATTGGAAATACTGAGACTTTTGCGTTGCTCAAAGTGAACACTAGGACACAGAGGCGTCACCGCCCATTTGAGGGTGTAAATGAGAAAAACCGCTGACTACTAGCTCATTGAAAAAGTCTAATCAGTTAAGGTGGCTCGATCGAGTTTTTGAGTGACGATACCTCTAAACTTTGAGCAACTAGCGTACCACAGTGAAAAACCCAATAGAAAATCATTCGTTACTGCTGACCTAGGGAAAGATGAAAGTTTTAAATGAGGTAAGTTTCATCGAAATCGGAGTTACCATAGCAACGTAATGACGTCATCCCCCATTTTACATGAGAGCTAATTACTTGTCACCAAGAGATAATAGAGACCTTAAGCAAACACTGGAGGCGGCTAGGTGGAGGTCAACCGGAAGTAAAATTTCCCGCCCTCGAGCTAATTAGCATAATCACGTCGAGTGTTGCCCGCGTCCACTTGCAGTGGCGGCGGCGAGAAAGGTAGGTTTGGCCGCCTCGAGAGACGGTCACTTTATTTTCCAATTTTTAGTACCTAACAGACACGAAAAATCCTCTATATAGTCAAAAAAAATGTTTTTTGACTATCATACTTGTATTTTATTTGAAAATATTTGATATTTCTTTTGCTTTACTGCGAAAATCACGCTTCACATTAGATTCAAGAAAGATGGCAAGCGAAGGCCGCAGCGAAGGAGAGAAAAGCAAAAGAAATGGGTGAGTTTCCTGGCATTCACATTGTTCCGAGCAATGTTTACGTCCTGTAGACTTTAAATCTTTAGATTGCAAGTACTCGCTTGTACAAAATGCTACTTTGTTCTTCCGATTTGTCTCTTACACTTTGGAATATTCCCGAAAGGTGAATCGATAGACAGAGCCTGATTTTAATAAGGTTTTGTTTTCCCTCTTCTAGCTCGATTATGGAATGGACAGAAGCTCACGATTTGATCCTAGCGAAAGAAGTCAGAGCTTCAGAGCCATGGATCTTCAAACCAAGGACTGTAGATCGAGGAAAAGTATGGAATGCCATCACGGATCATCTGAATGACGAAACCTCTGTGAAATTTCAGGTGAAGAAGAAACAAGTACAGGAACATTTCAAACTACTACTGGATAAATTCAAGGCGAAACGAAAACATCAGGCGAAACTGAGTGGAGTTGACATCGAAGATAGCGAGATGGATATCCTGATGGAAGAGATATCAGAAAAATGGGAGGAGGCAGAGGCCAGTGACCTTGGTTGCACCAGCAAAGAAAAGGCTGATTCAGATCGAGCGATTGGTGAAGAAATAAGGCGGAAAGCTTGTGAAAAGCTCGGAGAAACGAGTAAACGAAATGCGGGAGAAAAGGCCGAGCCTGTAGCTAAGAAGTCGAGAAGAAGTGGGAGTGAAACTCTTGATTTTCTCAGGGAGAAGATTGCTGCTCGATCAGCTGAAGCAGAGCGTCAGGCAAAGATTCAACAAGATATGCTCGGCATGATGCAAAACCAGAATGCAGCCATACTACAGATTTTGAACAAAATGGCTGACAAGTAACTGAACAATCCTTTGAAATACTCTTTTTTCTTGTCTCCAACACTGTTGTTCAGATTATACATGCAAACGGAGCTTTTTCCAACTTATTTTACTTTGAATGTCATTTAGGGTTGGTATGATGTTGATGTTTCTAAGTTTAATCTTTGCACATGTTTAAATCGAAGGGATTCGTATTGTGTTACATTTTACTGGTTTGTCTAGTCTATACCAGAGAATTGTCGTTTAATTTTGCGGAATGTAACAGTTGGACCACGAATAATTTCAGAGTAATGTTAAAATATGTTTTATTCACTTTACAAACATGATCACCCTGTGATAAAAGTGTTAATGTATATGTTGTGGTTTAAATTTGTCTTTGGTTTAAAACTTTTCAAACCAGTTTGATTTTCATTTTCCTTTGTCATTTATTCATTATCATAATCATTTATTTATTATTCATAATCTGAAACAAAAAGGAGTAACAATCAAACTGGTTTAAAAAATTTTAAACCAAAGATAAATTTAAACCAAAACGTAAATATCAGAGATTGTTCTGTAACAATCACAGACTCATGAGGGATTATCCTATTGTTGTTGTAAAATAGCTCACTGAAACACCCAACTGAAATGTCAAAATGAGGCAGTGGTCATAAGATGTGAATTTGTTTTCTTGTTACACTGAGTTATCTACTGAGTTATCTAAGCATTTATTGAATGTCTGTTTCAGTACAACTCTTATCAGATTACATCTCTTATTCATGCTGGTTTAAATAAAATAGTCCCGCAGAGTTGGTGGGTCTAGATCAAAGTACTCTGATGTCATGTTTCCATAGAGGCAAGTCAAAGCATTTCGTAGAATGGCACATACCAAGTACATTTTCCCCACACTACTAAGCCCTATCTTTAAATTCTTCTTGAAATCTATAAACTTCCAGGATGTGGCAACATCGTTAAACAACCATTCTACAGATTCTCTAACTTTGCTCATGGACACATTGAATGCTTGCATCTGAGGGGTCAACACCCTGTCTCTAAATGGCTGGATCAGATGAGCCCTCATGGGATAGGCAGGGTCGCCATAGAGGCACAAAAGCTGTCCCCCTGGTGATAATGCATGGCGATTCAAGACAGGCAGTAATTGTGAGTCGGCTAAAATCCCAGAGTCATGCCGCCTTCCCTCTGCAAAAAAAGAACATTTTACAGTGTTTTGATTTTGTAATCATGGTGAAAAAGTAACGACCTACACCCAAGTTTTGTTGTAAATTATTTCATAAAAATGGTGAGCAGAAATGTGATTTTCTGACTTAAAAAAAATGACAATAAAGTAGTTGGTTGAGTGACATTCAAAACAATGATGTAGCCAGGATTTGCTTCAGGGGGCTCCCTCTGTTACCAATTATCCCATATATGTACTGTATTTTTTTGTACAAAGAGGGGGATACGCCCTTTCAAAAACAAGATACTGGAATACCAAATATACTTACCAACAGGGCCGTACATGTTAGCGATGAGTCCATTTGGAAGAGCAATTGACTGAAACTTAAGCGCATGGACACGTTTATGGCCGTTATACACCATGCGTTGGTGCTCTCCGGGCCTGCAAATTGGCCGGACAGTTCCATCGATAAATCCGAAGCAATTATTCAATGCGGCTCCCTTTAAGGAGACTGAATCAGCATACATTTGAAGCTGTATCTGCAGGGATATGAAAGTCGTCGGAGCAGCATACAGAGTCCCTCCATTCCATCGGCTACTGACCGCTGATGGCACACGAACTGATTCGGTATTTGCAAGGCAGCAGCTAGGTCCGGGAGGTCGCGTTTCTTGACTCTAAACTCTGCTACACACTCTGAGTCGTCCATCTCGTCCAGGTCAAATCGGCCGTAGTCTTCGTAAGGAAAGTCAAGATTTTTCGACGTGTTAAGATCCCACAACAACAGAAATTCGTCCTCGTCTATGATGTCCTCAAAGCATGCGAAAGCTAGAAGGTCTCGGACTTCTCGAAAAGTTGCCATTATACTTGTCAAATTCACAAACAAAGTCAAATTGGACCGCTTAAAGTAAAGGAAAAACAGCCGTAGCTCGTCGCCGCTTCCACGCCAGCTTAAATATCCTAATTTCGCGCCAAGAGGAGGCGGCCTCAACCCACTCCCGCGCGGCCATCGCCGCCTCCACCTAACCGCCTCAAGTGTTTGCTTAAGGTCCCTAATTCTGGAAAGCGCTCGACTGGATCTTCGACCTGACATATTTGTATTCACGTCTACAAAATTTGAAGAATTTCTATGAGAGAGTTTTCGAGAAATTTTCGGGTGAAGTTTTAAGGTGTTAAAAAACAACAAAAACAAAATAATTTTGAACTGTTATTGAAAAGTATGTTCACAGCGACTTGATGAAACAACATTTTGGTTTTAAATGAATGTTATGTCATCTAATTACTCTGTGTGAAAATTTCGGGGAAATCGTTCCATTTGATTTTTAGAAACGTTGGCTTGAATATGAACTGGTTCAGTGTTACGCGGCTTTTTTTAAATCAAAAATCGACCCTACACTTATTAAAATGATTAAGAATTAAAAAGCGGTAGATGAATTTTTTTAAAACTTTGCTTTCAAGGAGAATAATCAATATTCAATACAATCCCCGAGTCTCAAACTCATTGAAACGTTAGAAGGCTATCAATTTAAAGCCTAAACTCAGCAAATTATTGGATTGAATTTTACGCCAGTGGCTTGTTGCTCTTATTATGCATCTCCATTGTTTCGAATAGGCGTGCAATTGTTAATTTCAGTACATCATGAATTCATATAACGTTTGATTGCTTTCCGAAGATGTTCCGAAAAACGTGCTAATGTACCAGGTCAGCATTACAATAACAATGGACAGGCTGACAGCAGTGAGTGCAAACCTCAAGGTTAGCAGTAAGCGCAAACTTCGGTTAGCAGTGAGCACAAACGGAAAGCTGCTGTGCTCAGTCAGTGTTCCAGATAAATTTTTATGGCAAGGAGTCAACGAAAAATTTAAACAGGTCAGTAGACGTGGGTCTCTCCCAATCTTATCCCAGTCTCAGCACGTTTTCGGAACATCTTCGGAAAGCAATCAAGCGTTATATGAATTCATGATGTAGTGAAAATTACAATTGCACGCCGATTTAAAACAATGGGGAAGTATAATGAGAGCAACAAGCCACTGGCGTGAAAATCAGTCCAATATTTTCCTGAGCTTTGGCTTAAAATTGACAGCTTTATAACGTTTCAATGAATTTGAAACGCTGGTATTGTATTGAATATTGATTATTCTCCTTGAGAACAAAGATATAAAAAAATTGATCTACCGCTTTTTAATTCATAACCATTTTAATAAGTGTAGTGTCAATTTTTGATGAAAAAGCTCAGTAACACACTAAACAAGTTCATATTCAAGCCAACGTTTCTAAAAATCAAATGGAACGATTTCCTTGAAATTTTCACACAAAGTAATTAGATGATATAACATTCATTTAAAACCAAAATGTTATTTCATCAACCCTTTGTGGGCAAACTTTTCAATAACAGATCAAAATTGTTTTGTTTTTGTTGTTTTTTAACACCTTAAAACTTCACCCGAAAATTTCTCAGAAACTCTCTCATAGAAATTCTTCAGATTTTGCAGACGTGAATACAAATATGTCAGGTCGAAGATCCAGTCGAGCGCTTTCCAGAATTATCTCTTGGTGACAAGTAATTGGCTCTCATGTGAAATGGGGGATGACGTCATTACGTTGCTATGGTAACTCCGATTTCGATAAAACTTACCTCATTTAAAACTTTCATCTTTCTCTAGTTCAGCAGTAACGAATGATTTTCTATTGGGTTGTTCACTGTGGTACGCTAGTTGCTCAAAGTTGAGAGGTATTGTCACTCAAAAACCCGATCGAGCCACCTTAATTTAACCCTTTATGCTCCAACTTCATTATACAAACTCTCCTTACTTGTCACCACACATTTTGTTCAGTACCAGTTGGGAGAACTTGTTTAAACATCAAGAAAGTTCTTGATGTTGGTGATCATTTTCTTGATTCTCGTTACCTGTCTATGTTATAATGCACCAATATGATAAGGAGAAATTTGATGCTGGTCACTATTGGGGCTTAAAGGGTTAAAGGAACAAAGGTATGCATACAAAGCATTCCAGACAAAGGGTAGAGTAAGGGATTAGTACCCCTCCCTCGGCTTAGCTTATTCCAAGTTCTTAGATAACAGGGACGGCGACAATTGTAAAGGGACGTGTCCCGCTTTCCTCAGCTCCCACGAGCATTTCGCGCTCGTTTTCTCATTTGTTTTTCCTCCTTTCTCTGAGCCTGGAACAGGCTCTTCTCGGCTCTGCCGTCCATACATTCCATCGCGTATCCACATTTACCACCTTGGTTCTTTGACAGTCACAGCGCTAGACACTGCTCTTTCTCCTTGAGACTGTAGGTGGTCGTTAGCCAAGTTTCTCAATATTAATTTAAAGCTTGCATTCATGGTTTATCTGGAGTGAATGCTGGCCCTCTCCGTCAGCTTTGAGTAGCGGTACTTCGTAGTCAAGGCCCTCCATTCTGCATGTGCCACTTGGTTCACAGAAGAAAATCATAGCCTCGATCTATAAAATTGAAGAAAAGCAATTTGAAATCAAACAATGGTTCATCGCGTAGTTTCTTTTAATGAATAGACTTGAAGTTGATGCTAGACGGAAGGGCTAAGATAACTTAATAAAGGAAACGTAGTATTAGATTTACTCACCTCCCAAAGGTCTAATAACAATAATAATGATAATGATAATCATAATCATAATAATAATAATAATAATAATAATAATAATAATAATAATAATAGTATTAGTTTTACGCTCGCCTTAGTGTCTCATTTTTATTATATAAATTTTAAGCTTGCATTAGTTTTAGGATTCTTTTTATAGGATTTCTTAAGTTTGTACTAGTTAGGTTTAGGATATTATCAATTTTTTCAGTGTTGAATTCCTTTAGAGCAACATAGGTTACGTTTTGCGCCCTATGTTCTGTGGCTAATTTTCTATGCATTTATACGTTGTCGCTGCAGATAGTAATAATAATAATAACAATAACCATAATAATAATAACAATATTAATAATAATAATAATAATAATAATAGTAATAATAATAACAATAATAATAATAATAATAATAATAATAATAATAATAATAATAATAATAGTCTGAAGGAACCTAAACGGGCAAAATGAGAGGATGTACTGCTACTGATGTGTCGGCTTGGTTATTTAACTTGTGAGATTGAGGAACATGCCAATACTAACCCGCACAGTAGTATCTGGTTCCCAGTCTCCCTCTGGCAGCTGAATCTTACAGACAGTACGCATGGAATCCTGGGTTAGAACTCCAGACAGAGGCTCTACCTTAAACTGCTCTTGGATGACTTCTTTATCTGAAATTAAAACCAGGCCAATTATTTGACATCTTACAGTTTCACTTCTTGGAATTTTCGAAATTCGTCTCCTAAATTCAACCCTTCTGTTTCCACAGTGCTCTCCGGTCGTGTTTGTATTGTTGAACAGCAAAACTTGACGACTTGTCGGGAAAACTTTTTACAATGACAAAATGAAAACAAAAGAACGGTTACTCCACCTTCTTGTTGTCTAAAGACCATGACCTGCCATTCACTGCTTACATCCTGTGTCAAGTAACATCCCGCGGGAAGACTGATAGCCAATGTAACTTCGAGGAATGACCCGATAGTCACGCAAACTGGTTCTTTGAGCGTGACTGGCGTTAGTTTTGAAGTTAACCGTTTTACCGCGGCGCTCTGCTTGCTTGCTTGTCCGTCAGCCTGGTCCTTCGGAATTTGAGAATGTTCCACGATATTTAACTACGAAACAAAACGCTCTTTTCAATACCGCAATTAACTTTTCGGGATTTGTGCAACATGCTCTTCTCTTGTCAGGCTCTTTCAAAGCAGCCTATCAACGCAAAGACCCAGTAGCTGCAATTCACTACTTTAGCTCCACACCGACAAGGGCTCAAAGAACGTTTCTCACTTCTAATTTATTTATTCAAAATGTTTCAGTCACCACGTCTGTATTTAGCTCGTGTAGCAGGCTCTCAAAGGGGAAAGCGGGGAGCACAACGAAAGGGACTTTGTCAGGAAAAAAAAGAGGAGAAGGTGGACGGGGAGGCTATAAGTGGCGAAAGGAATCCAGAATTCTTACCTGTGACACTGTTTTATTGTTTAAGTCAATAACTCGAATAGCGTGGTTGTTAGTGTCTGCCACATATAAGAACTGACCGTCTGGGCTGACACACAGTCCACCTGGTTCATCAAACTGGACACTGCCTTCCTCAGATGATAATCCCGGTTTACCAGTACCCAGAAGTGTTTCACAAGTCTTCTTTGAAGGGTCAACCACTTTAATCTGAGTTTTGAAATGCAAAATAAACGCAAGTTCAGTATTAGTCTGACTTGTGTGATCGTCCCCTATTGGTGACTTAAGTTTCGACAGCCTGCTCCAACGGAAAAAAAAGGAAAAAATCGAATCTAGTGAAATTTTATCACGGCGTCGCGTCAGTTGAGCCTGATGTTATTGGAAAGGTGCCTGAAGTTTTTCGCTCTAATTGCTGCTCTAAAAATTAACGTTTTTGGTCTACACCTATTATTAGGCAATTTTTTTCGGCCGGTTAGGTGCAAATAGTTGTTAAAAACAAGATTAAAACACCACTTATCTCAAGGCTTCTATGTTTTTGTTACAACTAATTTTAGCAATTTATTGATGCTAACAATTTTATGATGAACCACTAAAATTTGTCGTCGCATTTATTTGTAACCGCTAAAAGTACCCAATTCTCATTTCCGCTTTCACAGATAAACAAGAAAAATATGTAGGTAAAATGCCACAGTTTGACCGTAGTCAAGAGTTATTTCAATGAAAGAAATAAATAGTGCCAAACAACGGTAATAACCCTAGACGTTTCGGGCTTAGCCCTTCTTCAGTAGGAGTCAAGTTGAAGCTAATGTTCGTTGCCGCGGACATTGCAAATGTTAAAAAATATGAAATGCTATGTTTATAGTGGATGTGCCCTTAACTCAAATAATCAGCCTATCGATATCCCTACTAAAAGTTATGAATTAAAGTAATTTTCTTGTAAGCAAGGTTTACCTTACTCCGGTGAGTGAGGTACAGTGTTTATTGAGTCTACCGTTACCAGATTGCTTTTTTACTATTAGTTTGTTCAGTCTACTGTTGACAGTTTTAACTTTAAAGGTGCAGGTAAATGTTGGTAAGATCAAAAGATCGCTCGCGTAGTGAAATTGGAAGTAAAGCTTAAAGTGCACCTAACCCCAAAATATTTTTTACGCTAAAATAACTCTTTGCACCTGTTCGAAAAGCATTACGCCTTTTTCTTATGAAATCCCCCTCAGTCTTGACTTTTTATAGGCTGTAAAAGTTACGAAATCTAGCCATCATCTGGTACACGACCGAGCTAGTGAGGGCATGGGTCTATTCTGGATTTGACGTCACAAACTGCTTTGCATGCATGTTTACAAAGACTTAAGAAGATGCAAATCAGTTTGTGATGTCAAATCCAGAATAGACCCATGCCCTCACTAGCTCGGTCGTGTACCAGATGATGGCCAGATTTCGTAATTTTTACAGCCTATAAAAAGTCAAGACTGAGGGGGATTTCATAAAAAAAAAGGCGTAATGCTTTTCGAACAGGTGCAAAGAGTTATTTTAGCGAAAAAAATATTTTGGGGTTAGGTGCACTTTAATGAACATGTACCTTATGGTTGTAAGAGTCCACCACATACAGCTTCTGTGAACGCGAGTCCCAGGCCACCCCCAATGGATGCTGTAGCTTTACATCAATGCCTTTACCATCCTGGTCACCGAATGCAAAGAGATTCTGAAAACGAAAAAAAAATACGTTATTTTATTACGCTTTACAACAAGTGAACTCTAAAGTTCAAAATGCAACTAATCCAGTTCCGAAGTGTTGGAATAATTGGAAATTTCGTGCAAATTGCCTATCCAAGATTTCGATAAAATACACCACCGAAAATGTCCGAAAATTTGTCAAAATTCTGTCTGAAATCAGTAAAACTGGAAAATTATTCGTCCGAAATACCATGTCCGAAATTTGGGGGAGCGAGGGGGGGAATCGATGTATCAGGGGTGATTTGTGTCAAAACGAACGGGTCATTCGTGTGTACAGCGCATGAGCTACCTCATGCTGTCAAAAATAAATAAGATAAGGACTGTTAAGAAGTCTTTCTCAAGGCGTTAATTCTTTTGCTCTTTGTTTCTTCCAATTGTTTATTCATTCCTACGAGATAAATTTGTGAAACATCTCCTGAATTTAAGGAGGCTCTTTAGAATATTTACACTAGGAAAATCTGCACTAAGTAGAAGGAGTTCCAAAAGAAAACCTATAAGTTCTCAAGTATCACAGTTTTTGTCCAACAATTAAAGGCTTTTACCAACAAGTAAAAATAAAATCTTCCCTTGGTTGCAAAAAATGGTTTACACTACAATTTTGAGACGGTTTTTCCACAATGCTTTGACAATTTTTTTCTTTCCAAAAACGGATTTTCAAATGATGCATTTATATCTCACATTTTGCACGCTTTAAAAAATTTCACCAAAGGAAACGCGAGAAAATTCATTGTCGACAAACCTACATTTCCCTTTGAGGCCGCACAGATCAGCAAAGCGTTTTCTGGTGACGTTAAAACTTCGTCATCAGCTCTGAAAGTTTTGCGTGACCGGAGTTCTGTTCGTCACGGATGAAACCTCTGAATTTTTACATTTGCTCAGCTGGTTCAAAATGAAGATTATTTGTGCAGGATTAGGTAAAACAGGCACAAGATCCCTGGCTAAAGCGTTACGAATTCTAGGCTTTACAGTGCTCGATTATGACGAACACATAAACTTGCATTTAAATGAATGGATCGAGGTTTACTGCGAAGGTAAAATGCCTAATTTTGCGTCCATGTACAAAGATGTCGACGCCGTGGTCGATTTTTCTCCCTCGTTTTGGTTTGAAGAAATCTACGAAACTTTTCCTGACGCAAAGGTCGTTCTCTCTGTGCGAGATAGCGAAGAAGTCTGGGTGCAGAGTTGGATAAAGGAAAACGAAGTACGCAAAAGTCTAGGTGGACTTTTAAACAGAGTCCTATTGAAGTGGCTTCCGGTAATCAAACAGTGGATCCGTGGAAAACACCACTATTTTGAGCTCATTGACGCGATTGTGGTTGCATTGTACGGCAGCCTGAATTCAAAATCCACTGTTATTTTCAAAAAGAAATATCGCGAGCACAACGAGCGAGTACAAGCGGTCATCCCAAAGGAGAAGCTGTTGATTTACAACGTGAAACAAGGCTGGAAACCTTTGTGTGAGTTTATTGAGTGTGCCGTTCCTGAGGTGGAATTTCCAAGGGAAAATATCGCGTCATCTTTTGCCCGCAGCAAGATAGCAGCGGGGCGTCGACAGATCAATGATAGTATAATTGCTATTCTCACAGCCTTTGCTTTGCTCGTGGGTATGTTTTATTTGCTTTTTAAGTAGGATTGACACTGGGACAAGAACAAAAACAACATTTTTTTATGGATTGTACAAAACAATAATAACAAAATACTTTATATCACTCAGCATACTTATACTTTATAACACTCAGCATGCATGAGCAGCAAAGCGATAATTATTGCAGATTGATTGATTGTTTATTTCCCATAATTGAAAACCAAACTTTGTTGATGAAAGAGTCTGTGTGTAACCATCAATTTCTTTGTCACGAACATGAAATGAAATGATTTGTTCAATCTCTGTACCAAACATTGTTATGACAACTAATATAAACATTGTGTTTATCAATTATTGCCTTTGTTTATTCATTTTAGTGGGCGGAACTTGTAAGGGACGGACCAGTAGAAACGTAATGGGGAGGGCGGGCGAAGTACAGAAAGAAAATCACGCAAGGGAAAAGTGGGAAAAAAAATTCATGCACAGCTAGTAGCCCAGAAAAAAAGTTCCTGCAAACGGAAAAAATATTCCTATCCCCCCCCCCACCATAACTTTTCTAATGGTCCGTCCCCAAAGAAAAAAAATCCTAACCATCCTTTGTATTCAGTCCTAATCACATATGAACTAGCAGTGAAATGCAATGCAATGCATCTTTGATTCACACTTACTGTTGGATCCCTGTCTGCTCCAACCAAAGCCTTTGTACTGCCATTCACCACATCAACTGTCCGCACACTGCTACTCTCACTATCTGCTACAAACAAACAACTGAATGGATTTTCTGGGACAAGACTGATGCCCGAAGGTTGAGCAAAGGCAGCTTTGTGTGGATAACTGTTGTTGCGATTCTCCTCTGCCCCACTGCCTGCAAAACGAAGGCAGGTGCCTTGTGTTTGGGACCTGAAAATGCATCATGTATATTAAATTGAAGGATTGTTTTGTCTGTATTTCCTGTTTGTAAACTTAAATTCACGTGTAAGACCCAGCATCATAATACAAATTCTCCTTACTGGTCTCCACATATTGTATTGACAATTCACCTTTGGTAATCATTTTCATAATTCTCATGACCTGTATGTGTTATACATCACCCATATGAAGTTCAATGCTAACCCAGAACGTAAGTTATAACCAAGGCCTTTGTTTTGCTTGTTTAAAATGTTTCCACTGCTCATTTTAAGTGATAAAAATGTAAGACTGATAATTTACTGGAACACACAGCAGCTATGCTGCTGTGAATTGATGCTACAAAAAATGTAAGACTGATAATTTACTGGAACACACAGCAGCTATGCTGCTGTGAATTGATGCTACATACAGTACCCTTGATAAGCTTGACCATTTTAGCCCCAAAAATGCACGTTCCCCTCACCATTGTCCGTAAACACATTACTTAATGAATTAATTCAGCAGAACACAAAATGTCAAATAAATCAAATTACCTTAAAAAAAATAACAGATGTAAATAACTAACCCTCCCTTAAGCCATGAACTGTCCTTCAAATATAATGCCCAGATTTGATGTGTGCCAGCCATGGCAATGTAAAGAACATCTCTAGCATCTTCATCCTTTGCAGATCCTGATGATCACAGGGCAAAGAAAACAGAAGGCATAAAACATACTAACCCAACTGAACAAAAACAACAAAGGTAAAACCGTGAAGAAATGAGAGTGGAAAACAGCATCACTGGTCTGTAGGGAAGATACAGTACTTTTTCGGTTATAAGGCGCACTTCGCAACTCAATCATGCAAAGTTTTCAAACTGAAAATATCACTAAAACACTCGGTTATAAGACGCTCCCCGAACTCTGGAAAAATGTTTCTCAAGTTTATTCCAGTCACAACTGAATTCACTGATATTAAGTTAACTGAAACCGAGATTGTAAGCAGCAGCATAACAGTCATTTGCACTAACACAAGTGCATAGGTTTCCGTTAATTAAATGAAAGCGAAATTGTCACACATAAACAAAAGATGAAAATGTCACACTGAAATGCCTTACATCTTCAGTTAGTGCTGATTTGTTTCGCGTTGCCAACGTACAGCAAGAATGCTAGAATTTACTGAGAGCAGAAAAGTGCCGAGAACAAGCGGCGCCGATGGCGATAAGTTTGGACAAGTTTCACTTCGCTCTGAGTAGTGATGGCGAATGGCGTAAAACTCGCCCTGAAAGTCATCTTTAAAACGATTCAACAACTTAAAATACAGGTGTTCCCTAGAATTAAAGTGTCACTGGGTAGATGAAGAAGGTAGGTTTCCTTTTTCGAACAATCCAACAATGTTGTCTATCAAAAAAGATGTTGCATTTGTCGAATATTCGAGGTTTAGTGCGTGACAGTATCATGTTACTGAGCACGTGCTTTCAAGCACAGACTGTATGCAAATACGGCTTTCACTTTGTTTTGAAAATGCTCTATCATGTCGTTTCTCAAACCGTTCTGTCGCTTCAGTTTCTTTTAAATGTTCTCGCATTTAAGTGAAATGTTGATGTTGCAGAATTAAAGCGGAATGTTGCAGAAAAGTTAACGACCAACAATGTTTCTGTTTATAGCGTAATTTATATACTGAAAAATCGAGATCTTTAGAATTTGCTGCAGGAAAATATTCGTCTATAAGACGCACCCCAAATTTAGCGATAATTTTCGACAGAAATACGGACTTTCGAGAAAAAAACGGTGCACCTTACAACCAAAAAAACTGTTCTTTGAGGTAATGGTAAAAGGTAGAGTTCCACATGGGATGCAATTGTCCAAACGGGATGGCACTTAACTCATTTTCTGTAGCATGAAGCAGCTACAGGAGTGCAACCCCCCCCCCCCCCAAGCCACCCAATTATACATCTAGTATCCAATAATATACCAGGGTAAAGAGAATCAATATGAAGTAAAAGTTTCATGTTTAAGGAAACAACACGACATGACACAGGAACACAGGATTGGAAGATCACTGGTTCCAGGCTGGTCCCTGCATTGGGTTATCTAGTTTCAATAGGAGTACAGTACTGTGTACATGTACGAACCAGGAGGGGGGCCAACAGCAACATCCCATGGTGAACTGATGCTCTGTAGTTTTCCAATTTTTCCACCTTCCTTGTCACTTCCTTGTTTACCATTCCCAGCAACTGTGGTGACTTGTCCTGTCTCTAAACTAATCTGAGAAAACAACAATGATATTGAAAATAATAAAAATGATTATGCAATATAACAACACTGAATACTTGCAAGCTTTAAATACATGTAAAAAGCTCCATGCCGCTGATGTATATAGCATTATATTTCTTTGATTAACTACTGTACAGTAGAATCCTATCCACGGACAAACCAAATTAACCTACAATGTCTAACTTTATGAAAAGTTTTAGTAAAGGTGTCAAGGTTGCATGGTCAGGGAAAAAGGTAAGCATTTTGGAAAGAACAATAACAAGGGAAGAGCAGTGGTTTGAGTCTGGTTCTTAACATGTTGTTTCCTTCGCTCCATGTCATCTCTCTCCATTGCATTACGGAAAGCTCAATTAGTATTGGAGGATTAGTGACAAATTTGAACTCAATCTTATATCTCCTTGATTTTTGACCTTCCATTTTCAAGACCCTACCTACCTAAACTCACGTAGAAATGCCTTAAAGGGGCAGTGTCATGAGGATTTTGCTCAGGCTTTGTGAAACTTTGCTAAAATTATGATAATTTTAAAAATACCTTTGCTCACACACAAAATGCTCCCAGAACATCAAGAGGGAGATTTCAAGTGAATTTTTGCAAGGAGTTCAAACCAAAATAAGTTTTTGAATGATTCTTGCACGATACAAGCACAAAACTTGAAAATGTTCACCAAACATTTGCAAGTTGAAATCCATTTCCCCCATCCTGGCCATTTGTGACCAAAAACACTTATTTAAAAATGGTTTCACTGAAATTGCTAGTATGGTGTCTGAACAAATAATTGACCATTATTTTTAGATTTTCATTGATGTAAATGTGATTTTGGCTTTTCAAAGTGTTACAGATGTGAGCAAAATCCCTGTGATACTGCCCCTTTAAATTAAGAGAAAATGGCACCGAGGTTAACTACATGTCAATAGACTGGAATCTCATCTGAAGGGGGAGGGAAATGCAATGCTTGTAGTCTGTTCAGCCTGGCAGTCCAAAATCACAGCCAAGCACTGGTGCCAACATGAGCTACATGGTTCATTTCATCTGTTGGATTCAAACATTTTATTAAGGTTTTGAGCAGGCAGGTATACATAAGTTTCTTCTTTATTTCAATAATACTAAGACAAAACTTTTGCTTGAGTCGCTCAGCAGCCCTTAACAAAATCACAGTGACACACAGATAAAACATTTAGTCTTAACCTTACTTAATAGATTTACATGTACAAGTAGTTACAACTCAATAAAAAGTAAAAAATGAAAACAATGTAAACAAACAAACAATTAAATAAAAAAGTTAAATAAATAAACAAACATTTCTAACCTGTCTGACTGCATGATTCTCTGTATCAGCAACAAAAATAATGTCATTTTCAATAGCTACTCCTTGTGGTGAATGAAACCTTGCTTCTTCAAATGACCCATCCACAAATCCTGCTTCATATTTGTCGCCTCCACCAACAGCACTCAAAACAATTCCCTCTTTGTTCATTACAAGAATTCTATGATGCCCTGTGTCAGTGACTACCAATCTGTCCCCTCTCTTGTCAGTACATATTTTTCCAGGAAATGAGAGACTTGTCAAGGGGAGGGTGTCTTTGGCCAGTGAAACACCAATAGAATGGTCACTTAGTTTTCCTGCACAAAATACAAAAGCAAATGTAAGAGTTGTAGCCCAATGCAAATGCCATGCCCAGTTTTAATAAACCTTTCAACAAAATGCAGCTATTCCATCTAACGCTGTCATCAGTTTTCTAGTGAGCAGCAATCACTAGAAACAAAGAAGTTTATTGCAAGGGGTCCAAACGGCAACGTTGGTAAGTAATATGAGTGATGGAATTAAATCCGATCTGTTTATTTCTGTTTTTCAAGGGACTATTAGCTGTTATTATAATATAATAATAATTATTAACACTTCCTTGTCAAAGTGAAAGACACAGTATAATTTTTCGTAGACTTACAAACTTTGCTTGTCATTGAAACGTATAGAACTACAATGTGCCAGTAATGGACTAACATAATTATTTACACTCGTGTTACACTGTAGAATAATTTTGCATAATCTTAGCAATGCAATTTAATGTTCAACAGCAATAATTAATTATTGTTACTCTCTCAAAAGAAAGATAAATAGCTTTCCAAAGATTGCTGAAAATGACAAGAAAATTCCCAAAATATTCCCAATGTATAGCTTTGTTTAGAGGACTCCCACATGTAACATGCTAGCACCTTCGTAAATGGTTTGAACCCATTTAGTTTGAAACTGTACTTTTCTTGTGTCTAAGACGTGAGATGGCAGTATAGAAAAAAGAAGGAAAGAAAGAAAACTGACTAGTTAACAGCTTTTGGCCAGCGTGAAATTTCCTTTCAGTGGTGGACCTATTCATCGCACTCGTACCCAAGTTTTGTTGCTGGTGGGATTTTCACTCATGTCCTCCCAATTCTCCTTGAAGCTCAAGTTTTTGCCTTCCCTACTCCCCAGCCACTCACTTCACAGCTTATGGTGTTGTATGGGGGGGGGGGGGGGAAGAGAGTGTAAATCTCCTGCTTCCCGTACCCTTTAATTCCGGTTACCGCCCTGTATTTGTTCGCTCCGCCTCTGCATTTTTTCAATTGCAAAATATTGTGCAATGTTGCATAATTTTTCCCTTTTTCTCCCGCTTCCTGCCACCTTGGGAATCCCACTTCCCACCCCCCTTTTCTCCCGGTCTCTTGCCCCCTGTCCCCCTGTCCCCATCCAGTGTATGAGCAATTCCGCCAGCTAATGCCCAGCACATGTAAAGAAGCTTAATTTTTGGAGAGAATGCTATTGCATTAAAATCATATTCCTACCTTTCTGTTTATAAAATTTCAAGGCCGAACCAGCAAACTGTATAAGTGTGTCTCTATGCCCCTCTCCGATTAAACTAAACAGGATTTTTCCTTCTGGACTCACAACAACAAGAGTTGGCCAACATTGAACAGAGAGAGTGTGCCACAACTTTGCTTCAGAATCATTCACAACGGGGTGCCTGATGTCGTACCGCAGCACTGCACTCAAAATGTTCGTGGATGATTTTTCGTTCTCGAACTTCGCCGAGTGGACTCCGATGATCGCAAGACCATCCTTTTCAGAGTAAAGATGTTCCAGTGCTTCAAGATCGGGCAAAATATGCATGCAGTTTATACAGCAATATGTGAAGAAATCCAAAACGCACACTTTTCCACGAAGCTGGTGTTTGAAGGATAAAGGGCTCTTGCAATTTAGCCACTCCAGATTCGAATCAAACTCTGGGATACTGGCAGCGTCTTTTGATTCCATCCGTTGGATGTGGTTGAAAATGGCTTCGTCTTTCTGTTCATCCGAGGATATAGATTTTAAGGAGGCTACTAGCTCCTCTCCAGATTTGATAAACCAACCTTCTGCAAGCACCATAATGCTGAAATTTAGAGGGAGTTAACAACATCAAATATAAAATTTAGACCCAAAAATCTGCTTTATCATGGTGATTTTCTCCCAGGCGTTTCAGTCAGGGGTCAGCGGAGTTATCCCACAGAGAACTTCATTGGTGTAATTTTCACGAAGAGTCGCTCGTTTAAGTTCTCGTGCCATTCTTGAGCCTCTCTATGGGTATTTCCGAAGAAATCGAAGACGCGAAGATCACCGCGGAAAAAACGAAGATCTCAAGATTGAAGCGAAGATCTGAAAATTGACCTCAATTCGCGTGATCAAATTGAACACTCAGATATAAAACTGTCAAAACTCGTAAACACTACAGAAAATATCTGTAACTTCTGAATTTTGGCATTTGACCACATTTCACTGCGATTTTGACAACAATGTCAACAGTGGTTTACAGTCACTGCCGCGAAACCACATGATGCCATTGTCGCCATTACAAGGCAGAAAACGACAAAAATAGTCCACTGAAAAAGTAATCATTAATGACATTAATGATGTCAATGAGAACCCACTAACCATTGGATTCGATTTCATTCGTATTATGTTGGTCGTGTCGCTGATCTTTGACATCTTTAACCTCGCGCCGGCTCGCGGTCTGCAGAATACATTTTATTCATGGCAGATTTCGACTTAGAAGTCAAGTATTCTCTCTATACGATAAACTCAAAAGATACCGAAACGCCGTCTGTAAAGCCGTGGTGGTGTCGGACGACCTTATGTGAGCAGGGCAGCTTGTAAGCTCTTGAAAAACGCTTAAAAGCTAAGGTAAGCATAACACTGACCAACACTCCTGGTCAACTTTGTTGTTTTTATTGTTTTTATAGGGAGAAATCATCGACTTAAGATTTTTTAGTTCCATTCAAGACCTAAGTCGACAAAATGAAGAAACAATAACAAATGATAATAAACGATTTAGTGATAAATTTGGACTAGAATGTCTTCAAGGGTTGCATTGTCAGGGCTTGACCACAGTGAATCTGGTGGCATAACGAAGATATGTCTTGATGGTACGGCGCCACAGAAAGTGATAACAAACGATCAGTGTGCTGTGGCACATGGCGTAGCCTTTGACGGTCCGAATCTGATCTTTACGGACAGGAAACGAAACCTGGTCAAACAGCTAACACCCAACGGTGAGGTCACTGTAATTTCTGGAAATGGAGAATTGAAGACAGCAAGTGGAAAGTCGCTATCAAGTAGTCATGCACAATCCACTGGCTTGGCAACTGAGGGGCATACAGTGTATGTGTGTGACATAGGATCACAAGCAGTAAGAATCATCACTCCAACATCCGCATTGGCTTCATACTTGGAAAACATCCAAAAGATGTTTCAGGTGTTTTCTGTACATTCTGACAAGACCAAATACGGCTACACTAAGCAAGTTGGACTTGATGAGGTTATCACCAACATGGCCAAGGTCCAACAATACTTCAATGAACTTGTCAGCAATATCAGGGAACACGTTCAGAAGCCAACTCTCAACCCTGAAGGGCCACACGGCTCACCAGCTTACATAACCGTGGAGGCTGTGACCTGGGTCACTGACACCCTGAAGGAACGGAAGGATCTATTTAGCACTGTGGACGAGAGCGAGTTAACTGCAGATTACGAGCAAGCATTTAGGTCTCTTTCAATCCTGACCCTTGTGGTGGAATATTTTTATTCGAACATGCGTGGTCGTTATGCCATGCCGTACATGCTGTAAAATGCCCAGCTGCTGATGCCCACAATACAGGAGACAGTAAAGAAGATGACAAATGCATCCTTCATTTACTTCACACGCAAAAAAGCCCACTATCCAGACCCAACAGCTTCAGTGCGCTATGCGAACCTCCATTGCCCTTTCAAACCGCCGACGGCCCCCATCTCGCCCGAAGATCTCCAGGAACTGCAGGAATGGCAGAGGCAATATTGTGGTGGCGTTTGGCAACGGTCTGTCAGAGATATCAGTAAATATGATACTGGCACCCTTCCATCATTTGCCAATGCAGAAGAGATGAATCAGGCAGAAGTAACCAGTTCCAGAATGCACTTTGAAGGAGAACAGTGTGGAGATGAAAATGTAGTAGAAGCTGTAAACGGGGAGCATCATCCTGTCCAAGTCCTGTTTCAAAAGGGAGTCGTCCTCGCAGTCAAGCCGGGATACGATATGTTTACTCCAGATGACATCGCAAGAGCAAATTTCTATATTACTATGACGGAATCAGATGTATTTGATAACCCCAATGAGACCGAAATGAATGTTCTGTGGTACTCCTTTACTGAGACGACAGATGAACAATTTCAACAATTTGGCTGCTTTGTGGCCGTAGGATCCGGAAAAGTCTTAAAGAAAGGAATCCTGTTTCCTTTGAGTGACACTGACATAACCACTCGAGACAATAATGATATTATTCACTTAACAGACACGTGCTACTCACAAATACTGAACTCTTTAAACTCCCAAACCCCAACCGTTTGTGTAGTGGCAGAGTTTGTAGAATATGAAAATCAAGAACAGAATGACCAGCTGCAAACAGAGTGCCCTGTTGAAAGCGAGCATGTCGAATATCTTGACATTGAAGCAACTGAAATTCGAAGCCGCAGAGAAAGAGGCGTTAGAAAAAGGAGAAATGAGGACATGGTGTACTACTGACATGGCTAAAAAGGTGGGAGGGTAGAATAACCCTCATTTCAAGTCAACAGGTTAGTTGTGTATGTTAAAGCTACGAGCTTGTGGGATCGTATAAAGAAAACTCAGTCTTTAAATGTCGTAAATGGCATAGAGCACTGAACAAACAGAACGTCGCCAAAGAATCCAACAATCCTTTATTGTTTCAAAAACTGTTTATATTGCTTTTGGTGAATTTAAACCATGAGTAATGCAATTTGCTATTGAAGTGAAATATTTATGAACTGTGAATTACACTGAATAAACGTTTAAACCATTTCAATCCGAAAAACGAAGATCTTCCAGAAAAAACGAAGATTTGCAAAAAAATCGCGAAGAAAACGAAGACCGTGGGTACCCATAGAGAGGCTCATTCTTAGCCGAACACAACCGTTCATCCCGTTTGGCTATTTTGGCAAGCAAATAGACAAGAAATGACTTGATCCGTGTTGAATTTTCACTACATGTATTTTGTATGGCTGTTGCGAAAAAATGTTAAATGATAAGTTTAGCTGCGCTTTTTTTTTTTTAGGTTTTTTGACCGTATGTAAATTAAGTTTAAAACGCAACCTGTCATGTGCTGCTTTGTGTGTTTTTAACACACAGCAGCACCACTGCTCAGAGTGCACATTGAGTTGGGGGAATTACAGAATGAAAAAGGGGAACCTTTGGAGGCAGATTGCAATGGGCTTGTCACGCTATCTACAGTACTAGTGAAACCCCGGTATAACGAAAAGCCAAGAGACTGTGAAAATGTGTTCGTTCTACTGTTACAAATTTAAAATTCAACTCTTTAAGTTAACAAGTTTAAAGAAAGTTTTAGTTTACCAAAAAGTTAGATATAATATCACCTATTTTCGCTTTTGAATTTCCCGCTCGCAGCCATTTTGAATGTTTATGACGTCATATGGTTACCACCAGTTTGCCACTATCGTTAACTGAGCAACTCTCTTTTGTATGCAACAATGTGGGCAACCGTATGACGTCATAAAAGTTCCAAGTAGCAGCAAGCGGGAAATTCAAAAGCAAAAATAGGTGGTATTCATGTCCAATCAGTTTTGGTACATTAAAACTTTTTCATCACTTGCTAACTTAAAGGGGCATGGTCACGCTATTTTAGTTCACTTTAAAAATCAAAAATATGTCCTCACATCAATGAACGCCGACAAATAATGGTCTAGTTTTGTTACCAAAGACTATATGACTTCACTGAAACTATTTTCTGTCGTCTGTTGCTACGGATGGCACGGATGGAAATGGATTGCAATTTGAAAAAATTAGGCTAAACTTTTCAAATTCTTTCAGCGTGTTGACATTAAATCGATATTTAATGGTCATGGTTTGTTTTCTCTTATTGAAATTAAGTTAATACGTTCCTTTAAATGTTCAAACACAATTGGGCATGGATAAAGTTAGCTACCGATAATTTTAGCACAGTTTTGACCAGAAATCGGCGAAATCCTCGTGACTATGCCCCTTTAAAGAATTGGAATTTAGGCTTTATTTCCAAAATTTAACCTCGCTTTGAGATAACAGTGGAGGTTCCCTTAAACGGGAAACAATACCCCGTTATCCCGTTATAAGGAAGTTGTGGAAAAATGACCAAAATCTTTGTTATAATGGGGCCTGGGTAATAATTATTTTGCTGAACATTAACAAGGAAATCAGTTGCACCACTCGGTATTCGGTTTAATCGTGCCATTGCTATCCAGATTTGGAGGATTTTGCCAGAATAACCTCGTGTTTTAGAGTTTGCATGCATCTCTGCCGTATACGTTCAACTTTAGTCGCGTGATGACAGTTATTCGTTATATCAGGGTAAATTTTATGTTTGGGCTTCTGGGTTGTCTCTGTTATAACGGGGTTCGTTAGATCGCCTGTTTACTTGGGCGACAACTCTTCTATGGAATATGAGCTTAAAGTTAAGTTGTAGGAAACAAATTCAGGGCTCACGTTTGCTCATGTTCTAGGATATTAAAATATTCTTATGTAATGTACAACCGCGCAGAGCCAGAAGCAAGCCAACCGTTTCATGTCTACATTTTCACATCTTTTTTCGGTAGGCCTAGCCTTCAAAAGTGTTATTAGAACAGTTATATTATAGCAGTCTTTAATTAAGAAACAAGACGAGATGTTAAAGTTTACTGTAGCATGACTAGAATGCGGTTGCGATCAAACTGTACATCTGAGTCATCGGTGTGATTTGAAATTTTCACTTGGCATTATTTTTTAACATAAATATGAGTTTACTTTGCGGTAAAATCAGTGACACTTCACTGTACATGTCGCTTGAGTAGCATAATCGTGTTCTTTCTTTGATATAAACAACATTAATGATTAAAATTACCAGAGTTAACCGCTCTTCTACGAAATGCCGCTAACATTCATGTTTTGAAATTTTTGGCTTTTGACAAGCAGGGTATTGCCTTTCAATTTTATTCAAACTTGACCGATAAAGTATTTTGTTCAGAGAACAGTTTCACACAAGGTGTTTTATATGAATATCCATACCTAACAACGGGAAGTCTCCACGATTGAATATACTACCCCGTCGCCCTCGTAACTAGCCGAGCTTCAAAGAATTTTTCATTTACTTTTAAATTTCTCTTCTGGGTTTGCATTTTTATTTACAGTCATTGCTCAACGGCTGTAACAATTCTTATCATAACTGTCTCAGTGGTTAACCGATTTTGCTAGAAATGAGATAAACGTATGAAAATCTCTGAAAGAAGACAAAAATGGCAATAGCTAAATTTTATTTCTTTGACTCAAACTTGTCGTCATTGCACACACATTCGCACCTGTTTGTATAGGTTTAATTTAAATAGTATAGACTTCGTGATTTTAACTTCAAATTACAGCGATATTGATGGTGATTGGCAGCAGTCAAACAATGAAAAAGGGGTGCATGACATTTATCTGCTTGGTATTAAGGAGGGGCCAAGGAAGTTCTAGATGCCGCTTTCTTTGGTCACGAGTTTCCATAACTTCATGATCACAGCGCCATGAAAATGTTGCAGTAAAATCGGAGCTTCAAAACTGCACCTTACTGAGAATTATGCTGAGGGTAAAAGTTAAAGGGGCAACAAATTTGCCCGACGTGGATAAATTCAGTGGAAAGAGTGATCCATACGTCATAGTCAGCTTTCAAGGTGAGGTATCAGTTTGAATAATCATCAATATCCTCCTCTGTTGTTCATTTGTCATGTTCTTATCCTTGTTCACCACACGTTGGAAGCGGCTTTAGAAAAACATTGACTTTCTCAGCGAAAACTATTTAAGTCTCTGCGTGAGGATTTAAAGCAAGCTCAGGAACTTACCGATAAAATGATGATTTAAGTTTAATACTTTTCAGCCTGGCATAAATTTAATGCATCCTATATGCCCACTATTGTTCTTGTGCGAAAATAATTAAACTTTTGCCTCTTAAACTCCAACTTCCCTTCAAACAGCTTGGATGAAGACGTGAAGGCAATTGCAATTTGTAACTAAATTGATTTCAGACGTTTTACAGCAAAGCCAAAAAGATCAGTAAGCTATCATTTTATGCAGACAAATGAATGCTTTCCGGCGTAAACACGTCGTTTATAAGATAATTCCTGTTTTCACCCTGAGGGGCGCTAAGTTGTAAACTGGACCGACAAAATTCCCCGAGTTTCGTTTGAAAAAAAATCCTATTTAAAAATCACCACCACGCGGAACGTGAGCGACTGTCGACTTCCAAAGATTGTCCCAAATAATCAAGCATTTGAACTGTGCTACATGAACAACATTTGATCAAGGAGGGAATTTTTGTTGTTATAAGAGTCTACTGATATAAAGCAGCGCAATCAGTTGTAAAATTGGTTATACTGATATCTGATATTGTGACCTGCATGGACGTCGACACTCTAAAGATTGAAGTGGATACGTTTATAAGACTAAATGCGGTGTTCAATTCGGGTTGTTAGAACTCAGTTTCTTTTTTTTCTATGAAGCCCTAGCCTAACGCTTCCGCCAGGCATGTATCACGATAGATATCAGCTCTCAATACCACAAGCTAATGTTGAGAAAGCGATCAGTAGTCTTTTGTCAGAGGTCCATAACAAACATTATGGAGTTAAATTTGACATTACAGTATATTTCCCAGGATAGATATTTCTGGGAAAATTTTCCAGAGGATTTGCGATCCGCCAGCTTATAGTTTCAAACTATAAAAGTCAAGAAAAAAATTGCATAGGATCCGTAAAAGAGTAATGGTTGGCCCGTTATAGGCATTCATTTCATATCTGAGCCATAGGGTACAATTTTATTAGTGTTTCAAACCTGTGATCGTAAACACGGATGCATGTCTGTGTCAGTGCCTCACGGTGTAAAACCGCCGGGCCATTAAATTTACGAAGGACGGGAGTTTGACTTTGCACGACTATTGGCGGTCCCACCATTGAGTGAATGAAGGAAAACTGTTTATTTGTGAAAAAAAAAAAAAACATACTAGAGTTGATGCGAGCACAAGAGAGTGTTAAGAGAAAACTTTTGACTCCGATGCCGGCGCGACTTCAGAGTTTAAAATATTTTAATTGGTTCTTTTCCTTAGGTCAGGATCAAAAGACAGAGGTGATAAATGATGAGCTCAACCCCACATGGAACAAGGTAAATAAAATTTGCACGAAAAACCTAAACATATGCGATGTTAGTCAATGTGCATGGATAGTTTTTGGGCTTATGAAATGTATTAAGGACGTTTTGAGCAGCCCAACGGTGACAACAGAGGAGACGTCACGGTAAAAACAAAGGCTTAATGGGCAAACTCGATGTCGCTGTACTTTGCACTTTTTGATAAATTTGTTTTCTATTTTCTGAATGTGATTATTTCTTAAAAACCTAGACAAACAAGGTGAAATTTTTCACCTCTTTCTGAACTTGAACACGGTCCTGCGAAGTCGGCTAAATTGGATAGTACGGACTCGTAATTTGAACGAGTTATGGGTCCGTAGGTTCGAAGTGTTGTGCTGCTTACTTTACAAAAGGTTACCTCATTTTTTGACAAGCTTGATACTGTTGTCGAATAGCCGTGGGCTTCTCTCTCGCAGTGATCTTTACCCGTGTGTAAAAATGGTTATGGTTGCTGGAGAAGTCTGCTGAGGATGACTTGTCAGGGACTAGCATTTCATCTAAGGGAGAGGCGAGTAGAAATACTCCTCCTAGTCTCTTAATGGTGCAGAATTAAGCTAGAGCCCAAAGGGAAGGGATGACAAGTTATGGGACACGAAATCTCTTTTTCATAAAATGCCAATACGTTATGCTCGTCTTTTTTTAAAGGACCTCGAGCCGTATGATCTTAACGGAAAGGAGTTGTCAGCTCAAGAAGCTCTTGAGGTTAAAGTTAAAGACTGGGAGAAAATAACAGCTAATCGGTAGGTGATTTATTCAAAATCGTGTTTGCAAGGAGTTGACATAATTGTAAGGTCAAGGTGTATTGTTTTGTCAGTTTGATTCTGTAGTTGATTTAGTCAAAACTATGCTTGATGCCACTGAGGTATTAAAAGTCGTGGTATATCTGTACTCACAGTTTTACAGTCTAATTTTGATCTTAAAAATGAACATGCAGGCTTTCAAAACAGTGAGTTCGAGTTTGCGTGATAACAGACTCAATGTATAATATTGTCTAACATGGCATCTTAAAGTCGCGATAATGAATTAAAATTAAGACAGTGAAACATCCCGGCTACCGCTAGTAGTAATTGAACAGGATATGTTATTTGAAATCGCAAATTCTCTTGTGAATCTTTTTCGGTCATGGTGTCGTCTATCTTGAACTTTATATCCTGGAACGGTCCTTTCTTAAGAAGCCTGCAAATTTTTTATGTTAATATGCATAAAAATGGCATGCAAATCATCATATTTGTTGGAAATTAAGCACTAAACAGCTATTTTTAACTTGCATCCATAAATTTAGAGAATGACATTTCAACGAATTTGAAGATCAAATCCAGAGTCATTTATTACCAGTTCACTAAAAACGGGTCTATTTTGTAATGCCTGTAGTCTTCTCCTTGGGTTTTATGATCGCGGAAAAATTATTTTATCTTATTTTTTCCCAACCTACATGTACGAACGACAATTAGCATGTTTAGTATCATTATTTTAATTACACTGCTGTTTAAATATTAGCGCTGATTTGTTGACTTTTACGCGGATGGTACTGACTTTTTCGAAAGAAAATTAATAGATGCAACTGGGGTAACCTACAGCGATAAAATATAGCTGTGCTAAGTGTTAAAAGCACTCTGACATCGTTCTGACATTGTTTTAAACGAGATAAATTGTTCTCAATACGCTGAATCAATGAAACAGCGTTGCGTGATAACTTTTTGTACTTAATCCAGAAATCAAATTAATTACAGAACTTTAATCAGACTTTCATAATCACGATCACATACCGGATTTACTCATAATGTAACGTTTTAGAGAGAAACTATAGCTGAGGGAAAAAAAATTGAAAAATGAAATGAGGCTTTGTTATAAAGAAGTTTCAATAATTTTGCAGACCATAGGCGCCGGTTTAATATTACTTTGTATTAAAGAAAAACGCATTTTCTTCTTTTGACATGCTCTATTATGAAAAATCACGTAGAAGCCCAGGGATACATAACAAAGGAAAAAGCTAACATTTCATAGGATAACAACGAATGGGAATCATCAGTTTTTCTTAATTTATATTGTCTCTATAACAAAACATTTAAATGTATTATCACACAATGGAAATAAAATACTGTTGAATGCAATTGCCGGAACGCAAGTCGATGCAAGTTGGTCTCATTGTTGTTCTCTTACTTTCTCTGCTAGAGTTTCTCTCTAAAACGTTATATCATGAGTAACGAATCATGTGATTGTGATTATGAAAGTCTGATGAGTTCAGTATGAGCCCATATTCAGTGCTACGCTGAAATGGCTCCTTTGCACCTTGCTAGTCCGTTTGGCACCCATCGAAATTCTGTCCACTACGAAAGCTTGCATTTTCAAGCTTGCACTTATTTGCGTCTCCAACCAAAAGATCCGGCCAGGGCTGGAACACTTGGTATAGTGTTGTTCCTCCCATCGTAATGCAATTTGGGAAGCCTATCTTTCTTCTCTTTTGGCTGAATCGTCTGACTTTTTGTCAACATAAGAGGAGTCACGCTAGTCTGGTCAATTCAGCTCGTTTGGATTTCGAACTGAAAATTGGCAGTTCCAGTCTGGTATCTCAGTCGTCGTGTTGTTTCCTTCGACAAGAAACTTTGCTCAGTTTTGTCTCTCTCAATCCAGCTGTACAAATGGGTACGTGAGAACCGCTAAGGACCCACCCCACAAAACAAACAAACAAAGAAACCAGAAATCTGGAGGGGATAACTCTGCGATAGAATGGCATCCCATCTAGGGGTTGTGGTAATACATCCGGTTGGTTCATGCTTCATAAACCGTGTGGGCCACCTCTGAACGCAGAGTGATGTTGCCTACCTAGAGAGAGAAGGAAGGGGTGAAAGTTTACTGCTGTAACGTTCCTAACTTTTATCTTCCACGATTGTTGTCCTCTCATTTACGTTCCCAGACTCCTTGGCTCAGCATCAGTTCCGTTAAGCAATCTCGTCCGCTCTAAAAACAACTCAATGGATACAGAAGTGGTCTTGCTAGATGGAGAAAAGAGAGCTACGCCTGTGAGTTGTCCTAAACGTTAAGAACAATGTGTTGCCTGGCCTGTGAACAGACTCTTACGTTGGGAATAAGGCAGAAGAAAAGTCGGCGAGGGTAGAGAGCGGAGCGACCTGTTATCCTCCGAATAGCAATTAGTCTGTTTATAGGCTACGCTCTGCCCGTTAATATAACTACAAAAAGCCAAAAAAGGAGTAATCACGCTATTTTCCACAATTATGCGATTTTAGCCGAATCAAACCTTGGGTGTACAATTTAGCTATAAATAACACTTTTTAGTCTGTGACTGAAATTCTAACGAGGCACTCTAATAAAGGCTTATCTAAATTATGAAACAATCAGAGCCGTTCCTTCACCCAAACTACATAGGCATCACACCTAAGGAAAGGATCCGCCTTATTTTCAGAGGCAGATAATCGGAGCACGCGAAATTTTTAACAACGAGAAGTACACATACATAGCCATCGAGAGCATTATTATTCAACATTAGCTATAGAATATTGAGACAACAGTATCAACAATTTCAATAAAGCAAAATTTCCTTTGTCCAGTGACGCTTATGGTACTTCTTTATTTATTGTAGGCCAAACTTCAACTCAGTCTTACTTACGAGCCGCCACCATCTGCTAAGGGAACAGAGGAAGGTGGAGCAGAGGGAGAAGAAGAACTGGAGGAAGAGGAGGAAGAAGGAGAAACTGGCAAACCAGGCGAGAAAAGGTGAGCCTTCTATAATCAGTCTTCTTACTCACTTCAGAGTTTCTTCGTTCTTTCGTTGTTCACCATGCGTTCCTACCGTATCCGCACTCCTGAATGTACATTCAATCAATCTGGCACTCACTCATGCGTGAGTGCGCTTCAGGAAGGAGAAGAAGACGACGACAACGAAGAAGAAGAGGACAGGACAAGAAATACCCTGAAACTTGCTAAAAACAATAAAAACAAAATAATAACTTTTGTTTGACATTAATTTCAGGTCAAAGCGTCGAAAGAGGCGGAAAGCCTTATCAAATAAACCGCAGGATTTCCAGGTATCACAAACCGACCAACATGGCAAGTATATATCCAATAGTTTCTACGCTAATTTCATAGCGTAGCAGGATTTGGTGTAAACTGGGGCACGGTTTTCAAAATCGGGACCCTATAATCTTGAAGTAAAATCATAATTGATGTTTAATAAGACTTCAACCAACCCGGTCGATAAGCATCCCGTAATCTCTAACAAGCGGAATAAAATGTAACATTCGTACAATAAAGACTATCTTGATTTACTTTCAGATCCGTGTGAAGGTATTTGAAGCCCGTCATTTGACAGGAGGCAACATTCACCCTATTGTACGAGTCAGTGTCGCTGATCAGGACGAAAATACAAAAATCAAGAAGTGCACAAACAATCCAGCTTTTAACGAGGTTAGCTTTGAATTCCTGTAAATCTACTGTAAAGTCATATTTCCTTCATCGGCAGGAAACGTTTTTCATTTGGACTATATTGCCTTCGAACGTACAAAGAAGTGAACTTTGGGACAGTTCTGCCCCAAAACTGGGCAGTTTTAATACAAAATGTACTAATCAGTGTTTAAAAATATAAATGCGCACAGTGCCTACCTTTCTATCTCAGACACGAACTGATTTTAATTAACAACATTTGTGCGACGTGGTTTGCTTTGTCAAGCTTTATCGATAACTTACCGTTTTCCTTGTTTGTATCTGTAGAACTTTTCATTCAGCTTTCATGCGGCCCCAATGGATTTGTTCGAAGAAATGGTTTCCTTCGAGGTGAGTATGAATTGCATGGTAAATAACTAGGCTCTTATGGGCTGCATTTGGCTGGCCCCTTTTTTTGTCATTGTTAGACGTTCTACGGCGTCATTGACTTTTTCAATAATGGAGGAGATTGGGGAGGGGAGGGAGGAATGGAGTGTCCAGAAGATTTTTAAGATTTTTAACAGCCCAGTATCGATTTCACCGAGACCGCTGGATGAAAATACAAAAGACACATTTTTACAGGGCTAGTCTCAATCTAAAGTAAGATATTCATAAATACCAGTGAGAAGGTGAACTACTCGCAACTATGTGTATTGTTTTATTCTAGAATTCAGCACTTTCCTGCTGGTATTTGTGCATGTTTTACTTCAGATTGAGACTAACCCTGTAAAAATGCGTCTTAAATATTTTTATCCAGCGGAAACTGGACTATTGTAGCTTAAAATGTACAGTTTTGTGTCCAAACCTCTCGCTTGTCTATGGCTTTTATTCTGGTTCCTGTTGTTTTTTCGTTGGCTCCCGCCTCTTTGCTGATTTTCGATTGGGAGATATTTTTAATATTATTGTTTTTATTCGATAGGTCTTTGACTCTAAGAAGTATCGTTCTGATTCATTACTTGGTTATTTTGAGGTAGGTCAGTTTGCAAACACAATTATATAGAAATATCCCCTTAAAAAATGGATTTAATAGTAGAACAGGGGGTGGCATCTCCCATACATGTACGACCAAGGCAGGGCCGGATTCGGGAAGCCATTATAAGTTAAGATGCATGCTCAGGGGTAGTACTGAATTTGTAAAGCCTATCGTTAGGATTCATCTTAATTGAACCCTGCCACAGCCCAGCGATCAATTCAACTATTTCGCTGCAGTTTTGTAGCTTGTAGATACAGTACTGAAAAACAACCATCAGGTGTTTTTTGGCTTACCCATCTTTTTCAATTCTTTCAGCTCGACATTTATTCGATATACGAGATGCCAGGTAGGTATTTCCCAAACTTTTAAAAGTGGTTGTCATTTATATGAACGTCAATTCTCAAGATTTAACAAAAAAAGCAACGACGGACCAATAAGGAGTTGAGGGACTATTTTATCAAGTTTTGTAATGGGCAAAGTAGCTGAAAAGAGCTAAAAGGATGGAGAGGGTGGCATTTGTACGCGAGCCATCCTCGACCCTTCATTTATACCGTCTGTGGTAGGGACTGCTACTGTAACAGCAGAGTTACAGTTGGCCTCCACAGTCACTCCAGGAAATGTTGTAGAAAGTGAATCACGCCGCTGCACCATCGTCTTTTGCGACCCATGGATGCGAATAAAAAGAGTTGAGAACTGACAACAAAAAGTTTAATTTGTTTTTGCAGGTCATTCTTTCGTCCGCAAGTGGATGCTGTTGAGTAACCCTGGAGACAAAGGCGCAGACGAGGAAGGAGCGGTTAGTGTCTCGGACGTGTTTTATTACAAAATTAATTGTCCTTAATTTTGGAGTTCGTCCCTGATGCAATTCCATCTTGCCACGAGTCCGCAGCCAATGATTTCATCATAGGGTTTCAACCCCGAATTTTTTATTGTTTTTCATATAATTTTAAGTCAAGTCCCATAATATCCCGAAAACATCCGAGGGGCTGTAGTGACTTTGAATTTGGCTGTTTGTCAGCCGAGTTTGTTGTCCCGTTGCAGCCTACTTGGAGGGGGCAAGTTAACTATGACGCTCAACGAATTTGTTCTAAAATCTACCCTGGTCAAAAAAAAATCAATTAGTTTCTGACCATTCTCTCTCTGTCTCTTTAAGGACAAAGACAAGACAGCAAAGGGAGTTCGAGGAACCTCGATCGGTGGATCGCCAGCTGTAAGTATGTTCTTGAAGTATGCATATTTTAGTTCAGCAACGTGATTCAAAATATTTTTAATCATTTTCTACTCTTGACTTAAGGGCTACCTTAAAGCGTCTGTGATTGTGCTAGGAGCCGGAGACAAACCGCCAGTAAGTATAATAAAATGATACCGTATTTTCTCGATTAAACGCCGGGAGCGTTTATTTAAAACTCGTAGACCCGGCGCTTATTCGAACCAGGCGTTTATTCGGGGCCCAGCATTTATTTATTAGTGCATTTTTCATCAGTCCTGGAGGTTTATTGAATTAACAACCCAATTTTAACCAAAACGTTAAAAAAATGTGATACAAGTCACCAACTGTGAAAACGTACTGTGTAAGCAATCTAGAACAAGGTGGTGGCAAGGTTCAAGGTTCCTGCTACATCAATTCTGAGAGAGGCAAAATTATGGAACGATTGAAAGAACTCCTGAAGAAACGCTAGAGAAACCCTCGAGATCATCCTCCCTTGATAGAAAAGCCCGCAGAAAAGTTACCATGATTTTTAAATTTTTAAAAAAGAAGACTGACGCGATACCTGATGCGTCTTTTGTTTTGTCTGTTTTAGTTAGAAGTACAATTGTAAATGGTAGTTTAGGTTTGAATATTAGTGTATAAGTTCAAATTAAATTGTAGAAAGAGAACTAGCATGTAGTTACGACACATAATCCTGATTTAATATACCCATTTCGAAGAAACACCGGGGGCGTTTACTTTAAACTCGGCCCCGTAGACCTGTTGTTTGTTTTAACCTGGCGTCTATTCGGGGTCCAGCGTCTAATCGAGAAAGTATGTAAGTGTAAGTGTAAGTAGGTAAGTGTAATTTGTTCAGTTTGTTTTGACAAGACTTACTTAGACGATATACTTCTGACACAGTTTTGGGGCGAGAAGTGGTCCTAATTACATTGAATCCGAAACATTGAAGTAGACATAAATTTCAAATTAAAAACTCCCTTAATGTTATTGGGGGCGTAATTTATAAGATTGAGCCAGTTCTGACTGCCGTTTATGTTGTTTCTTTTTAAGCCTTTGTCCAAGCTTGCAGGAGAGGATGATTCGGATGATATCGAGGCGTAAGTGTTAAAATTTTTATGATAATGACTGTACCGTATTGTATCTCTGTCTGACCAACAGTATGGAAGTTTGCTCTGCTTCTGCAACCCATTTTTATCTCATTAGATTCAGTTTTGAGCATCCGAACTGCTCGATCTCTATCTCTGTTCCTGACATTTTTTCTGTTCTTTCATGGTATCAATCAAACTAAAGCTCAATTTACAGTAAATGGAAGGGGACACAAAACCCAAATTAAAATATTTAACTCTAAATGAAAACAAATGGATTTTTTGCTGACATAATTCTGTTTCGTTATGATTTTTTTCACAGAAACCTCCTCAGACCTGCTGGAGTTGGTCTTCAAGATGCAGTGTTCACATTAAAAGTTTATCGCGCAGAGGACCTTCCTCAGAGTGAGATGCCGCTTTATCATTATCTTGCACTTGTGAATAGGGGCTGGAAAAAAAATAGAAAAATAGAATCGATCCATAGCGTCCTTGAGTACCATTAAACAAATCGTGACCAGAACAAATAAACTCTAAATCAAAATTCTCCAATTAGGGACAAAGGAAAGGCAACGATGAGAAAATGCCATTTAAATCGGCGCTGATATGTTGCTGTTCTTGTTTTTTGCAGTGGACACTGCACTGATGCAAGGAGTTAAGAAATTTTTCAACATGCAGAAGGTATTTTATCGTGTACCCTACTCATTTTGTGTAAATCCGCGCAAAACATATCGCCCTCTATCTAACGTTTCCTTTTATTTTACCTTTGTTACAGGAAGACGAGAAACTTGTGGATCCTTACGTTCTTTTTCAATTTTGTGGGAAGGAGGTAAGATATAATTATAGTAATAAGTAAACTTAAATCTGTTTGTTAAAAATTCAAGGGAAAAAGTCTGTCACATCTTCGAGTCCACGGCCTTCCTCACGCTGCCCCGGGGAGACTTATGAAGAGCTAATTCATTTTCCCAGTTCGTTCATATGTGTATAAATATGTATACATGTCTTTGTCTACAGCTAGGTCCGGTATTGTCGAGACCATCTATTCAACTTATAATTCCTTGATTTATTATAACGAACAGGATAAGGATAGGGTTTTTAAACAAGGACATCGACTGTTTAATGGACAGGCAGGTTAAAATCGATCTATTACCGCGTCTCCTTTCCACTTGATTAGTACCTACCTATTCCTTAAGCTGAAGATGGAAACTAAACTTTCAAGTGTTCAAAATATCCTTACACACTCGCCAGATTGTCAAAACTTTGGCAGAAAATAGATTCTTAGTTTCATCACTAACTTTGCTGTCTGTTGCAAGAGTTATAGATATTCTGCTCTGTACTTTTTATTTTGTAGAATCAGACTTCCGTTAAATACAAGACAGACTGCCCTGAATTTAAGGAAATTATAAGAGTCCCTTTCAAGGTAACAAAGCTGACTGCAAATTTGCATTTCATATCGATTAATTCCTTTGCGGAATAATCATTATAACTGAGGAGGCCTAAATAACATAAGCTTCATAGTTTCCTTTAGGCCTCCTCGCCACTGCTGCCATCATTCTTTCTTCTTTCCTTGTTCTTTAATTATTATATTTGTATTGTTGTCTGTGGTGTGGCAAAATAAAATAATAATAATAATAATTATAAAAATTAGAATAATAATAATAATAATAATAATAATAATAATAATAATAATAATAATAAGGTTATTTGAGGAACGACTTAACACAACACAAATGAGGTTGTAACATCCAGCTTGCTTGTGAACCCTGATTGTTTTACCTAAGAGACATTCAGAATGAATTCCCTATATGGGTAACACTACGTTATACGAATTAATGGGATTTTTATCTGTATCGAAGCGAAGCATCGTTTGTTTCCTTAGGTTAAGAGGCAGCTCGCCGCCTCTACCCCTTCTTGCATGAGATGCTTGTACATCTCAGGGTTAGATTACGAAATTATTTTTACTAACTTTTTACTAACTTACATTTTAGACAATAGCTGAAATTTTGTTTTGTTATGACAGTTTCCTTCAATGTGCCAGCGAGTAAAGCTCCAAATCTTTGATTGGTAAGTATTACTTTTAGCCTTGTCCATCTATTATTTTGGAATATGTACAGTAGCACGGAACTGCAAAATAATACTGTAAATGGTTTGAAGTTTGAATAGTATGCGTTTTTAGAAAAAGGATAATAAGCCTAAGGAAAGCAATAATGAGAACGAATTAGAAGCGAAGGAGATAAAAAAAAAAGATGTGCAAATATTGATTTAGCTCGTTTTATTTAACACTTTTCCCTAATTTTCTTCTCAACGTTTGAAATGTTAATGCAATTAATCTATTCTTTCCATTATTTATTTATTTATTCGTTTGAGGCAACGTTTTTTATTTATATTAACTAAACGAGTTCTTTAATTTCTAGTCTAGCGTTTATATGGGTGGTGCTTGCGGAGAGATCTAGTAGATGATTTTTGAAAAAACGTCTTAAAAGCACAAAAAAAAAAAGAGAAATTAAGACCATTCTCCCGCTATCGATCCCCCTTTCCCGCACGTTAAAGGTAAAGTGTGAGACAGTGCTTTTGTACATTTAGGGATCGCTTGACTGAAGACGATTGCATTGGAACAACTTTCCTTTCTCTGCAATCGATTTCTGGACAAGGAGATGAAGGTATTTTAACTGGACCTTAGTTACCTTTTAAAAATATGATTTTTCAAATTAAATTATTTTCTTATTTCTATAAACTTAGCTAAGATACAGTTGTATGTCTTAGCAAAAAAATGGCCATTAACATTTGAAAATAATTTACTTCTTTCTGTTCAGGATTCCTGCCAATGTACGGGCCTTGTTGGTTGAATTTTTATGGATCGCCAAGGGAGTTTTCCGAGCTTCCAGACGAATACGATGATCTAAACTTGGGAAAGGTGAGCTTTCCGGCATACACTATATTGGCCGAAGGACGCATAAGCAAAGTAACCAGAAAGGCCGCTCACACAGTCGATTTTCAGTGGAGCTAAAATCGCCTGTGTAACCGAACAGTAATTTTCGATGCCATTTGATCACGACGATTCGATCGCAGTGCTGATGCCATGAGAGGCGAGTAAAGTGTTCAAGAAAGCTTCTTCTAACCTCGTCGCATACATGTACGCTCTATTCGTGGCCGCTGTAAAACAGTGCATTGCAATGAAATTGCTGTGAAGTTGTCACTAAAACACAGCGAAAATGGCCGGTAGTTCAGCAAAGTGACTTGAAATCGTTGCAAAAATCGCATCAAAAAATCGTCTTTGTAGACGTCTCCCTACAAAACTGCTAGTTGCCCCCCAGTACACAAACATGAACTCTCTGTTATCAATGTTAGGATAGCTTACCTTGCTTTTCACCCCCTCATCTCTGACGTCAGGGTCAATTGTTGATTGGCACGCATACTAGCCTCCCACGCAGTCGTTTTTAGGGGAATCGTATTACCCTCCTGGTAACAGGGAGGGTAATACGACTCCCCTAGAAACGACTGCGTGGGAGGCTACACGCATACCGGCATGAAGTTGTTAAACAAGTTTTTTCAGGCGAAAACGGGATGAGGGCTTAGGTTAGTCCCCTCCGCACACACAAGTTTTAAGGTAAGCCAGAAGAGTCCAGCGGTAACAAAACTTGCAAACCCAGAAAGAAAACGTCGCCGGATATCATTAAACAAACTTTGAAATTTTGAACAACTGACCTACATCCTCGCATGTAGACAAGGTAAAAACCTCAATACCTTTACAGAATTTACCTTTACCTTTACAGAATTTTCTACTTTTTTGGTTCCCTTTCACTGGCACTGATGATTTCCCTGTCCGAGCCACAATCCGAATTTTAGGAAAAACCACTTAAAGATCTTTTTTTTTCAACTAAATACACAAGCAACCTTTTTCATGAAAATTGATGTCACAAACGATTATCTGGCTATGTTGTTTTTTGTGCACTTTTAACAGGGAGAAGGAGTTGCCTACAGAGGGAGGTTACTAGTGGAGCTTGAGAGCAAGTTGGGTGAAGAAATCGACAAGGAATTGGAGGTGATGAAACCACCTGAAGTTATTCATGTGCAGGTAATAACTCTAATAATGGACAGGAACAGTGATTTTATTAAGACCATTTTAATGAGTACCATTTTTTTGCTGTCTTAATATCGAGTTATCAACCTGCCTTTTGCTGCCAAATTACCTTTAATTTATTTCTCATGAGTATAAGTTTTTTTAGAAGATTCCTTTTAAGACAAATTAACAAAATAATTACAACAACAGCAGCATCATAAGAAAGTAAGCACACATACTGCTCGATAACTTTAATCCTGTTTGAGCAATGCCATATTTCAAGATTTAATCCATAGCTTATGATTTAATGCTTTAATATACATCAGCTATCCTTTACTCCATAAACCAAAATTACTGGCAGTTAATTTTCATCAGAGTTATGATCGGTGTGCTGTGATTTGATTCACCGGAAGAGATTTCTTTGACTTCAAGCAATCATCAGAGAACCTGTTAAATTATAACATTAATTAGTAACTTACTTTTTCTTGCTTTTTCATCAGCCCTATCTCAGCCGCAGTAAGTACAAGCTGTTCGCTTGCTTCTATGAGGCTACCATGGTGTTTGATGTGGACGGACCTGTTGAATTTGAAGTCAGCATCGGTGAGATTGAGTTATTATTTCCTAACTGACATTTCAAATTGCAATCTACCGTGGCCACCATCATCCCACTGGGAATCAGATTTTTTGTCTGTATTTCCATACTCGTGAATAACTGAATACAATTCACTTTATTACTACATAACCGGTGCTTCACATTTACGATCTTTCAGTTGACTGTGTGCTTAGTGACCCGCAATTGAGTCAAAAGTGAGGCTAAAGTTGACTTAAATTGTTTTTATACGAGCCTTATTAGTTTTCACATGCAAATCTTGACTTAACAAATTAAGGGAGCTTGCAATTCTTCGCCTGCCTCTGATCAAAGAGATTGCCTTTAGCTTATTAAAAAACTCAAGTGCTGTTCTCTTGTTAAGGGAACTATGGGAACATGATGGATGAGTCAGTAGCCCCCTCGAACACGCCTCCATGCAACGCAGTGTATGATGGGAGTAATTATTATTACCTTCCTTGGAGCAACGAGAAGCCGTGCGTGTGCGTGGAAAGTTACTGGGAAAATATCGCCTTTAGATTGGAGCCTTTAAATGCCTTGCTTAGTATTATTGACCGCCTGGTAAGTATAGCTGCCCGAGCAGACACTCTGCAGCGTTTTTGTGTGGCTTCAGTCGACACTTTGACATCACCCGCTTTGATACAGGCTACTTAATTTTGTCAGTTGTCCTTCTGTAAAGTTCCAACACGCTAATAAGAAACCTCTTTGCACATGAGATCATAGCTAACAAAAACCTATACATAACGCCGAGTTGTCTAACAGCTCCTGAAAAACTCGATTTCGTGGGATGTTAATTAAGGGCACTTCCCTCCTACTGAACAGTTTGAAGTTTAAAAAAGTTGAAAACAAAACGAGAAATTTTCATCGTAGTAGCACTTTAAAGTTTACTCAATATTATTCAGTGTCAGGCTTTACATATTAATCGGTGAAAAGTGTAAGATCTAGAGTTTGTTCTTCATTTACCCCATGCCTTCTATTTGTAAGTCAGTGAAGTATGATCGTTCAGGTGAGTGTAGTCCTGAGAAGGACTGTTTGTGATGACATTGACTGACGTTTGTACAAACTGAGCGGCAGTCGTTATCAGAGACAAGTGAATTGTGAATCGTCAGTAGATGTTATAAATCCCTGGTTGTTGGCCTGATTGGACGACGAATTCACTATGCTACTCGTGGTCGTCTGTCTGTTAAGCCGTGAAAATATCCTCCACGATTCGTAAGTTAGATCACTGGTTTGGGTTTACATGTTGGATTGGCAAGGTTTTCATGATATTATATGGGAATATACATGAAAGAAAGTTTTACTAAGAGATTTCTTGTAACTTTTTACCTCCAGAAAAGCAAAATAGCGGACGTGACGTACATGATAGCCACTAAACAACCGGAAGTGGATCTTGCCTCTTCCTTGTTCTCCTTACTGGATCAGCTCATAGTGGACTGTAGGTACTGTGGACTCCAGCTCGCAGCCATGGCGCTGCTTTCTTAGGCAAAGTACATTCCTCAACAGTTTCCTCTCCACCCAGCTGTATTAAAAAGCGCAAGATTTTGAGAAGGCCCAACAAAATAATGGAGAGATAAGGGAGACTATCTCGCGATGGAGAAGTATCCCATCTAAGGGGGAGTAGCATACTTGAAACCCGTAGTCACTTTATGCCACGGAAAATAGCGATAAGTCACGGACTGCCAGAGTGCCCTGTCCTGCTCGGTGAATTTTTTAAAAAGAACATCAAAGCACATTTTTCTTCATTGGCCCCTACACAGCAAACATCCAATCATTGTGATTCTATTATACATACATTTTTATTTTAATTTTTTATTCTACTGATAACTTCCCGTGTCTAAATGAAATGAATGTAAAAAGTATAGAAGCGACGATATTGAATATCCCATTCTTTTAAGGGGACACAACCATACTGGCGAAAATCCACTGTATAGCCAAAATAGCGGACACCTTTTCAGTGGAGATCCAGGTCACACAAAGAATACAGATTTAAGCTTTAATAGTTCGACACCTTTTCTAAGACTGAGTACTCAGTCACAATTCTTGTATCCACACAAAAATGCATGCTACTCAGTCAGGGTGTGCCAGTAATCGGGCATCTCTGACGGACACATGTACATGTGAGTGATTCGAGGACAGTGTGCACTGATGGGAGGTTCGTTTTGATAGTGTATACTCCTGACATCTTACAAAGAACAGCTCTTTTGCTCCTTTAAAATAGCAATGGTCTTCATAACCTAAAAGGAAAAGCAAACAAACTGGATTTGAAACGCCGAGGAGAATGGAAACTTGAATTGGTAAGCGTGTCACGCTGGGCATTTTTTCTACGTTAGCTTTCAGAAGACTATTTTTAATGCTATTTGACATTTGGTTAGGGTTTAGTGCCCTCACAGAGTGTAGTAAACTTATAAGGACTTTTTAAAATGATGAAGACCATCACAGTTAGTGATATCAACTTAAGGAGCTGATAAAAGAGCAATATGAAAAAATTCAGGCTTGAACGGGAATCGAACCCATGACCTCTGTGATACCGGTGCAGCGTTCTAACCAACTGAGCTATCAAGCCAACTGGGAGCTGGTCAATTGTGAATTCGTGTTAATCCCGTAGGTGGTAAATGAATGAGAGTGAATATATGACCTACTCGTATATGTGAACTGCGGATGAATAAGAAATATTTCATCATTTCATCCGCAGTTCAGAGTATTTTTTATATTCTCTCTAATTCATTAAAGGGACAGTATGTTAAAGGGACTATGTAAGGCATTTTTAGCAACACTTTAAAAACCTATAAGAACATTATGGACCACTTCTGTTTAAAGACACTGCTACACTAGTGCAGTGAAATAATTGATAACTGTTTTTGGCCACCAATGTCCAGGACGAGAGTGGATTACAAATTGAAAACGTTGGACCAACGGTTTCTCTTTCTTCTCATGGTTTGCTCCCGGGGGGAGGTACTTGGGTCAATTTTTGCTGGGTACGTACCGCTGGCCTCTCCGAACACCTACCCCATTATATTCTATTCTGCAGCCAATTATAGACCCCACGTTAGTCACTTTTGGACAAGTATACCCCAAATCCCTACTTGCTGGAATTTACTTTCCCCTGAAATCCTGCAAATGTGCGACTCCATTCTAGTAACTCTATTAGCTCCTATTAAAAATGCAACCCCATTATAGTCAATCCAGTCGTGAAAATGCGACCCCATCCAGCGGCACATCCCCATTAGCCTATTACTAGGATTTACCTTCCCCCCAGGGGGTTTGCTCTCCTTACCAAAATTCCCTTGATTTCTTTCTCTTGGTGTTACCTTGGAGCATTTTGTGTGCGAGCAAGGTAATTAATCATAAGTTTAGCACAATTTTGACAAAACTTCAGCAGAATCCACGTGATTTGGCTGCTTAAAGGAAAACGAACAAGCAAGAGTGCCAAATTTGCAATTGCTGCGTGAAATCCCGAATAAAAAACATAGCGAGACAGGTGCAAATTCGCATAGAGCATGATCGTAGTGGGTTAATTATTTTACACACTCTTCTTAAATGGTGGATACCCAATAACAAAGACATGTCTATGTTTTTAGCGTTCAATCGTACAGGAAGCCACTGAACTGAAAGAAAAGGCAACAAACGTGGAAAACGCGTTATCAGATGTAGAAGGATTTCTTCAACGATTACAGGATCTTGCTGAGGAGGTAACACACTGAAGTCTTTCCTCTTAGTCGGCTGAACTGATTTTAGCAGCACTCTCATATTCTCCTTCGTGGGTAGCTGTTGGAATGGTTTACCAAGCGAACGAAGATAAAGCCCGATAGCAGAAGAGAGAAAGACATTTATCTTTCGTAATTATTTTTCTCAACAGCCTCAAAACAGTTTGCCTGATGTTATTATCTGGATGATCAGCGGTTCAACAAGAATTGCCTACCACAGGATACCAGCCTACCAAGTGATGTTCTCACCTAGGGAGGAGGCCTGTGGCAAATTCTGTGGCAAAACAATTGAGATTGAAATGAAGGTAATACAGTTGTTTCGGATCCTCTTTACGTATTTTAGCGATGCCTTTTTGCATGGTTTTCTTTAACACTTTCCAAAGAGTATGCATGCATGTTTCCGCCTTTTTTGCGGGATAATCTCTTTAATTTACGGGGAAAATGTATTAACGTTTAAATCATAGGCTATTGTCGGAATACTCATGAATAAAATACCGTACCTGGAATCTCATTAGCTTATACCCAGGAGAGCAACACATTATCTTCAATGGCGTCATGGGCTATTCTTATTTATATGATTCATAATCACTAAATAGTGACGTATTTACGCAAGCGTCCATTCTTCTTGCATTCATTATCCACTGCAGACAGGCATTACTCTTCAATAATAGAAAAGCGTTTTTTCGGTCATTGATTCTCGGCAGCTAAAAGTTTTATTTTTCCTCTTTCTCCTCCACTATTCTAGTATCCCTCCTCCTCCTCCTCTTCCACAATTCTATCGTTCCTCCTCCAGCATGCATAGTGACAATGGCCTATGACTCCATCTAAGTTAAATGTTATTCCCTGCAAATTTATGCGATTCCCGCGCAAAAATGCGGGGTAAAACATGCATACTTTACTACTGCTGTTGTACTCCGACCAGCAGTTATGAAACGTTTACCGTTGCGCCCTTTAATAACATGCAAACTCTGGAGACTCTTTCCATCCTGATAACCATCGGTTGCATTTTGCGATACCGTCAGAAACCTCAGCGATTGTCTCTGGAGATAACTAAGTTAGATTCAATGGTAAAAAAGGCACAACAATGGGTTCTGCTCAGTAAATCCGTTTCCATTGTTTTCTTATGCTTCTTAGGGAATCGTTGGTAGCAACCTCATTCCTATGGTCTTTAGGTTGAGCAATCCAAGATGGTGGCTATTCGGGCACCCGAGTAGCCGCCATCTTAAAATACCTAACCGAGAGACCCGAACGAAGTTGCGTTAGTTGTCCTCACGATTATATTCATGTTTACTACTATTTTAAGTAGAGTTTTGAAATTCATTGTCTAAAATTTGTTAATCTCCACCTTAGTAATTAACTATTTCGTTTTCTTTTACCTTTTTCAAGCCTACTTTCGGGCTTGCTGGATATCAAATGTTTATAGCCATATGATATCCAGCGCACCCTCGTAGAATAATTGTTAAATAAACTGCAGGAGAAAGAATTAAAGAGAAAGAGACCATCGCAGTTATTCAACAGCTTTTCCTTGTCATAGGGCGCATTTTCGGTCTCTCCAGGAAAGAGAATGATCAGAATGGGAAAAGAATGACTAGAATATGAAGCAATAAAAATGCCAAAAGTCATTTCCAGTATTCTCATTCTAGTATGGTTCTTAAAAAAACGCGCCCTTACACTAAGCAGTGAAATTAAACAACCATACCAAAAAGCGTGGACTGTTCAGAAGGATTTTTATGTTATCTTTTGTCAGTATCCCGGTAAGAAAGCCCTTGATATCGCCGACCACCCAGAACTCCCTGCGATCGTCCGAGTAGAGCTGTGGTTTGGATTAGAGCAGCATCAGAGCAACTGGACTGCGCGTGAGCAAAGCGAGGGTGAATTTGGTGTCTTAGCGGAAACGGTAAGCTGAAGAAAATAAGGAAATGAACGAAGAAAAACGTGCATTTTTATTAAGCATTTATGAACAAGTGGGGGCGCAGTGGTGTAGTGCTTAGCGCCTTGGACTTCAGATCTGAACGTCGGTGGTTTGACGCGCAGTCTCTGCCATCGCGTTCTTTTTTTAGACAAGAAACGTTACCCCACATTGTCTCTCTCCACCCAGTTGTATAAATGGGTACTGGCGAGATACTGCTGGGGGTAACCCTGCGATGGACTAGCATCCCATAAGAAAGGACGTCAATTAAAAAAAAACACCGTTTAAGATAAATTTCATGAACCCGAGCCCAGCTGCATAAAGTAAATTAAGACTAAGTGGGAATTGCTGCAATCATTTTCTGTGTTCCGGAGGATTTTGTTGCACGCTGTTATGGATAAATCGGATAAAGGTGGATTAAAGAGTTAAAAAACATAATCATGGTGCGAAAAAATCTCCTAGAAAACCGGAAACAGTAGCAGAAATTACCACTTAATCTTAAGTTTCTGTATGCAACCGGCCCCTATCTCCTTCTCTTTCCGTGATAGACAAGCACGAGAGTGCGCAGGAAAATCGCCCGCCGAGAACAATCTGAGCATAAACAGGAACAGCTCGCTGTCTACTTTTGTTGGGGAAATGGTCAAGACTATTGTACTCAGACAGGACCCACCACTCTGCAAAAAGACAGGTGGTCTCTTCATGCACCCCCTTCCCCCACCTTAACAGATGGTGTCTTGTTTGTATAGCCCCCACTCTATCAGGAATAGAAACTAAGAAAAAGATTCAAACCTCCCTGTGCCATTTCTCCAGCAACGCAAGCTTCATGTACACCTTATATGAAAGTCTCAACTCAAATTTTGAGGCCAATAAATTTTGTCCATTTGGCTAATCAGAGATAGTATCTTGCATAGCCCCCCCCCCCCCCGCCTATCCCTACACAGGGTGGGTCCTCATCGAGTACACTTGTTATGATGACCACTTCCCTTGGAAGTTATCAGTCAGCGGTGTACGGATATGTACCAAAAAAAGTCGATCCCACTTTCTTTTTTTGATTGCTTTGTAGAAAACGTTGCAAAGCGACAAAACGCGTGGTATACACAGTTGATAACTTCTTTAAGAAAAGTTGAATTAAAATGCTAGTAACACTCTCTTCCTATCGTCTCGGCTTCATCAAACGATGACAGTAATTGCAGAACAAGAGACCTGAGTCACTAAATCCGCTTTTACAGTGATAACATCGCTGTAAAAGATCGTTACCAGAGGGAAAATTTTCTCTTCTAAAAGAACGAACGAAAATTTGTTGAAACTAAATTTAGAGAGGAGAAACACATAGCGTGTAACAACGCTCAGTAAAAAAAAAGTTAAGCATCCAACGCCGTGTTTAACAACTAGCTTTGCCTTTTTTCTTTTTAAAAACACGCTGGAAATGGCTGCCATTGTGAAAGGGCCCCGTTAAGAACGTATTGCTGATCAATTTGTGCTTTCTCATAGCTGCCTTGTATACACCTTAGTTAAAATGGCGGAGACTGTGTACAAAAAATATGCCTATTTTGAAAGAGAATACAAAAAACAATCTTGAACATTTCAGAATTTCCTTAACAACTTCAGTTTTTTAGAATAAGCTTCATTGTTGATACCGAACCAAAAAGTAGAGTCGTCTGTTAACTTGAAGAGCTGATTTCTCTTACAGTACGAGAATGAAGTTAAAATTGGCTTTTGGACAAAGAAAGCGCTAACAAGACCAGGGTTTTCAAATGCCAGTGGAGAGGTATGTTCCTTTGCCTTTGCCTTTTATATACTACATTCATTGGCTGCATATATTGACAGCATGCATTCAAAGTCCTTAGTAAGAAATGAGGGACGGAGCTCTACTCAAGCGAAAAAGGAAACTTAGATTCTTTGTGCCAACGTGCAGGGAGCGAGAGAGCCTGTTCATAGGATATCGATCAAGTTGTCTGCTAAAATTAATGTAAAATACATTCAGAGACACATTAGCAATCTCGGCTACCCAAAACATAGTTTGTAACACTATCAGTAAGGGGTAGTTACACCTACAATTAAATATCCATAAGGGCCCTAAATCGTGGTCTAGGGCACACTGAAGCTTTACACAGTGGAACCTCGATTTAATGAAGTGCCAGGGGACTGGGGAAATTGGTTCGTTTTATCGAGGGTACGTTATATCGAGGTTCTTTTCCATACATTTTTACTATTATTGGGTTGAAGAATATCCTTCGTTACACCGAGGACTTCGTTATATAGAGGTTCGTTAAATCGAGGTTCCACTGCATTTGTAACTCTTCCAGTAAGGAGCCTTTCATGACAAGACACTGAGTCGTAGTTCAGGTCTCACATAAGCACCACATTTAACCGTTACTGAATAAGGGAACACTAACCCTCTTCAGACCGGGGGGAGGGGGGGGGGGCTTTTGAGGCCTGCCTCAACTTTGAAGTTATGTAATTTCGTAACCGTTTATGCTAGTACCACTAAACGTTGTGACTTCTCCTAAAATTTAACTGGAACATTTTGGCATGAGTGTCTTGTGTCCAACAAACTTGACGTTGCCATGGCAACCGCTTTGTGACAGCCATGTTTTTAAAAAATCACGGTTCTCACTTTAATCGCTGCTATTTTAATGTTTTCTAATCGAATTTGTACCTTTACATTAACTATAGCAACAGTTTATCATTTAGGAATAACCGCTCACTGAAAAAAGGAATTTAGTGCTATTTTGAGGAAAACGTGAAATTTAAAACGTGAAAGTCCAAGATGGCGGAATTAAATGGTAGAAAAAGTGATTTCTCGCTATTCGCCAAAAATTTCAAGTGTATGACATTGTTAACTAATTGAATAAACTTTTTACAATCAACTGGCTTCATTTTCTTGTTTATTAAATGAAGAAGATGAATTCAAAGAAATTCAAGATGGCAGATCCAAGATGGCGGATCCAAGACGGCGGACACCAAAATGACCATTTTATCTCTAATATGAACTTTATCTGCAAAATTTCATGTGTTCCAAAAATATACATTCAGAAAAAATGTTATAGATGCCCTTTACACCAAAAAAAGTATCTGTACTCCTTCAGGCACAGTCTTCAGTAAATTTATTGCTTTAGAGTTTCTAAGTGAAACATTGAGAAACAAATGATGTCATAATGACGTCATACACGTCACAGTGACATCACAGTACCTGTAGTGGTTAGAATTAGCGTGTACACTATCCTGTGCAAACTTGGTGGCCATAGCTTAAGCGGTTTTAAAGTTACATAGGGGGGGGGGGGCTTCTGAAGCCCCCCTCCTGGTCCCAGAAGGTCGAAAAAAGCCCGGTCTGAATAGGGTTAAACCATTTGATTTCCTAAGCAGCGTTTATTAATACGAATTTAACAAACAAACAATAATAATTCTCGAACTTCGATTTAACAGCTACCATTGCCAAAAGGAAGTTTCCAGGCTCCTGAAGGCTGGGCATTCGAGGGGGACTGGTTCATTGCACCAGAAATGAGGTAAGAGACTGTCACCTTATGCACAACTAAGGGTACAATCATAACAAGTTCAGATTTGCAACATGCTTCGAAACTGTTTGTTTACGGACATGGGGCCGCGCCCTTTTCTCGAAACTCGCGATAGCTTACCGGTCCGGAAATCTATTTTATGTCCACAATATTCCTCAACAGACGCTCGATGTTAATTAATTTTGAGAGCTTAATTTTAATTAAAATTTTTACAGTTTCATAGAACATAATAGCAGGTTTGCACTAATATTATAACCACCATTATTATTCACCAAATTGTCACTATGCCCATATATGGTAAGGAAGCTCTCAATATCTGTCATCCGTACATGACAGATATCCTGCGATATACGTAAATGACCATTTGGAAGTGCACTGCAGATTTTCTTTCATTGCTTGTTTGGCGGCCATTTTGAAAAACGATGCAGTTTTAGCTGTGTTCTCCGGAAATTTTAATTCCCTGGAAGAAACTTTCCACGATTAAATGCTCTCAAAAAGTGAACAAGTATTTGCTTCAGCTCACAAAGGTATCCAGAGGTTGACTTGGAATTTTCATAGTGAGAACTCAACCAAGGAAATGCTATTGCGAATGAAGCAGCACACTTGCTCACGGAAAGTTGTAGACTATAAAAGTTGAAAAGACTTTAATTCACAGGAAGAGGACTTATTCTCGGTAAGGTAGCAATATTTTTTTTTTACTTTGTCTTGTCATTTCCAAACAAGAGTTTGTAAATAAGTCCTTTTAAGTGAACGGTAGTAAACTTCGATTTCTTGAAGTTCTGTTTTGATTTTTATTAAGCTTGTGTGTTGCTAGCTTTTAGCGTTTTCATCATAGAGCTGTAGTTTTTCTCGTTCTGAAAATGGTAGTCGATGGGAATTTGTTGAATAATAAATCAATTATCCAGCTCAATCTTGCGGAATATCCCCTGATTTAGCCAACTCGGCCTACGGCCTCGTCGGCTAATAAGTATCAGGTGATATTCATCGCGATTTCGCAGTATAATTGTTAAATAATTGCGCTCCCGTAACCAATGTTGCTTATTGTGAGGAACCATTAGAACGGTCTCTTCAGTCTCTCTCAAAGTTGCCATATGTGTTTGGCTTTCTAACTCCCATTTTGGCTCCACGACAGCATGCACGTTAAGATTCGGTTTTGCGGTGACCTTTCATCGGAGACGAGGTCTTTTTGTTGTGCGCGCTCAGGTTTTAGTAAATCATTCAGGGCTCGAGACTAACTTTTCAGCTTAGTAGCCAAGTGGCTAGTGAGAGGTTAGATTTCACTAGCCAAAATAAATTTTTACTAGCCAGACTTTTTTGCACAATCTCATACTGTGTTCAACGGTTAAAGATCCTCACACGCGGAATAGAAAGTACTATGTGCCTTCAGGGCAAATTCCCAGGCGCGATGAAGTTCACACCTCTCTTTTCCGTTTTGGTCAGATCATGACGAATAACTCGAACAGTTCACCTTATATGAGCGTGTCATTGTACGGAGAAACGTTGGAAAGACAAGACTAACATTGTATGAACGTTGTTAGGTACGGAGAAGCGCCAAAAAGACGAGACTGATAGAGCACTCAACTCACGTACGGAAAAAGTTAAACGTCTACATTCTCTTAGAGAAGACTAGTAAATTATAAGCGCCGAGAAACATAAATGAGCATAAAAAACTAATAAGGTTCGAACTTACTAAGGTAGGGAGAAACGTTGAGAAGTCATATCAAACACGTTGGATGCAAATGCACTACAGTAGGGAGAAACGCTGTCAACGTACAAGATACAGAGACTAATAACATACGCAACTACTAACTTACGGAGAAACGTTATTAGACAAAACTAGTTCCGTAAGAACGTGTGTGATATACACCGAACGGACAAACTGAACTATTACAGTGGGACAATAAATTACGGAGAAACGTAAATGAGATAACTAAAATCGCACTAATGTACGGATAAACGTTTAGAAGACAAGACTAATACCTTATGAACATACTAACGTGCAGAGAAAGGCTAAGCAGTGTCGACTTATGGTACGAATGTTCTAACACACCGAAAACCTTAGGAAGAGCAGAACAATGTCATGCGAACGTGCTAACGTACAAAGAAACGTTGAGAAGGCTAGACTAATAAATCGCGACGAACCTACTTACATACGGAGAAACGTTGTGAAGACGTTACTTAGAGAGAAACGCTGAGAAGAGAAACTATTGTACGAACGTAGCGATTAATGGAAAATGTAGATAACAGAAGACTAAAGAATTGTGTGAACCTACTAACGTGTAGACAAATATCATACGAACACACCAATGGACCTTTCAACGAATCGAATGGTGAAACGTTCTGAAGACGGCTAATTTCGTTCGAACGTAGAAATGACGGAGAAAACGTTGCCATCTGAGACAAGAATTAGTAGGGAAAAACGTTGAGAGGACAAAACAAGTATTTTACGAACATTACAATATCCTTCTACCAAATAAGTTCTAGTTTCTGTTCACTCAATTTGCTTTTGGGATCCGATCATCAGAAGCAATATTTAGTTTGGTTTCCATCCAGTGCTTTAGCGCTTTGAAATATTCACTAGCCAAAATGGCTAGAGAAAGTGCAAAACTTGCCAGCCAAAATGGAATTTCTACTAGTCTGTGACTAGTTGGCTACCGTTAGTCTCGAGCCCTATCATTGATTTAGTACTGCCTCAGGAATTTTGCTGTCTTGCTTCCTGACAATGTGACCAGTCCGTTGTAGCCGGAACACTAATTATCATGCTCTCAAATTCAAATACCTCACAACAGTTTTGCAATAGGGACAAAGAATCATTTCCTTCTCAGCTTAGTCGATCTTCCGAAAGTCAACATCAAGCTTCTCCTTACTCTTCACTGACTCTCGTACGTATGTAAAATTCGCCTTGATTACAGTTCAACACTTTTTCTCCGTCTTTCAATCCCGTGTGCTGCTCCAGATAAAATGACAACACCGACGTTATTAGTCGTCGTCGTCATGAAGGCACCGCCCGGTGACTGCGTTCTTGTAGTAATGTCTTCTGTTATAAGCAATCATCAGCGTCTCTCACACTGTCTGCACAGCCGATCTTCAAAGGCGAAGCACGGCCGGTTATCTTAGCGACACCTCATCTTCAATACACGATAATACTAATTGCGTTGGTTGGCGTCTGCTCCCAATGCCAATGACATTGTTTCCCCGCCACCGTTCGTTTCGATGGAGCTCTGAGCAATAAATTCTTTTCCGGCACTTCCACTACCACTCGGTCCTGTTGTTTGGTCCCTCTGTCCATCCAACTGTGCAGACTTTCCGTGGACTCTACTTCTACCAAATGTTCGTATACCCCAGTTTATGGCAGGTATTGTTTGAAATGCTTTTCGAAAGGAACGCATTCGCCAAGCGTAGAGAAACTGATTAGAGGCCGAATTGATGAGAAGGAACTGATACTGGAGATCTCTGAACCAGTGGATTAAAACACAACTGCATGAATTGCATAAATTAATGACATAGATCATGATCAGAGAAGGGACAGCACATGTTAGAAAAGAGATGATTATCAAAAGGAATGATGTCGTCATTTTTTCTTCCTGTTTTATGCGTTTCTCTCGCTCACTGCTGCTTCGAATGTGTTCAGTGTGTTTTCCATGCCTGCGGAGATTGCGATAGATGCGGTGGTAAACGAATACGAGAACAACTATACTGACAACAACCGCTGCATTGGCAAAAATAAAGGCCAGTTTATAGAATCCAACAGCAAAGTAAAGTAAAGGAAGACCAAGAGAAAATAGCCACAGAAGCGCAGATGTAGCCGCTACACTGGTCAATTTCCACTGCTGAGTAAGATTGTTGCTAGTTAGTTGATATCTGTTTATCGCTAAAGCCACTACACTGAGAACGGAAGCTGTCGACGACATAAAATATGACATGTAAACAACCCATCTTAGACCCAAGACCTGGTGTTTTAGAGCCTCTCTTAAGTGATATCCAACAAAAACCGGCTCGGTCACTGCGCCTATGATCAAATCGGCGATGGCGAGGTTAAGAACCAGGTAGTTGAAAGGACTTTTCAGGTTTCGCGTTGGGTTCCAAATTACCGTCCAGCAAATCAGTAAATTACCCGGCACTGTTATGATACTCAAAATGGCAGCTACGGTTGCCGTAGTGACAGAGGTTGCAAACGGGGCCCAAATGTGTTCGCACAGGTTGGACTGAAATGACATCTTGACGTATACAGTGAATCTTTCTAAAGGCAAATTAAATCTATTTAAATAAAAAAAAAAGGAGACACGAGAATGGAGGGACACAATAGCTAGTGAGGTAATATTCACCTATATTAAACTACTCTCAGTAGAATTCAAAATATACATTCCAATGAAAATTTCAACCAACAAAGCTGTATCAAATTTGCTCTCCGCTGCAAACTCCTTTAAACCGGATCATAACTTTTGGTTTACCGTTTGCTTCCCCTACAAGTATTTGTAGCGAAAAAAAACACATCTAATTTGTATACTCAAGAACGCTAGATGAGAGCATCTAGGCCAGGAAAACGTATGTACAATTCTACTAGAAGCATCAGTAACATAAACGTTGATTACAAGGTCGTTTTTTTTCCTTTGTTATTCGTACAGCACACATTATAAAGGTTGTTTCTTATACTTGTTTTGAATATATAAAGAACAAAATAGTGTAGAAAAGATGCCGAGAAAATGACATACCTGATAAACCTTTCTGTTTGCGGACGTGGCTATCAATAGTGTCACTAGAAATTGATTTTAAGCACACCAGTTAAAGATATTTGTAGTTAAACCCTGGTTAAGCTCAAGCCACGAAACATCTACAACTTCCTGAACACCTGCTCGGAGAGGCGACGCGTTTATGGAAAGCGCTACTTTCTCTTATTACAAACCACTGTCAGTGGTTAATGTATGCCCTGTCAACCCGAAATTTGTTGTGATATAATTAGCACGAGTGTTTTAGTCTTTTTTCATTAGTTTGCCTGCTTACTAATTTGAAGCTAGTCCTCCATTACTCTCTTTTCAAAATTGCCATGTTATCTGTTTGCTAATTGGAGGCATTTCATATTCTCCAATTAACAAAAATTACGAACGTCGGCATTTAAAACGACACAGTGTTTCTTCAAAACAACATTACATTTTCACAATGAAATTGTTGTATTTGTGCTCAAAGGACGACTTAGGACGATTTCCGCTGAACGTTCGAGCAATAAGTGCAAATTAAATAATGTTACCAAAAAATACACTTAGCATGGTAACATCTTGAATAAAAAACGAAGAAGTTATCAATACTCAAGCTCTCGAGGTGACCCATATTTTAATTTAAAACACGCTTCATGTCAGTTCAAAACAAAATGGCGCCCGAGATTTGACATTAATTTACTTGAGAATGCTTGAGAATTTAATCGCGGGGTCACTTGGAGAAGTGAATGAAAGTGAAGTGTTTCAAAAAGTATTCAAAATTCTACCGTCCTATGAGTAGATTTTTCGTAAATACTTTTTGCACTTATTGCTCGAATGTTGAGCGGAAATCGCCTTTAAAAAAAAAGTAATTTAGCTGGCTCATAAAAAGGATGTTTTGTTTTGCGCCTTATGAGCGTCGTCGCCATTTTAAAAAACTTATACTGTAGCTGGGTCAAACAAGGGATGGACTGGATAGTATTAGAAGCATTTGCTTTATTTGAAAAGTTACCTGAATACACGTTTTCTTGTTCATTTTTTTGTCGAGTTTTTCCGCCTTTGGAGTTCCAAGTATAAGTAGAAAAAAAGCCAAATCCGTTTTCGAAAGCTCTGTATTTCTGTGAAAAGCTGACCTAATTGTCACAAAAGTCGTGGAAGGCCTTGAAATTTCGTGGAATTATAGAGGCCCACGAATCTTGATTTTGGACACATGACGACTTCTAACATTTTCTTGTTTAAGGAAGGCCACGAAAAAGTGTACAATTTGGTAATTAGTTTTTCCGCCAGTCACCAGCGTGGTTTTATAATTATTATAATTTTTTTTTCGGTAATCTCTTTCACATCCGCCAAAGTTGAGTGATAAAATATGACTGTGGCTCAATTTTTTGAGCCTGTGAATAAACATCTTAAACCTACCCTATTCTGCTGGGGGGGGGGGCACATTGTGCCCGTGCTGACTTTAACGAATTATAAACGGCTTGAGGAATAATTACCAAATCTTGTGACTTTTCCTGAAATTTATCAGAGAAAATTTTCCTGTGTCAATGACGTGTCTATGATGGTTGACGTTTCCATAGCAACCTCTACTCTGGAGCTGTTTTGACTATTTTCTGTCTTTTTTTCAGTCTTTCTTTCAGTTTTTTCCCGTCTTTTGTAAGAAAACGATAATCCTTTACCTTTTTGTGCTTGTTTTGATTAAGTATATATTTTTCGATGTCGTCACTGTCAACTGTATATCTGCATTCTCGGGATTCAAGATGGCGGCTCAAAATTGAAAATGGCTGCTTTGTGACGTCATTGTGACGTCATGAAACGTCATAATCGACACGTCATAAACCCAATCTGTTAAGCTAATTACGTGCTGTAAACGTGCCAAGTTTCATCACAAGAGCGTGAATACTTTTCGAGATCTATAACACTTTGTGCCCCCCCCCCACCCCCCAGGCTCAGAAACTCCAAAAAAGCGCAGGCGAAATAGGGTTAAGGATAGCCATATGCATCCAAGTAAATGTTGTTAGGCAATACCTTTATGTGGTGTTTTTATTAATATATTAACATGTTTTCCAATGCAAAAAAAAAAGAAATGACAAACGGAAAAATTCGCATAATTTAATCTGCGAAATTGTCGATGACGTCACGGTTGCTAATGGCTTTATCTGTTTAGGGATGAATAAGTCGCTTAAGGACGAGCTTGTTCAGCTTAAAAAGTCTTAACTGATCGTAATTCTTTTTTTAATATACTTTATTTGCACAACAGTTGCATTGAAATTATTTACAATTTATCACAAATACAACAAAGTAGAAAAGCTTGGTCATACAGACTTCTGAGACAAGGGTACTTTTATATGTGGTTTTTCAATATCTCATTACAGCAAGCGTGAAGCAAGTTAATGTATATGCCGCTCAGGTTCGCTCTTTCAAAAAAGTTTATTCAGTTCTCTACGACATACCAAAAGCACGGGCGTCAGTACAGATTCGTTCATAATTTTGGTTTTAGTCTGTTACCAAATTTAACAAACAGTTTTGGATTTAGCAGGAGCGTATCATGTCTTTTGACCAGGTGGTAGACGTCGATGTACGGTGTGTAGTAAGGTTGGATTTTAAACAGTACTTGAGCAAATGAATGAGTTATTCTTTCTCACATATTCTCAAAGTTTGTCTTACCATAGTCCTTTCATCGTTTTTGGGAGCATACGCAAACTTTAAGTGTCACTCACTCATTTTGATCAGGTCTCGCTGAAACGCTTATTTCCCATATTTATCATTGCATGACCAAGAGAGGATAAAATAAGAGAGTCTTTTCCCCGTACATGGCCTTTTCTACAGGTAAGACGTTTTTCTACAACCACAGCCATCAGGTACTTTTAAAATTATTGAGTCATTAAAATGCAAGTATCGTGAATTGAATGTGCCCTCCTGGTAAAAGTCCCGGGATACGACATCAGCACTCAGTGTGCGAGCTCTTATTTAAAAACGTTTTAAAGAACAAATTTTCACCTGCTTACGAAAGATACCAACGCCACTTTATCTCTGCATAACGTAGTACAATTAGCGCTAAAATTTTCAACGACCAAGATTGTAATTACATAAGATCACTTTTCATTGACTTAAACGGTTTCTAAAGCGCTAAAATTTACAGCCGTCAAGATTAATCCAGTTAATCCAAAGCCAGTTACATCGGGTGACATTTCTTTAACAACGCTTACACTGAATGACAGAATGATACATGCTGGTTGCTGTTGATTCAAAACGGTTATTTAAGACGGATTACCTACGAGTTTGAGCATATTAAGGGGATGGGCCCTCTTTCGTTATCTTTATAGCAAACATGATTTTTGTTATTGATTGTTCCAGTTTCCAAAGTTTTGTTATTTTTTAGAATGTAGTATGTAGGAGTAGGTTTGACATATTCTTGTCAATGATCACCAGTTTATACCAGCAAATTAGCTGATCGGTCTTATCAGTTTAATAAAAGGTAAGGTAAGGTTGTTGTTGCTGTTATTAATTATTATTATTATTATTATTATTATTATTATTCGTATTCTTCTTCTTCTTCTTCTTCTTCTTCTTCTTCTTCTTCTCATTATTATTATATACCTTATTATATGGCTTGTTGACATGTTTAAATGCTAAAATAGCAATTCCACATCTATAGGGCGAGAAAGCTTCGTCTATGAGACGTATATTAAAAATTTGTCTGCTACAAGCCCTAACAAGTTTTAAAACAAAAAACCAACATATAAACATATAACGTCACAAACACAATAAGGAAAAGATGAAAACCCACTGCAAATAAAGAGATATAGAAACCGGCGAAAATGAAGTATGCCAATTGGCAGATGCCGGTGTCTGATAATGCTCAGACGTGTTTCGTGCAGTTGCAGCCGTTAGCTTGATCAAGTTTATTCACACCTCTATCGATACTTGACTTGTTTTGTCAATTGAGCACTGTTGAGCATTCTAGTTTTATATACGTTTGTTATTTTAAGGTTTGTTCTTTTAAAGGAGCTACGTCACGGATAACGCATCTGGAAAAAATTAGGTCAATATTTTTCAAGTTTGCCATTCGTAATCCGTCTTAATCTCCCTCAGTCGTAACCATCCTTGCTGAGTTTTTGTCTATAACTGCTTCTTTGGTGTTTTTTTACCTTCATCATCATCATTGTCCATGTGTCTCCAAGCGGGGAATTGAGCCGCATGCTCTCTCCTTCCAGGTTGTTCTGTCCTTCGCTGCTGTCGCTACCTCTGCCCATGGCCTTAACCCTCTGTCCTTAATCTCCCTTTCCACTGTCCTTCTCCATGACTCTTGCAGTCGACCCCGCTTCCGTTTCCCTTCTGGAACCCAAGTGAGGGCAATGCGTGGGTGTGAGTGGTGATCCATTCTGAGCACATAGCCTAGCCATGTCCATCTCCGTTTCTCTACCCTAGGAGACTATTATTTTGAGGTTTCCTTCAATGTAAAAGTAATTTTGTCAGATCAAAAAAGCGAATGAAAATACCGTGACATAGCTCCTTTAAGGCGGCTGCAAAGGTTTCGCTAAACAACTGCAGAAATTATGAAAGATATTGTTTATCAATCATTGAACGTTGCATGCCAGAATTACTCCAGCGCAACAAATTCTAGCACGACGTTACATAATTACACTCAGCTTGTGCCAAATATTTTTATGACTCTTTATCTTGTCTGCTTTAGAATGTCCTCCTTGTTCATTATTTCATAAATCAAAATTAATATTTGGGAAGTAATTGCTGGTCAAATAGAAAGCGGATTCGACAGTTTCCATTGCTTACCCTTCATAGCTACGTTTCCTTCGTCTTTTTTGTATTCATTCCATATATTTAATTTTCATTTTTGTTACAATTTGCATGAATAGAACGCACTACAAACTAAGGTAACATCTCATTTTAACTCCCCTGTATGCTTTATGATAAATAATAGCAACAAGTCTTGAATAATTTTTAATGCACGTGCCCAGTGGTTGGTCTCTCTGTCAATGCAACTGAGAAGACGTCTTGGGAACACTACTTTCGTTGGGTGGCTTCTGCTTCCAACGCCAGTGACATTATTTCCGTACCTTTCGATTTGTTGAAGCGCTGAGTAATGCATTCTTTTTCGGCACTTCCTCTACAGCTGCGACCTGTCCATCCAACTGTAAAGACATCACGTGATCTCTACTTTTACCTAGTTTTCTTGCAGCCCATTGTATGGCAGGTATTGTTTGAAATGCTTTTCGGAAAGATCGCATTCGCCAAGCGTAAAGAAACTGATTAGAGGCTGAATTGATGAGAAGGAACTGATACTGGAGATCTCTGAACCAGTGGATCAAAACACAGCTGCATGAATTGCATAAATTGATGACATAGATCATGACCAAAGAAGGGACAGCAAATGTTAGAAAAGAGATGATTATCAAAAGGAATGAGGTCGTCATTTTTTCTTCTTGTTTTACGCGTTTCTCTTACTCACTGCTGCTTCGAATGTGTTCAGTTTGTTTTCCATGCTTGCGGAGATAGCGATAGATGCGGTGGTAAACGAATACGAGAACAACTATACTGACAACAACCGCTGCATTGGCAAAAATAAAGGCCAGTTTATAGAATCCAACAGCAAAGTAAAGTAAAGGAAGACCAAGAGAAAAGAGCCACAAAAGCGCAGATGTAGCTACTACACTGGTCAATTTCCATTGCTGAGTAAGATTGTTGCTAGTTAGTTGATATCTGTTTATCGCTAGTGCCACCGTGCTAAGAACGGAAGCTGTCGACGACATAAAATATGACATGTAAACAACCCATCTTAGACCCGAGACCTGGTGTTTTAGAGCCTCTCTTAAGTGATATCCAACAAAAACTGGCTCGGTCACTGCGCCTATGATCAAATCTGCAATGGCGAGGTTAAGAACCAGGTAGTTGAAAGGACTCTTCAGGTTTCGCGTTGGGTTCCAAATTACTGCCCAGCAAATCAGTAAATTACCCGGCACTGTTATGATACTCAAAATGGCAGCTACGGTTGCCATGGTGATAGAGGTTGCAAATGGTGCCCAAGCATGTGTAGCCTCCCACGCAGTCGTTTTTAGGGGAGTCCTAAAGCATGTGCGCACAGGTTGGACTGAAATAACATCGTGACGTGTACAGGGAATCAGTCTTTCTAAAAGGCAAAATAAACATATTTAAATTAAAAAAACATAGGAGAGGTTAGGGAAAATGGAGGAACACAATAGCTAGTAAGGTAATACTCTCTTTTTATTTTATAAGAACGTCTAATTTTGCGGCTGAGGCTGAACCAAAACTGAATGTTCTAATTTTTTTCACGTTTTGAGCCTGAAATGTTCTTAGCATGTTCTTAAGTTACGTGGTATCGAATTTCAGAAAACTGATATAAAGCCCCGGATATAAACGTGACCAGGAAACCTTAAAACGCCCATTTGTGCGCTGTATCATGTCAAATTTCTTTGACATACATGCTGTTGTTGTTTTTTCTTTTGAACAAAATTCACTTTATTACTCTTCCACAGTTGAGAATGACAAGAAAATATAGTCTGAGCTCTACAATAATAATAATAAAAAAAGAAAATGTGACTCGATAGAAATAATGTGTATGTGTTTTTAGCTCGAGGCAAAAACGGATGCAGAACTGAATAAAACTACTGCTTTGTCTCTTAGTCTTAGCTTGGGTACGTTCTTAGTATGTTCTTAAAATCTGGGTCAATTTCAACCTCAACGTTCTATATTAAAACTACTCTCCGTAGAATTCAAAATTTACGTTTCGATGAAGAAATGGTCTATCGTGCCGGATCAACTTAAAACAATGAAATTTAAACAATAACCTGAACACTAAGCTATTGTAATAGGGAACGCTTACCGAGATTCAGCCGAAGTCTTGCAGGTAATCGGAAAACTTTCGGCGCGACAAACAAGATAAACGAAGGGGGTGGGGAACGGGAAATTGCTCGCAAGAGTTTCGTTTTTCACGGGGATACCCTAGGTAAGATTTGAGTGTATTCGACACTGAGCACTCGTCATACGCTACAACCAACGAAGAGCCGGTTTAACACACTGATCAAAGTATTGCATAGCGCAAGAGGGAAAAGTTTCTTTATGTGACAAGGCTTTGGAAAGAAAGATGAACACCCGAAGCCGTGCACAGAACGTTTTTTAGATCAAGGTGATTTAGCTGCGGAACAGCAGCGCCTCTGTCACTGTCCGTGGAAAAGGCAATCTATGAAGAAAGTGGTTGTGCAAAGTGGAAAGTGTCGGTTGTTTGTCTAACGCACTTGCTCACGAACTTAGCGCCCTCCGCAAAATTAAGTGACAGCGACTGAATTATCTGCAGTAGAATAAACGGCCGAAGTTTTACTGTGCTACTGATTATTTAGGTATTTTTTTCAGCCTCATTGGCGCGCATCAAAACCCTTGTCTATGAAAGAATTGAACGGCAAAACGCAAAACCTTTGTCATAACGAACACTCAAATGATCAAAGCGGCAGACAAAAGGCTTTTTTGACTGCTCACGCGCGTGGCACTTTATCTACGCTTCTTGCTAGCAAAAAAGATCTTTAAAAGAACGACACCTAGACCTTTTTATGTAATGCCCTTCCATTGAACAAACTTCTCCCTGCGAAAGAAACAAATGGTTTAACGCTTGTGACTGCTCATTTTAAATCTCCAAAAGGTGTCTCTTTTTCAATTGACGCTTCTCGTGATAAAAAATTTGAAAGCGCATAGACATTTTTATTTAACGCACTTCCTGACGGAACAAACCTCTCTCTGGAATGAATCAAACGGGAAAAATCTTCTCATATCGAATAAGCTATGGCAGCTTGTAAGTTTCATAGTGCGTGCATCAAAGTTTCAAACAAAAGGCTTTTGTTACTATTCTCGTAGGCGGTACTCATACCCGAGCTGTTACTTTTTTAACTAAAACTTATAGGCATAAAAATATCTCTGTGAAGTAAGCGAGCAGTTCGAAGACTGGTTTACTTAAGCCACCTCCTTTAAAGAACCAACTAAGGACTGCTTTCCATGCAATCGTCGGGGAATGATAAATCTTTTGTCAAAGATTGCACGAGCGCCAGCGAACGGCAGCGCATCTGTCACTGTCCGTGGGGAAGGCAATCTATGAAGAAAGTGTCGGTTGTTTGTCTAATGCACTTGGCCACGAACTTAGCGCCCTCCGCAAAATTAAGTGACAGCGACTGAATTCTCTGCCGTAGAATAAACGGCCGAAGTTTTACCGTGATAAATTATTTAGGCATTTTTTCAGCCTCATTGGCGCGCATCAAAACCCTTGTCTATGAAAGAATTGAACGGCAAAACGCAAAACCTTTGTCATAACGAACACTCAAATCAAGGTCTGGAAGGGCATTCTCGGGATCCGGTGCGGGATTCGGGAAAACGCAAAATATCTTGACGGGATTCGAGATTGGTCTAATACCCGGGAAGCAGGATTCGCCAAAATTTGGGAACGGGATGCGGGATTTTTTTGCCTGTTTGTCGGAAATTCGACCCACGAAGAAGACGCGGCCGAGGCTGTTCCTGTAAACTTTCTATCAAGGACAGTGCGCACGCGAACAGGACGACCCATCACGCTGTCATATTGTGCTCTTTCATCATAATGAGGTATGAAAAGCTATTTCTTTTTTGTAGTAGATTCAAAATATACGCGTAAATTCAAAATACCAATCGAAAGGGCCAATCTACATCTTACATTTATTAGCTTTTGCAGAAATTAGTCTTGTTTTAATGTATTTTTGGGAAAGAAAAAACGGGATTTGTGATAGCGATGAAAAGAGTGCGGGATGCGGGATTCTCGTGAAAAAGGAGCGGGAATGCGGGATCAGGACCCCCTTCCAGACCCTGTTGTCAGTTTGGAAGATCAGCACTGCATTTGCGTCTCAAATATCCTTAATTTGAACGAATCGTGTTGCATCTGTGCCAAGCGCCGTTAGATCCAGGTGAACAACGACAAATTTCTACGTTTAGTCACTACAAGATTTTATTTTTCGAACGCTGAAAATCCAATGTTCACTTTCACATTTTGTTTATTTTTCTCAGTTTCCTTTTCCTTGTTTGGTTAAGTTAACAAAATAACAGAGAAACTGATCTTCTAATCGTCACCCTGTCCAATCGCACGAGGAAATGGAGGACTTATGTATGGTTTTCTTTACGACTTCCGTTCCAGTTGTACTGATAGAGGCACTTTTAATTTTGGCAGCGCGTTATGCCTTTTCTTAACTTTCCGTTATTGCGTGGTAACGACTGACATTCCTTTCAAAACCGTTTAACCAGTCTTAAAAGTCCTATCTATCTTCAGGTAAAATTGCCCTCGATAGTTCTGGGTTCTTTTGATAGTAATTTGTAGAGAAGTAAGCTACGCACGTTTGTTCCTCTGCTTCGCTGTACTCTTTTGTCGTCAAGAACTAGAAATAAAGGGCCAATCCTGAATCCGAAATACTGAAAAAGCCATGATTTATTCATATACCCAGAATTTCAAGTAAAACAACTTTTAGTTTACCGAACAACGTTGAAGCATTTAATTTCTACAAACGGCTGACTTCTGAACACCATAGCAGCAAATTTGAATAACGTCAATCACCTCAGCGACGTTGGTGCAAACTAAGCGGTCTGTTGGCGTGCAAAGTGATCATACAGCGCGCAACATCAAACACGTCAGGGTAAATTGATTCCCGAATGACGTCCTCCCTGAAAATTTGCACAGCCGACCGTCTTCTTGTCCAAATACAATGCCGCAAAATTAGACAAACGCTAATGTTAAACAAATTTTTGGTCAGTTTTTATCTGTTTAGGTGCAAGACGGCCATATCACAATGAAAAAGTACGACTAACGTTTTGTAGCCAAATGGTTAGTTCACCAACCAGTGCGCGGTGTTCCCTCTTTTACGTGTGAAAAATAGCTGCGAAACTTTTTAACCTGATTGCACAAGAGCACGTTTTCCTTGACATGTTTGATTTTCTCTACCCTGGCGAGCGAGAAAAGCTGCGGCATTCATGTTGTATTTTCTCGCGTATACAACAAAATTTGACCAGTTTTTTCATGTCAAGTCTCCTTGTGCAAAGACTATGGTACCAGTTTTTGAACAAGGATACTAATCATCGTGAGCAAGGTTAACACGTTCAAGGAAAATTTGTTCAAGGAATACTTCCTCATCCGCATATATTGACACGACTGAAATTAATATTCTTTTTATTTCGTCGATAATTGTTGTGCCTGTTTCAGTCAATTTCTGAGTTGGCTTCAACTATTCCTTCCTCTGGGTCCTTGCTCCGTGATATATTAGCTTTTTCTTGTCACCAGAATGCGAAATCTTACATTGGATTCTATGAAAATAACTTAATGAATAGGCTTAGTTTGAACAACTAAAACAATTTTTTAAGCACGGAAAAATAGAAGCTTTTAAGTTCATCAAACGTACGTAGTTTTTAAACAGTGCTCAAAATAATTCTCGGATGACGCACTTAAAATTTTCCAAAATTGGCTTTCTTAAGACAGTGTACGCCGAACTTTGGGCGTTGCAAAATACTTAACTTTGCGAACACACCCAGTAGTGTAACTGGTTTGTGCTTTCATTAGACTTCTTTTCCATACGCTGTTGAATAAGCAATGTCGCTACAAACAACGTCGTCATTTTTTAAAATTCATTTCCTGTCATCAAAAACAGATGTTGACAGTTGTTGCCAAAAGTTCTTAAAAATGAACTAAGTCACGGTGGGAGAATTCACACAGTGAACTTTTTTTTCAGAAATGAAACTTTCTTCCATCGAAACAGAGTTACTTTTGTTTCATATATGCCCTAAATTTTAACTCGGATCGGACGAATCCCTACAGGGTTCAAAATAGGAGCCGGCACTTTGGCCACCCTTCCCGGCGATTTTTCACCGAAGAAATAGAAAAAAATGACCTCCCATCCCTTGATCGGTAAAATCAACGGCCCTTGAACGTCATAGTAAACGTTTCATATCAGAAAGTAATGCAGCCATGAAACACTTGCACACATACAGCAACAAATTACGGAACGTAAACAATTGTGTCGATTCTTGTAAATCAAGTCTTCGTTCGTTCTATCTCTATTTGCCGGCACTCTTTTTTCCGGCGTGGTTTCATACGTCATCAACGACGCGACTTTTGAGGAAATAGGCCAGACACGGGGTAGCAGTGCCGCAGCAATTCAGTTCTCTTTTAGTAACCGGGCAAATTTTCATTCACGATTTCTTTGTTGCCGATGCGTCTTCGATCCTGTTCCACTTGGCACCTTGTCACTTTTTTCGTGTGCTTTCGAGTTCTCGTCCAATTTAATTTGCTGAAGACCAAAGGAAATATGCCGTCGCGTTAAAAATCAGTGTCATTGTTGCGGTATTTATCGTTTTCAAAGGCCTGATCTAATTTGCGAAACGCCAGCAAGCGACCCTGCCACTCCGCCGTCGATGAGATTTCCATGCTCAAGAGAAAAATCGATCCGTCAGAAACGTCGATAGTTAACTTCAGGCTCACACAGAAAGGGGCACATGCGCAAGAGACTTGCGCTTTTTTTCGCAAAAGTAAACCACTCCTGACGAGGACTTTAAGACAGAAATAAAACTCCATAAAGAGAGAGGTCGTGCGGAAATTCATAAGCGCACTGACCAAGTTTCACTATCGCCGCGTTGAGCGCAACAGTGATAAGTTGGGAAGAGCGAAATCTGCCGGTTAGTTGTAGGTCAAAGAGAGACACTGATCGGGCTTAGCATAACGCCAAGTGCCTGCTCAGTCAAACAGTAGTACAAATTTTCTACACTCTTCTACCACTTGAGTGGAAAAGATACATCGATGACATATTCTCGCTGTGGAATGTTGACAGAAAGGAGATAGAAGAGTACATTGTCGTAGCGAACAGTCACCACCCGATCCAATTAAATTTACTGCTGAAATCTCAGACAAAGAAATAAACTTCCTGGATACCATTCTTCTCAAAGGCGAAAGATTTAGGAACTTCCCAGTACACTCACTTCTCTTCCTGCCACCCACCAGGGGTTAGAAAAGGTTTTACCAAAGGTGAAGCCCTACGTCTTCTCAAAACAAACTCTTCAGCGAAATCTTTCTTTGAGAATATAACCCAATTCAAAACACGCCTCCGTGCGAGAGACTACCCGAACAGTCTAGTAGAAAGAATATAGAATAACGTCCGAAGTCAAATGAAAGGAAGTCGGCACTTCAACAAAGAGAGACAGTGCGGAAAAAATTCTGCCTTTCGTAACAACGTACCACTCAGCTGTGCCTGAAGCTGCCTGATGTTTAAGAACATCCTTATTAGCAAATGGCACTTAATTAAAAATCAACCATTGCTAAGAGAAGTATACAAACACATTAGCACGAGCATATGAGCCGCGCCTGGCCTGTAAACATTTTATTCCATACTTGGGATAGGTGCTTGTTCATTCTTGTTGACAGCCGGGTAAAAATCAACCGTGAGAAAACACTCCGTCAAATTCAGGCTGAAAGCTCTGATTTTAATTTGAACCCTGTCCCTAGCTTGGGTACAGCAGCCTGCCTCGGCTTCACATTTTCTTCAGCAGAGCGAGCGGCTAAAAATTATAAAGGCTAATAACTCCGTTACACAGAACGGAGTAAAGAAAAACGGTTTTCCATGCAACACACTTTGACAACAACGAGCCCTGTCTATAAAGTAAATTTCTAACGCAAATAATCTTTCTGCAAAAGGAAATTTAAATTGACTTTTTAAACACAAATTTTATCTCAAGGAGAAATGTTACAAGCTCGTTCGAAATTCCAAGAGCTTAAGTCTATCTGTAGAATAAAATCTTCTACTCTATCTTTCGGTTTTTGTTGGGCCTAAGCCATGAAGCAAAATAAATTGAATGTTGGATTCAGTTAATGTTTCCAACCGCAATTGCTTTTTTTCCTTCTAAAAACCTCTTTTACTACACTTAACTCTTTACATCTAAAAACGAAAACATCCTGGGAGTATTTTTTAATTTCCCCCACTGAAGAACGAAGCGAGTTTAATAATCGTTTGGGTGAGACATCTGTTGAGACAAACACCGCATCCTTAAAACATCTTTCACCGTGCATACAGGTGGATAAACCGTAGATGACTGATACTCAACTACAGCAAAAAGTATAGGACACTCAGACTGGTATTTTCTATTTAAGTTTGTTTCTGTACCCCTACATTGCTTACCTTAGTGGCAATAGCTTCGCAATGGCTCGGCTTGAATGACGGAGAGAACAAACTGAAAGTGACTGAATGTTTGAAGAATTATTTATCGGGTACGTTGTTTGAATAACAAGTTCATTAGAAAGGAAAGTACGTCAAAACCAACTTATTAAAGACCTGTATTCAACTCGTTACCCCCAAAACAATTTTTAATACCATATTTATGAATTCGGCACTTACTAAGTATTAATTATTAATAATTAATTATTATTCGTGTTAGGCTAACACGAATAATAATTTTACTCGTAGTCCTTTTCTCTGTATTTCAATGAAAAATGCCCATTCGTTCTGGCTGTAGCGGTTGTTTAAGTTACAGAATTCTTTAGACAGAAGTTTTGCAACAAGTGTTTCTTAAAAGCGCAATTAAACGGAAAAACATTTAGGAAAACATTTTTCCATAAAATGTTTCCTCGCCGGCAAATTAAATTTATACGAACTATTTTTTAATAGCAGTAGTCAGTTTGGGAGATCAGAATTACATTTACGTTTCAAGTTTCAACGTAATTTGAACGAATCGTGGGTTAATTCAAGCCTGTGTTGCATCTGTACCAAGCGTTAGATCCAGAAGTAAAAATTATACTAGAAAACAAGGAAAACTTTCTACATTTAGTCACTATATGATTTAATTTTTCTAACACTGAAAATCCCATGTGAAAATCCATGTTCACTGGGTCATTTACGTTTCGTTAATTTTTCTTTCCTTCTGTTTTGTTTGATTATTAACAAAATAACTGAGAAACTGACCTTCCAATCGTGGTCACCCTGCCCCGATCGCACGAGGCAAAGGGTAGACTTGTGACTGGTTTTCTTTATGACTTCCGTTCCAGCTGTACAGATGGAGGAACTTTTAATTTTGGCAGCACATTAATGCCACTCCTTAATTTTCCGTTATTACACAAAAAGCAAATAAATAAATCGACTTTGTTTAACGAGAGTGACACTCAACAGTAATTAAACTGACAAACCTGTGGCCCTCGGATTCCAGATCGAATTGGAATTTGGAATTAAAATTTCCGTTATCGTGGGTAACAACCTATATTCCTTTTCAAACCGTTTAACCAGTCTTTAAAGTCATATCCATCTTCGGGTAAATTTGCCCACGATAATTCTGGCTTCTTTTGATAGTAATTTGTAGTGAAGTAAGCTAAGCACGTTTGTTCCTCTGCTTCGCTGTACTCTTTCCAGAATCCGGAATACTGTAAAAGCCATGATTCATTCATATACCCAGAATTTCAAGTAAAACAACTTTTAGTTTGCAGAATAAAGTTGAAGCTTTTAATTTCTACAAACGGCTGACTTCTGAACACCATATCAACAAAAATTGAATAATGTCAACGGCAAATTCACCTTTTCGACTTTGAAAAGATTTTTCGAGCACTACCAGTTACCATTGCCCCTCCATCCATATTTTTTGGGGCATAGTTAAAATTTTCAGTGACACTCACACATTTTGCTTGGATTTTGCCAAAACGCTGACTTCTTATACTTGTTATTGACCCAATCAAAGGGAAGTGGATTACTATATGTACTTGCATGAGGCCTAGTAGAATTAAGGATAAATTTTCACGCGTATTTTCACAATGTTTACAAAATTGCCCGAGTCGCGCAGCAACGAGAGCAGTTTGTGAAAACTTTGAAAACTTTGAACTTTGAAAACTTTGAAATTAGTAATTTTGCCCTCGTCCGAAAGAAAATTAAGAAAAAAATGCCCTCCGTCTCAACCAACCGCCATTCAATAATTTTCCCCTCTATGTTATAAATGACGTAATTTCTTTAGTGCGTGGGGAGTGTTTTGACCTAGGGTGCAATATTTAGGATGTTCGCGTCGTTGTTTAAACAAAGAGATAACAGGTAAATTTAGTAGGGAAAACGATAGGAACCCACTGAAAAATAAACAGCTATTTCTAGAAACCAGAGGAAATTAAATATGCAACTAAGCACACGTCTGTTAATCGCCGATCTTCAGATGAGTGTAGCAGGTGTTGGGGGTGATATAGAGCTTTCATTGCTGAGGCGTACTTTCTAGTAATAAAAAAAGAACAAAACAATTGAAAAACAAAAACTTGACAAACGAACAGATCAACAGATGGGACAGCTTAGTAACTTTTCAAACGCTCAAACTTTAAGATTTCATCTTAAGACTCAAAAGTAAGAACTTCCTCCCACAGTTGATAATAAAAAGCACCAGTGAGAAGTTCTTCTCAATGAGTAGCTTTCATTTGAATGATCACTATTTAGATTTTTTCCGAAAACTCAAAAGTTAAAAAAAGGAACTCCGCAGACAGCAAAACTGTTCCTTTTTTCAGGAGTTTGTTTGCCGAACGTGCAAACGTTAACGAAAAAAACCAAAGGTCAGGGGTGTAAATGTAAATAATCAATATGGCAAAGTGACAACGGTTTTATCATTTTGTAGTTTCGGTTTAGCAAAGCTATAATTTAAATAAATGAAGGAAACGTGACTTCGCGTGGCAGAGATGTCGTCTTAATTTATATATTAATTAGTGTACATGACTATAATACATATTTGTAGAATGTAAAATATTATAATTTAGAACTTGAGCAAAAATATCAAATCACTGTAAATGGAAAGGAAGAGTTCAACAGAGTACTCAGTTGTCTTTTTAGGAAAGGCTTAAAATAGGATCTGGAACCCATGCGAGAACAGAAGTAGGCCAAAGACTCAAGAATACACCTTTGAAGTTTTACGGCGATTCGTTTGTTTTGATGGAATTTATTGAACTTCAAGTGAGGTGCAGTGTCAAGCTGTTTCCTGCCCTTAAATTAATTCTAAACGTTTAACAAACATGAAAAATAAAAACGTCAATTTCTCACCCAAAAAGCTTCAAACCAGCCCAGGAAGCCCTCAGGTACTGACCAATACAACAATGAACTAAGTGAAATTGTTTTCATTTCGAATTCTTTCTTATTTGTGGCAATTTAAGATGTTTTATAGCATTTCCATACAAACTCTTAAATGTTGCCGATGTCATTATTATGCATAGCGTGGAAAAACAGTCTAATTTATGTGCAGCCCTCAACTTTAAAGCTGACTGTGGTAATATCTTTACATTGAAATAGGTTTATTGTGCTCAAAAAGCATTTGAAATATACTGTAACTGGCTTATAAAACGGATAGACAATATTAGAAGTATTGGCTTGATTGAAAAGTTGGTTGAATACATGTTTCTTCATTTTTTTCTAAGTTTTCTGCTCCTTATGAGCGCCAGGTATAAATAAAAAAGCCGTGGCATTTTTTAAACTTATTATGTCATAACTGCATTTCTAGAGATAAAAAGATAGCCAACGTGTAAAGCTGGCATACCTGTAACAACCTTCGTGGAAGTAGCTCAAACTTCAGATGCACATAAAGACGGAATGACTTCGAGTGGACTCTATGATCTGCCGAACGGCAGATTCACGTTTTCGACTTTGACAAGATTTTTCAAGCACTACCAGCTACCATCTCCTTTCCGTCCATATTTTTTGGGGCATAGTTAAAATTTTCAGTGGCAGTCACACATTTTGCTTAGATCTTGCCAAAACGCTGACTTCCTATACTTATTATTGACCAAAACAAAGGGAAGTGGATTAGTAGCGGAGCGGCTTCGCGGGGCTAGGGGGCCCCGCGAGAGCGGAGCTCCATACTTATGAAACCATGCGATTTAATTTTTGTGGTCATGAAGTCATTCAAGCCGTACGTTGGCGCAACATGCTTCATGTAGTACGTTCGAAGTGTCCTTGAATGCTCACGTGTTTAAGCTGGAGAGAAATGGCGGACTAGCGGAGGGACTAATAAACCCTTCAGTGTAAATACTCTTCTTTGACTTGTTTGATGCTTTAAGTAGAAAGGACGTACTGTCCTGGACCTCCGTTAAGACTGATGTTATAACGTGGTAAAGACCAATATCCTATACGACTGGATACTTATACCTAATCGTACCTTTTTGGTACGCTTCGGTGGCATATCAGGCGAGTTTGGTCGAGCCATGGTTCGTATTTTGGCGAGTTTGGTCGAGCCAAAATACCCATGGTGAGACCAAACGAGCTTGATATGCTGCCGAAACATACCAAAAAAGGTGCGATTAGGTATTTACCGTACCCAAATTCGTCCTAAAACCCGGCGTTTTTTTTTTTTTTTTTTTTCAGTTACCGTGATCAGTCAGGCGTTGTAGAGCGACACGTATTTACACTTTTCTGGTCGTCAGTACTCTTCTCTAACTCCTCATCTGCCATTTTATTTAATTCTTTTGTTTGGATTTTTATTTTCTGAATCTTGGAAGTCCAAGTTAAGAAAGAAATTTGGAAAATCCGGCTCCATTTTGAAACCAAACAAAGTTTCAGCGCTGTCCGTAAAGTTCACGCGAGCGCCCGCCAGTGTAGCCGCTTCCAATTTTGGCGTGAAATTGTATTTTTTCCCCTCTCTTACCGTACGCGTTAAACAAATTACTTTCTCGTTTAACAAATGTAATAGTTTTACGTTTCGTTGTATTTCTGTTGTAATTTTCGCCTCTAAAGTCTTCAAAAAAATGCGAGTTTCACAAACTGTCCATGATATCGTAGGATATCAGGTCAGTGACTTGATATCGTAGAAAATCATGACGGTAAACAAGGCTTCTGATTGGCTAATTCACAATTTGGGTACGGTAATGACAAGAACCCGGGCAAGAAGCAACATTCGGATGGCCTGTTATCTCCTGCTATCACGGGAGGAGTTTGATCTCAAGTCAATATCAATGGGCGCTGGCTTTTCGTACGCTGGATTTTCAAGGTGGTAATTTTTGTATCCTTGGAATGAAGACATTTCTTTTAAAAGCTCTACATGAAACGGAAAAGACCTGAAGACCTGAAGACAGCATGTGATCGTGAGTTAAACTTTTTCAGTGCCGAATAATACTTCGCGGACAAAAAACTTTTGCCATTTTCCCTCGATAATTAACGTGTGCTTGAAAGCCTCCGAAAACCTTTTTCGGGAAATATTTGCTTGCCGGTAAACTGGATGATACCGGGACAATGTTATTTATTGTAGCAAAGTTGTTTGATGGTTGACAGAACTAAGCAGCCAACGGGATGCATGCTAATCAGTGAGAAATGCGTGTTTACATTGAAAAGTCTATTGAGTCGCTACAGGGAGCAACGTAAATGGGTTTATTAGAGTAAGTTTAGTTTCACGAGTACTCTTATTGAACTTAATTAGCTTTCCAAAGAATGCTGCAAGAAGAGCTGTCGGTGAAAGTCCTGCTGAAGTCTTCTCTTTTTGAAAAAATAAGTCAACTTAAATGTTTCCTCAGCAGTCCGTATTGTGTTTTTGTCTTTTTGCCTTGTTGTTTTTCATCTTTTGGCGAATAACTGCACTACTGAAATGTACTGTATTTTAGGGGCCAACAAGTTGAGAAGAATTTGATCCTTACAATCCGCAAATGCAATCTTTTTTTTTTCAAATTTAAGAGTAACGAGTAGAAAAGTAAGTTTTATGATAGCAAGACTCCCTTATAATGCTTTTAAAACAAAAGTCATAAGAATGACCCTGTATAGAGGACAAAGTGGAGGCAATAAACAAATTGTGAAGCAATTTCATGGATGAAAAGCAAAAACGGTACCTAATAACCTCCTCTTGGTGCAGACAATTGACAGAAGCTGTTTTGAAACTGCAGCAACCAATGGAATGAAAACCGGGTCGACCAAACGCTGAAGCAGACGAGTAGCAGATTTTGATAACTCCACTAAGCAATCTAGCCGAATGCGAAAGAAGAAATAGAAAACTTAACGCGAAATTAAATTTCAACTTTCGATTACATGTCAGTTCGCTTCAGCGCTACTGATTTCGATTTGGTGGCATTTCGTGTTATTTTTCAGGATCCGAACACGATGAAAACCCAAAACGATAACCCGTTTAGTCTAGAGTGAGCTTTATTATATAGACAAGTGTGTTTTAGTGGAAAATAGACCACTCGTAAACTTCACAGGAAAATACATCCGGGACTCGAGTGGCGTATTATCCATATCCTCACTAGTGAGGATATCGATGACGTCATTTCAAGCTCTTACACTGTTGTTTGTGCAAAAATACTCTTGTACATATAATAAAAAGAAAATTACACGGTGGCTTGGAGATATGAATTTTATTTTCTCGTGGTAAAAAACAATATTTTACTCACTCGCTGCGCTCTTTCGTAAAATATTGTTTTCACCACTTGAAAATAAAATTCATATCTTCGCGCCGCCGTGTAATATCCTCTATATATGTAATCGCATGAGGCCGAGAAGAATTAAGGATAAATTTTCACGCGTATTTTCAAAAAATTGAACTTTGAAGAAAAATTTTGCCCTCGTCCGAAAGAAGATTAAGAGAAAATGCCGTCCGTCCCAAGCAATCAGTGCGTGGGGAGTGTTTTGACCTAAGGTGCAATATTAAGGATGTTCGCGTCGTTGTTTAATCATGAAATTTATAATGCATCTGAAAAACAAACAGAGAACATGTCAATTTGGAAGAGAAAACGATGGGAACCCACTGAAAATAAACAGCTATTTCTAGAAACCGGAGAAAATTAAATATGCAGCTAAGCACGCGTCTGTTAATCGCCGATCTTCAGATGAGTGTAGCAGGTGTTGGAGGTGATATAGAGCTTTCATTGCTGAGGCGTAATTTCTAGTGACAGAAGAGAACAAAACAACTGAAAAACAAAAACTTGACGAACAGATATACAAGATGGGATAGCTTAGTAACTTTTCGAACGGTCAAACTTTAGGATTTCATCTTAAGACTCAAAAGCAAGAACTACCTTCCACGGTTGATAACAAAAAGCAACAGTGGGAAGTTCTTCTCAATGACTAGCTTTCATTTACATGATCACTCTTTACATTTTTTTTCCCGAAAACTCAAAAGTTAAAAAATGCCGGAACTCCGTAGACAACAAAACTTTTCCTTTTTTCATGAGTTTGTTTGCCGAACGTGCAAACGCTAATCAACATAGCGTCAAGTGTTAATAAAAAGTGACAACGGTTTTGTCATTTTGTAGTTTCAGTTTAGCAGGAAACGTGACTTTCCTTGGCAGAGGTGTCGTCTAAATTTATATAATTAGTGTACGTGACGAAAGTACACATTTCTAGAATGTAAAATTTTATAGCAAATATTGTTAAAACTGACAACAGAAAAACATTGCATGGTTAAAGCCGTTTTGTTAGTGTAGGAACATGGCAATTTTCCATGGAGATTTTCCACTCGTATACGAACGGACGTAGAAATTCAGTGGCGCTGACGTAAGACGGCAATGGCAACCGGCTGGTGTACTACTTGTCTCCTGAACTGATCTGCTATTTATTGTTTCTATAAGACTTGGAAAACAAAGAAAATTATTTTTAATTCTGAAAAAGAAATTATTCTCTTGAAAGCCTTACACTTATTCTTATGCTCATCGCCGAGAAATAACAACAAAAACAACATCAAAACTTGTAGAAATATATTAAACACTCACCATCCATCAGTTGGCATATATCTAACAGTATTACACACTCATGATTTTACCAGACAAAAGTAATCGATGAAATCAATGAGTAATAGATGATTAATCAATAGATAATCAGTTGATTAGTCATTGATTAGATAGGCCACAAAATGCGCAGTCGTCGATTCAAAATCGATGTCATCGATTAGTCATCGACTGCATTTATTACTCATCGATTTCGTCGCGTCCGCTACAATTGACTTTATTTTACCTAGAATTATGATCGAATTTGAAAAAGAAGAAAACAACTGAACGCTACATGAAAGATTTTTCTAAAATTTTGAGTGATTCAGGAGAACAACATCTTAACTGACATTATTGTTCAGCTCTCTAAAACTGTGGCCAAACTGAGTCACTGATCCTTCTCCTTGCTGTTTGTTATTAAACCAAAACTTGACTACTGTCGTGTCTAGTTGTTCAGTTTCAAAATTACTCAAGTACACTAAAGGATATTTGTCGAATGGCCTTCCAGTATTCAATTGCAAGGCAAGGATTTGTAAGCACAAGGACGTCATTTATAACAAATAACACAACAGAGCATTATTTCTCAATTATATTGGTACAAGATGGGCAGGAAATTCGGAGTAGTTGTGCTGGATAACAGAAATTGATTAATCAAGGTGTAATCTACGGGAAATCAGTGACTAAACAATAACATCGATGACTAATTAATCAATGACATCGATGAGTAATCAATAGGCCACTAAAAAAGTTTAACTTTGAATAGTCATCAATTACTAATTAATTATCAGCAATAGAGCGCTTTTCAAATGAGTGTCGTAAAACCAAAACCAAAGTAATTACCTCAGCCAATCACAACAAACACAAATTACCCAATGAACCAATCAGAACTCGAAGCAAGTACATGTTACCGGCGTCAAGCGCGGGAAAAAGCGTGCAAGCGCGAGCAAGTCGCGACTGATTGGTTTGAGTTTTACTCCTCATTGGTCGAGAAAGTGGCGCGAGATTTTTTAACCAATCACAGAGCGAAGTAAAGCAAAACCAAAGCAAAACACGAATTACTTTCGACACTCAATTGAAAACCGCTCTAATCAATGATTAGTCAGTTAATTACTCATTAATTACCGATCGATTACTCATTGATGTTATTGATCATCGGTTAGTTATGCCTGGTTCTCAGGAGCGCCACTTAAACACGCTCATGATCACGCGTAATGTTTAGTAGGTGTTAGCCACCCAAGGCGACCAGTGCTGCTGCTAGCGCTGCTGCTGACAAATTGAAGCTCCTTTCGGACGCCATTTGAGAAACATTGCGTCTATCAACCCAAACAATTTTAGTTTAATTGCAATGGAGCTTTAGTTTATCAAGGAGTCAGCAAAGCCACTCTTGCCTAACATAGGCAGGTAAGTTGCAACCAGTTCGTCCATGGAAGATTTCCACCTTCTTATATACCTCCGGACTGAACAGATGAAATGTGCTCATGTCGATTAGGTTATTTAGGTTAGCTGTGTCTCCAAGATATTTCAAAATGCTCCAAACATTTCCAAGAAATATCTTCCTTAGAAACGTACAGCTGCAAACTGGGGAACGAATAAAGTCTAGCATTAGCTACCATTAGCTATTGTGTACAGGTTTTCACTGTGAGCGCTGTACTAATTTTGGGCGGATCTGAAGAAAGTTTTTATAATTTATATTTCTTTACATGTCCAGTTTAGAAGCAGTCAACACGATCAGTCTGGTAGCTAAGTTATGTACATGTGCTATATCTTTATCTGTCTATCACTTTCATGATCATTGAAGACGAAAGCTGAAATGAGTACATCCCGTGAGGCTTTCCTTCTGAGTTGTGTTCCCTTCACATGTGCATTCATCACAGTCGAAGATTTAGCTGCCGTTAGGACAAAATAATTGTTTAGTATTATACATGATAAAAATATACATTTTGTTTATATAGATTTTACATATTCGGGGAATAAATTTCGTCGCTGAGCTGCTGACAGCTACGAAATCATCCCTTGATGAACGCAGTTTGTGCAGAGAAAAATGACCTATTGCCGGAATGGCACTGATCTCGGGTTGGAATGGCTCATATAAACCGTTTCTCTGTGGCGTAACGTGAACAAAAAATACCATTACACTGGCAAAGAAGCTATTTGTGACGAAACTGTCCGCACTGGGCGAATTTTTCCTCTGGTTAATTTTTTTGCAAACCACTGTACAGCTGTTGCTGTCTTGAAGGCTCTCTGAAACGAGCGCATGCGCCAAGCGTAAAGAAATTGATTCGAAGCTGCGTTCACAAGAAGGAGCAGACACTGCAAATCTCTGAACCAATGTATAAGGACACAGCTACATGTGTGACACAAGTTAATGACATATACCATCACACACGAAGGAAATACACACAACACAAACGAAATGAGTATTAAAAGAAGTGAATTTGTTGCTTTTTCATTTCGCTTCGCCTGTTTCTCTTGCTGTCGGTTACTTCGGACTTGCGCGGAGGTTTTTCTGTGCCTTTTGAGGCTGTAGTAAACGCGAAAGTAAACGAATACGAGAACAGCAGTAGCGATTACCAGTGATACATTGGTGAATATGAAGGCCATTTTATAGAAACCAACAGCAAAGTAGAGTAAGGTGAGACCAACCGAAAATACCCACAGCAAAACAGATGTGGCTGCTATACTGGATAACTTGCATCTCTGGATACGATCTGTTTTCACCGCTTGATACCTGTTTACTGCTAGAGCCACTATACTCAAAACAGACGCCATCGACGTCAAGAAGTACGATACATGAACCACCCATATAGTCTTCATACTGACTTCATTTCGAAGAGCTTCGATTACGTGATAACCAACGAAGAGTGGATCTGTTACTGCTCCAATAATAAGGTCTGCAATGGCAAGGTTCAACACCAAATAGTTGAACGACGTTTTTAGATTTCCTGTAGGATTCTTTATCACAGCCCAACAAATCAATAAATTTCCTGGCGCAGTTACAAGAGTCAATATGCCTGCAACTGTTGCTGTGGTAACGGAGGTTGCAAATGGAGACCAGTGGTCTTGGCAAAGGTTGGATTGAAATGACATTTTCTTGAGCGCAGCACTATTACAAAACAAACCATTAAACAATTTAGCTATTAGTTCATCTATTAACAAACCACTTTTAAGTCAAGTTAAGCTGTATTTATACAGTGGCATCCCTGCTTACTCGGCCGATGGTTTGCAACTATTTCTAAGAAATTCAAATGACATTGCTGGGTCGGCCACGTTTGTAAAAAGAAGGCAATAAGAAACCTTTTGTTCGTATCCACTAAAATCCGCGATGACTTACATGTAAACGTGACAAAAGTTCCTCTTTCATAAAAAAAGAACATTCAAAACAAAACAAAAAACAAGTTTAAAGATAATCAATATTTTGCTGCGGTTATATTGGTACACCAAACCAATACAATGCTTCTTATTTTGAGGTCAGCTTCTATTTATAAAGAATCCGACATTTTCTGCTGTTTAAAAAAAACACCACATGTTACTACATACAAGCCGCCTATTACAGCTGAGTACTTCTCAGTACTCAGCTATATTTAAGAGATATTTGATTAAAATAATGAGAGAAACAATTCTAGGAAATGATTCTTTTACGATTAATTAATTCGAAGATTTAATGCTTCCGTCAAGATTTTGAAGGCAAATTATCATTTGCATCATTTCATAGGTGCTAGCAGTCGTCTTTTTTATATACATTTTTCATTACATTGTATTTTTGTTCGTTGCAGTAACGCATATTAATTTTGCAAATCCATAGCAAGTGTTGTTATTTTGATTACGATTGTTCCCATCAGTTTTTTATAAAGCTAAATGAGTTCTATGGCACTTGAAGAAAGGGTTTTACTATATTTTACTTTTTCACGAAACTTTAAGCGACTTTTTGGGAGTTGTTATTTACTCTTTACCTTGCACCAGTCCTGTTTAGTATACTACCTTGAACTTAGGAAACGCGTCAGCGGTTAATTAAAAGCTTTTCATCTGTTTTTATACAAATAACCAAAAGCATTGTCTAAGGGAACATCAACAAAACCAACAACAACTTCTAACTTTGTGCGAAGCTATTTTAAGATTTCTTGAACTCATATGCCAGTTTCTATTTTTTTTATGAATTTGCATCCACCAATTCTGCTATATATTCTGTTATATCAATCCCACAGTTTGTAAGGCTGATTTCGTGAGAGAGCGTTCAATTTTGATATGGTTTTCTATTTATGTTTGACGACGGGTGAAAGAACTGAAAGCTTCTTTGCTCGGCGTAGAAACCTAAATGTGAATTTTGTTTATTTGCGTAGTCATTTATACCACTCTTGCTGTTTTTTAAACAACATTTTAAATAGTGTTTGAAGTTATTTAAGAAATCATTTGGCTTACTTTTCCCTCGAAGTACATACCTCAAATGAACCGCAGCGGTGGGTTTCAGAAGCTATTGAGCCATGAAGCTGAACATAATGTTTTCTTTGAAAACTCAACTTTAGCTATCAAAAATGTTTTGTGTTTGCCTGGCCTTTCCTACTGAGTTTAGATTTACAAGAAAGCTACGAAAAAAAGTCGGAAAAGTGTGACGAAGAACAGTTTAAATGGATCCAGTATCTGAAGCTGCCTTGTAAGGAGTCACATTTAGGTTTAATGGCTACTGAAATTTACGCTTCAGCGACAATGAACATCCTCAAAAGAAATAGGGCCAGATAACCCTTCAACCGGCTATTCAGGGCAGCAGTGGCGATTCTCAGTCATTTGTGCATGTTTCTGCTCGTTTTTCCTCGAGACTGAGCGCTTATCCCAGTAAGTCTTCACGCAGGTTACATATTAGATCATAATTTATATTAATCGACACCAACCATAGCAAAACGATCTTTCATTGTGATAGATATCTAAATAAATTGGCAAGATTTTCCCCCTAAATCATAGAAAAATCGTCTTACCTCGAGAAAACTGGATGAATTCTACATAATATGGATTCTGTTACAATTCTCAGTCCAAAGCGTGGAAGGACAGTTCACTAATGGTCTTTGATAGATGGGAGTGATATTGTTAATAGCCTAATGAATGTAAACACTTATATACTGACGTGTTTCTACCCAGTGCCGGATTCCGTGGGGAGGCGGCGTGACCGAGTGCATGGTTAGGGCACTAGCCTTGTAATCCGGAGGACCGGGGTTCATTAGTCTTCCTCACTGACCGCTTGAAATTGTTTCGCGGTAGTCCCGCGTTTTAGCAAAACTTTGCTAAAATTATGATTAAATGCCTTCACTCACACACAAAATGCTCTAATAGGAAGATATCAAGTAAATGTTTACAAGGAGTGCAAACCATAATAGGTTTTCAATGATTTTTACAAGATACAAGCACAGAACTTGAAGACGTTCGGCGAACGTTTTTGTTGTACTCCATTCCCAGACATCCGTGACAAAAGACACTTATGAATAGTTTTGCTGAATTACCATGGTGTTTGAACAAGAAATTGACAATGATTTTTAGGTTTTCGTTTATTTAAATGTGACTTTTGGCTATTCAAAGTTTTTCAAACGCGAGCAAAATCCCTTGGACGTACAAGCAAAGTCAGTCACCCCACCGTGGTACAAGGAAGGAAAGGTTGATGAACCCCCCCCCCATAGGGTTTTGTTGTGTTACAATATTGCGAAAAGCTTTTGCCTTTGGTTGATAGCATGCTGTGTGCACAACAAGATGAGGTATGTATATTATGGTGCTGCTGGGGTCTTTTACGTCATCTTGGGAATCATCTTGGATTTAACTCAAAACAAGAAATAATAAAAAAACAGCGGAAATTGAACGTTTTTGATTCTATACATGGAGAATACGACAAAATCTAATATCTTGCTGCTTTTTGAAAACATTTTGTGCTTTTGTTACGGAAAAAAAGATGACAAAACGCATTTTACAAAAATGGCTTCAACACCTACTACTTATGACGTCATATCTTGTAACGATAGCAACCGATTCCCACCAAATGTCTGTCAAAATGTGTGTAAGGAGTATGCATACCGCTACTGAAAACGGCAGATGCTGATGAAAAATCGTCTTGAAAAAATTCAAGAAAAACCTTTAGGGGCCCCCTTGTACGTCCGATGGTTAAAAGTTGTAGCGGAGCCCGCGCACTAGCGCGCCAGCGGAGCACCATTGCTTAGCTAATTTGGTAACCTGTCAAGCCAGGAAATTTTGGTAGTGACGTAATAGTCAGTTGACCGTCCGTCCGTCAGCAGCACAGGGTCACCAATATGAGGTGGCATACACTTGATATAACCCTCTGCTGTATCCTGCGTTTTCGGCGCAAACCGCATGGTGACCCGCCTTGTAGCAAAACAAACAAAGACAACAATAGTCAAAAACAATTTTATTAATGGAAAGAAAAACTTCAAAAGATTGCTCAGTTGTCTTTTTGGTGGAAGGCGAAAAGTTCAATTTAAGCGAAAAAATTTAGGAGAAAAAATTCAGGCGAAAAGTTTAATTTGCCTTAGGACTTCATCTATGTTGTCGGTTCTGCTCGGTCGGCACACCGCTTGAGTTCGCAGCATTTCGCAGCAGTCTCGACGCCAAATATAGCAGGGCTAGTGCCTTCTGGTTTTTTCTGTCCACAACCATGGTTTTTGTGTTTACGTGTATTTTACATATTAAAGGAAGAAATCTCGTCACCGTCCTGCTGACAGGTAAGAACTCAGTTCATGCAGTTATCATGTAACTGAACAGTGTTAGTCTGACAATGACCAAACACCGCCGGAGTGGCGGTGATCCCGGAGAGAAACTGATCCTCGGTTGAAATAGCGCTTGCTGACCTTACGTGAACCAAAAATACTGAACTGCTTCTTCTTCTTTTCCTAGAAGCAGCATAAGCTGTTTGCAATGCAATCGTACGCACTGGGCCAATTTTTGCTCTGGCTGCCTTTTTTGCAAACCACTGCACTGCAGTTATTGTCTTGAAGGCTCTCTGAAACGAGCGCATGCGCCAAGCGTAGAGAAATTGATTCAAAGCTGCATTTACAAGAAGAAGCAGACATTGCAAATCTCTGAACCAATGGACAAGGACACAGTTACAATTGCGACACACGTTGATGACATAGACCATCACACACGAAGGAAGCACACACAACACAAACGAAATGATTATTAAAAGAAGTGAATTCGTTACTTTTTCATTTCGTTTCGTTTGTATCTCTTGTTGTCGGCTACTTCGGATCTGCGCAGAGGTTTTCCTGTGCCATTTGAGGCTGTAGTAAACGCGAAAGTAAATGAATATGAGAACAGCAGTGACGATTACCAGTGAAGCATTGGTGAATATGAAGGCCATTTTATAGAAACCAACAGCAAAGTATAGTAAGGTGAAACCAACCGAAAACACCCACAGTAAAACAGATGTGGCTGCTATACTGGATAACTTGCAACGCTGGATACGATCTGTTTTCACCGCTTGATACCTGTTTACTGCTAGGGCCACTATACTCAAAACAGACGCCGTTGACGTCAGGAAGTAGGATACATGAAGTACCCATAGAATCTTCAAACTGACTTCATTTCGAAGAGCTTCGATTACGTGATAACCAACGAAGAGTGGATCTGTTACTGCTCCAATGATGAGGTCTGCAATGGCAAGGTTCAACACCAAATAGTTGAAAGAAGTTTTTAGATTCCCTGTTGGATTCTTTACCACAGCCCAGCAAATCAATGAATTTCCTGGCGCAGTTACAAGAGTCAATATGCCTGCAACTATTGCTGTGGTAACGGAGGTTGCAAATGGAGACCAGTGGTCTTGGCAAAGGTTGGATTGAAATGACATTTTCTTGAGCGATGGTACTAAAAGTAAACCATCAAACAAGTTAACTGTTAACAAGTCATTTAAAATGATTTCATTTCATTTCTCATTTGTTATTATTGCAATAATCATAATTCTAATAATAATAACAATGATGATGATGATGATAATGATAATGATGATGATCGATGATAATATTTTAATCTTTATTCAAATAAGTTAAAGAGAGATGTTACAATAGTTAAAGAGAGATGTTAAAAATATATCGAGAAAAATTTTATACATATAAAAAAGCACACTACAAGTCCACCCTCTATATTTTAAATTCCAAGTTTTGCATATTCATAAATCATATAAAACTGACAAAGAAAAAGAAACATTGTCATTTAGTTAATCTCAGCAAAGTCCGCACTCCGCTTCAAAATCTGTGTAAAAGTTATGTATTCACCTAATTGCAATAACGTTGTCATATAAAAATGAAAAAAAAGGGAAATGAAAAAACCCCAATAGGAATAAATTAGGTATGCTAACTACATTCAAAGAATTGCTCTGACAAAGGGTTAAGGCTCAAACGGTTAAGGCCTTTTGGGTGGCCAATTTAACTTGTTTCAACTCACTTGAAATCAAATTGAAGTATCACACTTTCGTCCATAAGTGCTTTGAGAATTATGAAGATCTAAGAATGTAATTTGCATGGTTAATTAATCCCTATTTGGCTTTTTTCTTTATTCTTTTTTCCATTTTTGTATGACAACGTTATTGCAATTAGGTGTATATATCAAAAAAAAGAAAAAAAAACATTTTGTTGATCTCTACCAATCCTCTTTCTACTACAAAGTCCGTGTCCTATAAATTCGTGTAGATTCGTGATGATCGATGATGATAATAATAATAATAATAATAATAATAATAATAATAATAATAATATTATTATTATTATTATTATTATTATTATTATTATTATTATTTCGAGACTGCTTCATCCGCTGTTTTTAGTCAAGGTTTAATGGGTGCATTTGTGTTGTGAAATTACAGCTTACTACTGATGGATCATGGTTTCCAACCAGGCCTAAGAAATTCAATTGAGCGGAGCGGCCACGTCTGTCAAGAGACCAATTGAATAAGAAATCTAGTCTTATCCACCAACAGTCCGGTCATGACTTATATGCAAACGTGCTACAACAAACGTTCAGAACAAAACAAAAAAACAATATCTATTAAATTTAAATATAATCTCTTTTTTTGTGAGTCCATGCCGCGGTTATATTGACGCACCAAACCAATACAAAGCTTCCTCTTTTGCAGTCAACTTCTATTTATAAAGAATCCGGCGTTTTTACTTTTGTTTCAAAACACCACATGTTACAACCATAAAATCCATCTATTACTGATTTTATCCTCTCATACCCAGCTACATTTAAGAGATTTTTTATCTATATTATGAGGAGGACAATTATAGGAAATTATTAATAAAAGATTAATTAATTCGAAGATTTAATTCTTCAAGATTTTGAGGACATTCAGGGCATAGTTCGAAGAGGCATGTTCAGGGAAATATCTTAGACTTTATACCCGGAATGGACAAGTCTACCAAATAGGAACAAAGAATATACCTAGCCTGGGTTATTAAAAAATACATCTAGCGACCTGTCGAGTCTCATAGTGGAGAACTGTAACAGCTGCAAGCTCTCTTTGTCTTACTAGTCTTTCAAAATTATCACTTGCAACATTTCATAAATTCTATCAGTTCTCTTTTATATATACATACATATATATTTTATTACATTAGTTTTGTTCGTTGCAGTAGCGTACATTTTTAAATTTGTAGCAAGTAATGTTATTTTTACTACGAGTGTTTCTATCAGTTTTTTATAAAGCTAAAACTACGGACACTTGAATAAACGTTTTATTTCATTTTACTTTCCCAAGAAACTCAGCACCTTCTAGGGAGTTGTTATTCGCTCTTTAACTGTATAGCTTGTACCAGTCCTGTTTAGTATACTACTTCAAACGAAGGAAACACGTAACCGGTCAATTTGTAAAGAATAGTCAATAGCATGGAACATCAACAACATCGACAACAACTTCTAACTTTGTGCTAAGCTATTTTAAGATTTATTGCACTACAGGATACCAGTTCCTATGTTTTATAAATTTGCATCCACCACTTCTGCTATATGCTGGCTTTTTTATATCAATCCTTCAGTTTTTAAGGTCGATCGCTTAACAGCACTTTCAATTTTAATATGGTTTTCTATTTATGTGTGTCGACGGGTAAAAGAAAGCCTTTGCTCGGCATAAAAACCTACATGTGATTTTTGTTTATTTGCGTAGTCATTTATACATCTCACTGTTTTTTTAAACAACATTCTAAAAAGTGTTCAGTAAAGATATTTAAGAGATGATTTGGCTTGTTTTATCTAGAGGGAAATACCTCAAACTAACCGCAGCGGTAGGTCCCAGAAGCTACTGAGCAATGAACTGCAAGCATAATGCTTTCTTTAAAACTCAACTCGTAACTATCAAAAATGTTTTGTACATGTGTTTGTTTGCCAATGGCCTCGCTGAGTTTAGATGTGAAGGAATGTGAAGTGTGACGAAGAAAAGTTTGAATGGATCCAGTATTTGAAGTTAAGGTGCCTTGCAAGCAGTCACATTTAGGTTTAATGAAGACAATAAACCAAACTACGCTGTTGCGACAATGAACATTCTCAAAAGAAATAGGGCCAGCTAACTCGTCAGCCGGCTTCTAAGGTTGGTATTTTCGATTTTCAGTCATTCGTACAGGTTTCAGCCTTCTGTTTTCACTCGAGACTGAGCGTTTAACCTAAGAAGCCTTCTCGCAGGTTGCAACTTATATTCGTCAACGCTAACCTTACCAAAACGATTTTCCATTGTTATAGATATCTAAATATATTGGCAAGTCTTGTTCGCCTAAGTTATAGAGAAAACGTCTTACCTCGAGAATTCTACATAATATGGATTCTGTTGCAATTCTCAGTCCAAAGAGCAGAAGGACAGTTCACTAAAGGTCTTGGATAGATGAAGGTGATATTGTTAATAACCTAATGAACGTAAACACTCATATACTGGCGTGTTTCCACTCAGTGCTTACGTAGTGAGGCGGCGTGGCCGACCGCTTGGATATGTTTCAAGGTAGTCCCGTGTTCAAATCTTCAGCCACGCTTCTAAATAGCCAACTGGTAAGCCTCTTACCAGTTGGGGACCTTAAAACGTTTCTGTTCCATTTATCATGTTACTTTCTCTTATTTACAATCACCACTGTAGTGATAAATACTTCGACGCTTAAATAAAGTTATTATTATAATAAAACCAAAAATACTGAATGTACTGAAGCACTTAATTTTCATTACACCGGTGAAGAAGTTGTTTGTGAGGAGGCCGTCGGCACTGGGCCATTTCTCTCTCTGCCTAACTTCTGTGCAAACCACTGTACGGCGGTTATTGTCTTGAAGGCTCTCTGAAACGAGCGCATGCGCCAAGCGTAGAGAAACTGATTCGAGGCTGCGTTAACAAGAAGGAACAGAAACTGCAAATCTCTGAACCAGTGGATAAGGACACAGCTACATGTGTGACACAAGTTAATGACATAGACCATCACACACGAAGGAAATACACACAGCACAAAGGAAATGATTATCAGAAGAAGTGAATTCGTCGCCTTTTCATTTCGTTTCGCCTGTTTCTCTTGCTCTTTACTGCTTCGGATATGGTCACAGTTTCTCTTGTGCCTTTTGAGGTTGAAGTAGACGCGGAAGTAAACAAATACGAGAACAGCAGTGGCGATTACCAGTGATGCATTGGCAAATATGAAGGCCAGTTTATAGAAACCAACAGGAATGTATAGTAGGGGAAGGCCAAGCGAAAAAATCCACAGCAAAACAGATATGACTGCTATGCGGGATAAGTTGGATCGTTGAATACCAGCTGAGGTTACGGCCTGATATCTATTTACTGCTAAGGCCACTATGCTCAAAACAGACGCTGTCGATGTCAGGAAATACGACACATGAACCAGCCATTGAATCTTCAAGACTTCATTTTGTAGAGCTTCGTTTGCGTGATATCCAACGAAGAGGGGATCTGTTACTGCTCCAATGATGAGATCTGCAATGGCAAGGTTCAACACCAAATAGTTGAACGACGTTTTTAGATTTCTAGTTGGATTCTTTATCACAGCCCAGCAAATCAACAGGTTTCCCGGCACGGTTACAAGAGTCAATACGCCAGCTACTGTTGCCGTGGTAACGGAGGTTGCAAAAGGAGGCCAGTAGTCTTGGCAGAGGTTGGACTGAAATGACATTTTCTTGAGTGATGGCACTACAAACAAAACATTAAACGATTTCATCAAATTGGTGTTATTTGAGAAGAAAGGATGGAGTCATGGCGAGGGCAGCTTTTTTTCGAGGGCAGCTTACTATTAATTTTTGATCGTTTGCAACCAGTTCCAAGAGATTCAAATGACAGTGGTTATGGCGGTAGGTTTGTCAAAATCGTTTAATGAAGAACTTATTTTGTTCACATCCTCCAACATTCCGGCGATGGCATAAAACGTGCAAGAATTCTTCTTTCATGAATGAAACAACAGCAACAACAATATCTCTCTCAAGATAACCGATATTTTTTGTGAGTGTAAGGCGGTCATTTTCAGGCACAAAAACAACACTACACTTCTTCTTTTAGAATCCAGTTCTATTTAAGGCCGTATTTTCTATTGTCTTAGATTTAAAATACAACAACATGACTGGCATATCTATAGCGAAGATATCGTTGACGTCCTCTAGCCAAAAAGATCCATTGGCTGTTGAAACAAAGCGTACTAATGTTTTAGTGCATGGTTGGCACATTTGAACAACGAAAAGAGTGCTTGTAAACAGCTATCTTCCTTGTTATTGATTTCATCGCCTCATAGCCAGCTAAATTTTAGAGATTTTTTATGCAAGGGATGACGGGTAAAGTTAAGAAATAACGATTATCATTTTAATATTCAAAGATCGAGAAGACATTTACACAAACATGGTTGACCATACACATGGACGACGCTCCAGAAAATAGAAGCAAGAATCTGCCTAGCCTATTACTGTTGTATTAAAAACATTAGATCGGCCTCACAGAGAACAACTGTGACAGCTGCAGGCCTGCGTGGATGATTTCGTACTTTTTAAATTATCAATTCCGAGAATGTTTTTAACGAGCGGGACTGGTTAGCCTCTTTTGTAGAGTCTTTGTTCGAAATCTCGTTTAAAATTCTCGAAGTTTCCTTTGACTGAATTAGTACGTAAGAGGCGTAATGCTTCTCCGTTGATAAAACCCTTTTTAATGTTTAAAGGGTGGCAGGTGGAGAAGTGAGTATATTGAAAAGTTTCGGTCGGTTTGAAATGAGTTCGACAACTCTTAATATTCTAGACATACTATGTCTAGAATATTAAGAGTTGAGAAGCTTCAAGTCCTTTAAAAACTTCTGTGTCAAGGAAAACAGCCTTTGAAGATGACAATTCAAATGTAAATTTGATCGTGGGATGGAACGAGTTTGCGAAGTCAACTAAAGTCTTTACTTCTTCTGCTGGTATAATATCCCACAGAGACAAAATGTCATCAATGAATCTTTTCCAGACAAACGGTTTAATCGGACTAGCTTCTAGGAGTCGTTCCTCGAAATCTGCCATGTAGATAACCGTGAAAGCGACAGCCATTTTAGTTCCCCGCAGTAGCGATGGCGTGAGTTTGCAAGAAGTGTCTTTCATTGAATTTGAAAGAACTTTCTTCAAGTATGAGTCTCATTAATTCCCTTAGATATGTTACGGGAATTGGAGGTTTTGACTCATAGTGGCTTTCGTATTGACGGCAAACTATATTTATTCCTTCTTCGTGAGGAATGTTAGTGTCCCTTAAGAAGGGATTTGTGAGAACTGGAGGAGTCGGAATGAACTTAAGAGTTTGGCTGGAAAGATTTGTGATAAAGTTTAATAAAGTCCTCAAGTCCTCAGCTTCTACGTTTGTGGTTTTGGAGATCAACTAGAATTATGGACGTTTCGGAAGAGTAGATTGTGATCACCTTTATTTACGCAATAAGATTAGCGATCAGTACAGAAGTTTCTTCCGGAGAGTTATTCTGTTTGAATTTTAAGCTTCTAGATTTATCGTGATTATGATTGTGGTTTGATAGAAAGAATTTTTGCGCGGACAAGGATGTCCTTTAGCGATTTTTCGTTCCTGTAGGATACAATCGGTTCGTGCTTGAAGATCTGAGCGAGACCTGGTTGGTTCTGGATAATGTGCCACTGTTTCATGAGAATCTTTTAAAGATTCGGTACAGCCGGATTATAAGTTGTGACAAACGGTAAAATCTCATTTCTCTGTTTAGGTTTAGACTGTAGAGCCTCTTTTCTGTTTTCAAATCGGACTTAACTGAGAATGTTTTCAACGAGCGAGACTGGATAGCCTTTTTTGTACAGTCTTTGTTCGAAGTCTCGTTTAAAATTCTCGAAGTTTTCTTTTACTGAATTAGTACGTAAGAGGCGTAATGCTTCTCCGTTGATAAAACCCTTTTTAGTGTTAAAAGGGTGAGAGATGTGGAAGTGAGTATATTGTTGAAAAGTTTCGGTTGGCTTGAAATGAGCCCGTATGTCTAGAATATTAAGAGTTGAGAAGCGTGGTCCTTTTAAAAACTTCTGTGTCAAGGAAAACAGCCTTTGAAGATGACAATTCATATGTAAATTTCATCATGGGATAGAATTACCAATTATCTCAGCTAGTTCATTCGTCCGTAGTCTCTATCGTGGCTAGTAATGATTTTGTTTTCATCGCAGAAATAAAATTTTCTTTCCCGAAACGGAAAACCCCTTGTCAGATATACTCCGGTTTTTCGAATCCTTTCCCAACGAAATGTTTAGATCACGAATCTTAAAAATCCAAATTTAGATTTGATCTGACGAACCCATTCGAAGTGTGGACTATATGGATTCAGGATCCAGTCCTTAATTAACGTGTAAAAAAAATTGGGGTTTGAATTGACATAGCATTGTTTGTTATTGTCAAGGTTGTTATTATTCCCTTTATGCAGTGCTATGTTTGACAATTTCTGACAAACAGAAAAGCATCCATCGCTGTTCAGCATTGCGGAACAAGAAGACTCCCAGAGAATCAGGATAATGCGCTTGCTGATATTTTGCAGTTCCTCTCAGGACAATACTAGAGAAAAATCCGTTTTGCAATACTTCCAGTAACTGTTTCTGTAGGCCTTCATCCTGTTTTGTCATAGCAAATGATCCTTTCTCGTATTTTCCGTTGAAAGGCTGGTATTTTGCGTCGTCATTTATACGAGTATTCCTTGTTGTTTTAAAACATAATGTGTTAGAAGATGCCTTTAGTTCGATACCACAAAGTAACCGCAGTCGCGGGTTTCAGAAGCGGATTTCGGAAGGCCAGAGCGACGGCAAAAATGACCGAAAGGACGCGTGTTTTGTTTTTGTGCCTAACTTCTTTTAATATTTCGCCGTTTCTACTACCTTGAAGCCTGGAACAGGCTAGAAACTAAAAAACTAAGCATGATTCTTAAGAAAATTGAACAGTTTCAGTTTTGCAGCAAGGACGGAAAGAAAATGTTTGGAAAGGTGGTAACAGCAAAAAATAAATAAATAAATAAAATAAAAACCTTCAATTAATTCAGAATTCAAAGCTTACTTTAAGGGGCAATATTTAGGTTTAAGTGAAATATTCATCGACAGAAACCATACCAAAATGATTTTCCATTGTTATAGACATCTAAATAAATATGCAAGACTTGTTCCACTTAGTCGTAGACATTAAACAGCTTACCTCGAAAAAACTGGATAAAAGTTCTACAGAATATGGATTCTGTTACAATTCTTAGTCCAAAGCGCAGAAGGACAGTTCACTAATGGTCTTGATAGATGGAGCTAGGTGATATTGCTGATAAGCTAATGAATGAAAACACTTCATTTATACTGGCTTGTTTACACTCAGTGCTATTTTAAGAAAATGAGTTTATTTAGATGTAAATTGATCCAGCTTATTTGTTAATAAGGTACTTTTGAGGAAGAGCTACGCAACTGATAAACAAATGAAGCCATGAAACATTATTGCTACTTTTTCGTTTGTTTATGTTTGCATTCATTCTCTCTGTAGCTTAAACTACAAAGTATGTAAACAGCCAATGATAAGCAATGTGATGTAAGTCACTCCGTTCCAAGACGCCCAAAATAAGGCGGGTTGGAAACACCTCCCGAGTCCATATTTGGTAATATTCTACCAAAAGATGAAACATCATTCCTATTTATGAAATGGAAAATGAAGTGCGCACAACTTATGGTTGTGCATTTGATCGAGCGCCAGCAATTAATATTGCGTTCTCACTTGTTTGATATTCGATACTTCTAATTTTTGATACAGCCAGAATATGTTAGAAGCTTCAAGTTTCATGATTTAGTTCAACGGTCATGCATGTGAAAAAAAATTGAATATCTACAAATAGTAGAAATCACACAACAGAACGTGATGAAAACGCGTGAATGGAAACTGGAAGGTTTACCTAACTTAGAAAGTTGAACTAAATGCCACCGAAAGATGTTCCATACATAAGAAATGTTTTCGATACCGATAAAAGAGGTTCGCTACATCTGAAAAGATGATAGATTCTACGAGGTCTTTTGTTAATTTTGTTTTGCAAAGATAATTGTCTTCTGGAGCAATTAAATTTAAAAGTTATTCTGATTTTATTCATCAGCTTAATGTTTGACCGCGACTCTGGGCACAAGACATTCTTAGAAGATGCTTTTGAAAACGAGGCTCGAATGATGCCCGGAGGGAACTGGGGACCAGCATCTTCGCCTTGGACAAATGTGGTATGTATATATTTGTGGAACCTCCTTGCATGTAACTGCCACATCTGTGTAGAATGTTCGGTTGCTTTCCTACCATTTGTAAAGCTAGAAATCTCACAAATCAGGAGCCTTCAAGTGATCATTAATGTTATTCTAATAGCTTCTTTTTTCGTGGGGTTTAGTCTGCGCGAAAACTGTATAAACTTGGCCCAGGCGGTGTTGGAGACGCTTCAAGAAACATGCTGCGCATGGGAGAGATTCGATTTCAAGCTCATTTGCAATATGCCGCCGAGAAGTAAACATGTCGGCTCTCCGCAAGAGAAAAGACGTTACTATTTTGTTCTTTCCATTTCGTGAGGAAATAACTGCGCTCTGTCATCCAATATATTTCTCTAACTTTATAAAGTTTTCGTGGGTACAATTTCAGCCGCGGCGTTGGATGGGTCACGTAGCGTACAAAAACTGGGTAAAAAACAAAGTTACTCAGAAAGTAAAGCAAGGGAAAAGAAGGAAAGAAAGGTTATGTACATTTTTACAATGGCATGCATGCGAATAACAAGAAGCAAATCTGCATCGGCTGTCATTACTAACAAAAATAACAATGAGCTTTATGGCAAATAAATAAACGTAATTTTAAGAGCCAGTGTCTGTAAATATCGAAAACCCGGCGCCAGTTGTGAAATTTTCAATTTCTTCATATTTTGCCTAAATAAACCCTTTAGTGACTTATTTTCGAAAATGCGATTAAAAGTTCCTAAAGCGCTTTAGTTTTTTCAAAATCGAGGAAAGTCTGAAAATCGCCATTTTGGCTTCCCGCCGCCATCAAAAAAAGGGTAAAATGGTGTATTTTCGTTTCGCTCGTACAGCTAAACGCGGTAATGTTTACAGATGTACTTTTAGCAAATCATAACACCATTCCTGCTCTTTCAAAACTGTAGTTTATTTGGGAAAAGCTTTTAAATTTTGTATCTTTCTAGCTGTTTTATCTACCCCGCTCTAAGCGCTTAAGCGGATAAGCAAATTTTAGCTAATTTCTAAACCATAGAAAGCTCACTGGTACATGGAATTTCAAGCCGAAACTACGATGGTCGTGAAGCTTATACTTCATATTATGCTGTGTGAAAATTTCTTCCGCGGCCCGACAAAAGTGTCCCGTTCAGAGACGGAAACGATGAGTCAATTTTGGCAACGCGACCAATTTGTACTACAAACAAACGTCACTATAAATAAACCCAACATCAATCAAAAATCAGCTCAGAAAACCTTCTACAGTTCAATATCAGACATCAGACACATTGTAACTTAAAATCTTTTTATTTTGATGAAGAAACATCTTACCTTTGGGTATTCGTCGTAAAATAGATGCTAAAAGAAGAAGCTTTGATTCTAGCTTTCGTTATCCGACACCGAATAAATTACATCTCAACCACAGGTCGAAAAGTCAATGCAATCATCTGTTCGTCACACAAAGGTCGTATTTGAGTATTTCCCTCCTTTTACTGCAAAATAACATGTTTTATAGCAAGGAAATTAACTTATTGTCTTGAAAAGTTAACATTCCTGGTACTTTAAGCGTTCTTAAAAACAAACATCTGTTTCCACTCGCTTACATTTGCGTGACAAGAATTCGCTTGCTGCTAAAGCGGCAAACTGTATCGAAAAGATAAAATGCAGTTTTCAATAGATTAAAACTGCTCATCGTAGGGAATTTATTGCAGAATTTGCGTTGACTAGTTACTGGCAGCGAGGAGGACTTAAAGTCCTAAAAATAAAACAGTGACAGACTAGTGAAAGCCAGTCATTTGAAATTAATTTCCAGGCAGTCTGTCCAACTGAAATACCCTTGTTCTGAGAAAACACAACAAAGTCTAACATGGTTAAACTTACCAAGGTGGTTGAAGGATGATCAACTTGACTGTTAGTATTCTGGTAAAATAATAGGAATGTGTTTCTTCCCTAGCTAGTACTAAAAGTTTTATGACGGCCATGTCAAAGAGCCTGTCGTGACAAGATTTGTTTTAGCGTGATTGGGGATTGGGGCGAACGCCGGGGAGTGGGTGGGGGTAAGGGGAAGGTAGGGCTTTCGGAGAGAAAAATATGCAGGTGTTACACTAAAGGCTACATTACTGAAATGATATGAATAAAGAAAGTTACAATGCACATTGATATTTTTGTCTGTATTCCTGTTGTTATTTTTACAATAACGTTAATCGACAATGATCCCTTAACCAGTGATATAAACAAAATTTGTATTTTAAAAAATCTATTTGTATACATATACTCTGCCAGACTAATTGTTTTACTGTAACCTGAATCGAAAGTAAGAAATAATTTGTATAAAATCATTTTTCTTTCGTAAAACCCTTCCTGTTGCGGTAATATTTGTTTTTCGGCTCACGGCATGAGCTTTACAAATCAATCTTGCAGTGTTATTGTGTGGTCTTTTTAAATTTACTCCACAGAGCAACTACAACAATCTACTAATTCTTGAAGAAGAGAAATGTAGGGTACATTCCTCCGTACTGGCGGGGTTGGTGCTTGAAGTTCCAAGGCAACCCGACCTTTAACTTTTCTATTTCCTCAAGAGAAAATAAGGAAACAGAGAGGGACACTGAGGGCGTCGGTTGAGATATGTCAATTCCACAAACGTTATTTATAGACTGGCTTTTCAAGGGGTCTGTTTCCCGAAACATCCGCATAAATACCATTTCCCTTGTTTTTCGTAGTCGTTTTCATCGACAAAACGTAACACCACTTGGTCCGCCATTACAAACAATATTTTGAATGGAGCTTCAAACGCCAGATCGAGGGTGCCTTTATGCGGACGTCCGGAAAACAGACCATCTAAAAATAACTTTACCGAACTTGACAAATCCCAAAGCCTAGACTGACAGTGTCCCTCTCTGCCCCCCTATTTTCTCTTGATTTCCTGCTTTAAACTAAGGCACACAGTTCGTACTGATCGACAGCAATAGGGTGGGTGATATGAGGGGAGGAAAGCACGGTGTCTCTGGCTGTAGAGAAGTTCACTTGCTCTTCTACGGCAAGCACATCTTGCTCCGTCACCTGCACCTTTTGCTGACACGCTTTCGCTGCCAAACGAGAGAAGAAGGATGAAATTTGCTGGGCAAACAACCTCTCACCATTTGGGCCCTAGAGCTCGGCGCATGCCTTTGGCGACAACATCGGGGTCTAGTTTCTTCCCGGTGCTTTGACCGATGTCAAACTTCGCTTTTAGGTAAGACGCAGGTAAAACGTTGCCTGACTTTGAATTTATTATTCCTTGAAATAATCAATTGCACAATTTCGAGTTTGGCGATGGGGAACTACATGTGGTATGGCGAGCGTATGGCATTGTTTCAGGAAAGCGTTTTGTGGTGGACAAAAATACAGGTCAGTCGCTTTACGTTTGTTATTTTATGATTTTAGAAAGGTAGTATGTTGGTATTAAAGGGCTCTGTAACTGTTTTATTGACGAGAAAACGAATTTTGAGATGAAATTTCATACAGAAACGTCTTTATAAATTCAAAGTCAAGCAACGTTTTACCCTAGGGTGCACAAGGGAAGGGGCCTTGGATGGCACTCCAATGACATTTCAATTTTTCGCACTCTGTTATTTAAATTACTTATTCTTTACCATTGGTACAGTAGTTTAATCCAAAGTTGTTATTTTAGCTCAGATGTAAACTAAAGTTGGTTCTCCGCTCCGTTTTCAAACGGTCATTTTAAAACGATATAAACGGTCAGGCAGCCTAGGCAATCCAGCACAGAAACAACCGATGTTCCTCAAGTTCGTAGGGCTCCTACTTTGCCCAGTACTAGAGATTTGTTCTCGTGTCCACAAGAGGGATGTGTACGTGTGTTCCATCGACTCTACTATTGAACGGCACCTTTCCCTGGAAGCCTGCGAGCTGTCCCCTGAAAAGTATTGCATCTTAGATCTTGCAAAACAGGAGTACGCCTCTCACCTTCAGGAAGGTACAGGCCTTGTGCCTTCGTTACAAGTCCCAGCCTCATATGTGTCAGCCGACAACGACCAAGGCTACAAGGACGACTGGGCCTGAGGCTGAAAGATTTAGGGACGCGCAGAAGTCTTAACTGGCACCGGGAAGAAAGTAGACCCTGATGTTGCGCCAAAGAAATGCGTCGAGCTCGCGGTCCAAATGGTGAGAAGCTGTTTGCCGTAACAGAAATTCTATCCGCCCAGCAAATTTCATCCTTCTTCTCTCGTTTGGAGGCGAAAGGTTGTCAGCAAGAAGTGCAGGTAACGGAGCAAGATGTGCTCGGGATAGAAGAGCAAGTTAACTTCTCTACAGCCAGAGACACCTTCCCTCATATCACCCACCCTATTGTTGTCGATCAGTACGATCTGTGTGACTTAGTTAAAAGCAAGGAAATATAAAAGAGGAATGTACCCTACGTTTCTCTTCTTCAAGAATTAGTAGATTGTTGTAGTTGCTCTGTGGAGTAAATTTAAAAAGACCACACAATAACACTGCAAGATTGATTTGTAAAGCTCATGCCGTGGGCTGAAAAACAAATATTACCGCAACAGGAAGGGTTTTACGAAAGAAAAATGATTTTATACAAATTATTTCTCACTTTCGATTCAGGTTACAGTAAAGCAATTAGTCTCGCAGAGTATATGTATACAAATAGTTTTTTTAAAATATAAATTTTGTATTTTGTTTATATCACTGGTTAAGGCATCATTGTCGATTAACGTTATTATAAAAATAACAACGGGAATACAGACAAAAATATCAATGTGCATTGTAACTTTCTTTATTCATGTCATTTCAGCAATGTAGCCTTTAGTGTAACACCTGCATATTTTTCTCTCCGACGGCCCTACCTTCCCCTTACCCCACACACTCCCCGGCGTTCGCCCCAATCCCCAATCACGCTAAAACAAATCTTGTCACGACAGGCTCTTTGACATGGCCGTCTTAAAACTTTTAGTACTAGCTAGGGAAGAAACACATTCCTATTATTTTACCAGAATACTAACAGTCAAGTTGATCATCCTTCAACCACCTTGGTAAGTTTAACCATGTTAGACTTTGTTGTGTTTTCTCAGAACAAGGGTATTTCAGTTGGACAGACTGCCTGGAAATTAATTTCAAATGACTGGCTTTCACTAGTCTGTCACTGTTTTATTTTTAGGACTTTAAGTCCTCCTCGCTGCCAGTAACTAGTCAACGCAAATTCTGCAATAAATTCCCTACGATGAGCAGTTTTAATCTATTGAAAACTGCATTTTATCTTTTCGATACAGTTTGCCGCTTTAGCAGCAAGCGAATTCTTGTCACGCAAATGTAAGCGAGTGGAAACAGATGTTTGTTTTTAAGAACGCTTAAAGTACCAGGAATGTTAACTTTTCAAGATAATAAGTTAATTTCCTTGCTATAAAACATGTTATTTTGCAGTGCAAGGAGGGAAATACTCAAATACGACCCTTGTGTGACGAACAGATGATTGCATTGACTTTTCGACCTGTGGTTGAGATGTAATTTATTCGGTGTCGCATATTAAACGAAAGCTAGAATCAAAGCTTCTTCTTTTAGCATCTATTTTACGACGAATACCCAAAGGTAGGATATTTTTTCATCAAAATAAAAAGTATTTTAAGTTACAATGTGTCTGATGTCTGATATTGAACTGTAGAAGGTTTTCTGAGCTGATTTTTGATTGATGTTGGGTTTATTTATAGTGACGTTTGTTTGTAGTACAAATTGGTCGCGTTGCCAAAATTGACTCATCGTTTCCGTCTCTGAACGGGACACTTTTGTCGGGCCGCGGAAGAAATTTTCACACAGCATAATATGAAGTATAAGCTTCACGACCATCGTAGTTTCGGCTTGAAATTCCATGTACCAGTGAGCTTTCTATGGTTTAGAAATTAGCTAAAATTTGCTTATCCGCTTAAGCGCTTAGAGCGGGGTAGATAAAACAGCTAGAAAGATACAAAATTTAAAAGCTTTTCCCAAATAAACTAAAGTTTTGAAAGAGCAGGAATGGTGTTATGATTTGCTAAAAGTACATCTGTAAACATTACCGCGTTTAGCTGTACGAGCGAAACGAAAATGCACCATTTTACCCTTTTTTTGATGGCGGCGGGAAGCCAAAATGGCAATTTTCAGACTTTCCTCGATTTTGAAAAAACTAAAGCGCTTTAGGAACTTTTAATTGTATTTTCGAAAATAAGTCACTAAAGGGTTTATTTAGGCAAAATATGAAGAAATTGAAAATTTCACAACTGGCGCCGGGTTTTCGATATTTACAGACACTGGCTCTTAAAGAAAATGACTGTCTGTGGACTAACTTCCAGATTTTCACGGACTTTGATGGAGCGCAAAAAAAGACGAAAATAAATGCCGGCGAAAAGAAATAAAAACGTTAAGGGACGGATTTGATATTTTTGGTTTGTTACGATTTTCGATTTTTTTGGTTTGTTACGATTTTCGATAAGTGGAATCCTGTTTACCTCAGACAAGGACCGTTTATACCAAAATTTGTTATTTCACAGCATGGTGACAAGATTGACGACAAAGACAAGATTAACTGTCCTGAAGGCTGGGAATGGACTGGGAACTGGCAGGTAGATGACAACAGAGCTGTGGACGATGAAGGTACGCTTAAGACTATCCTATAAAAATACTGCAATTTTTATAGGTTAGTCTTAATCTCAAGTAAAATATGGACACATATATACATCACTAAACATGAGTACCGAATTTTAGAACAAAACAATATTCGGAGTTGTTAATACTCTATCTTTTCGGAAGTATTTATTTTTATCCAGCGGACTCGGTATACTCGAAGGTGGATTATTGCTCCTTTTACGAAAACTAGGAGACCTTCAAAAATTCACGTGGAATCCAAGCCAGACATGCGTTTGCAGTCTGTCCAATCGCTTGATTGCTGAATCAGTGCGTGTCACGTTTCTAGATGATCACTACGATCGCAAATCACTTTTACAAGGATCGAACCAACTTTTAAGTGATGCTTAGACTCTCTTTTATACATCTGTATTAAGGTCAGACTGTGTTCTAAAAAATGGTCGGGCGAAGTGGTCGGGTGAATGAAGTGGTCGGGCGAATGTGTTCAGCAAGTCACCCAAGAACACTTTTTTCAGGTTGGGAGTATGCAGTTGACGTCTCCTACGGAGTGTACGGTGCAATTCAAAAGGCTTATCATTTGGTGAGAAGAAGGCGGTGGGTGAGAGAAAGACTTCTTAAGGATCCCAAAGCTGTCATAAAACAGGTAGGACAAGTCTTTTTAATTGAGGTAATCCTGAGACTATTACAGGTTTTTTTTAAAACAGATCCAAGCAGAATCCAAAACACACCGTATTTTTTTTCTCTTCCTAAATCGCGGAGTCAAGTTCCCTTGTTCAGTCGAAGAGGGAATAGGCAAAATTCAGATCATAAAACCAAATTGCTTTAAAAAAAAAGCAATGAGTTATTTTTTTTATCTAATTAAGGTCTAAGAGCAATCAGCAGTCAGTAAATTGGAGTTAATATTCCTGAAGCAAGAATACTGATTGTTATGATAACAGAACCTGAGGAAACTTCCTCTAGTCCTCCAATTATCAACAACCACAATGGGGATGGGAGTCCCCATTGTGATACACAACGACTAGCAATGAACTGTCAAAACGTTTCGATCCACATCAAAGTGGCTATATCTTGTAACTATCGTGAAAGCTGTTCATTTGACCCTGATTATGATTCCCGTACAGGTTCTCAAAAAGCCAGTCAACAGTCACCAACAACGGTCCTTCTCAAGAGCACCCACTCACCCGGACTGCTCTGAGTTTGATGTCGTCGGCTAGCAATTTATCTCCCCTGTTTCTCTTTTCAGAAAGAACTTGTGGAGTTTGAGAAAGAAGGATGGGAGTATGCACCAATTTTCACGGCCAGGTTTCATCACAAAGAGAGAAAAATTGATTTTGTCAGGCGCCGTCGATGGCATCGAAGAATGGTCGGAAAAGGTGGAAAAGACACGAAAGTCTCCATGCCTCCTGTGTGCCTTCTTGAGATTGATGGCGAGGTCAGAATCACGTAGACTGTTGTTTAGAAATATAATTCATCTGAAACTCGATTAAAGATAAAGACGAATTAATCATATAAAGCCGGACTTCCTTAGTAGCAGATTCTATTAATTCGCCTTTATCGGGAAGTGACCGTTTTGAAGAGGTTTGAATGAGATTATTAAAAAAAGGTTTCTTGTCTTATAACAGGAAGACACTAAGAGCTGTTTGAGGAATATCCCAAGAATGTTTGTTACTTTTGAAAGTAAGTGACTCTGGTAATTTCAAGAAAGATGTTCTAAACAGAAACCACGTTTTTTAGCTTTCTTAGCTTGTTACCAGGATTGGGTTATGAAATCAACGGATAAAGGTGTTACATTATTTCCTTTATATAGAGCCGCATAAATATCAGCTATGGGCTTACATTTATCAAGCACGTGATCTGCTTGCCATGGACGAGAGTGGAATGAATGGTAAGAAGAACTCTTGATAACTTGCTAACCCTTTAAGCCCCAGCATCATTACACAAGTTCTCCTTACTGTCCTCCATGTATATTTTTACCACTAGTTTGGAGAACTTGTTTCAAGATCAAGACAATCCATCTTTGGTGATCACTTCCTTAGTTCTGATGACCCGTGCATGTTATAATACACTGATATGATGAGGAGAGATTTTATGCTGATCGCTATTGGAACTTACATGGTTCACAGGAACTGAACTGGTTCTCTAACCCAAGTGATTGTATTCAATGATAAAAAAGGTTTGCTTATCTTTTAAGCAATGTTTGTTTTTCTTTTCATCGTTAGATGCCTACGCCCGAGTGGCTGTCTGCAAACAGAGTGGACAGACGGAAGTGTTGGCGCAGACGCTGTGTCCCACATGGGATCAAACACTGATATTTGAGGATATTGAGATTCATGAGAGTGTGGAAAACGTGGCCAACAACCCTCCCAGTGTGGTAGTGGAGCTGTTTGATCGGGATTCAGTGGTAAATAAAAGTCGATATATTGTAATTTGAATAGACGAAAGGTTTTTTTTTTGACAAGTTTTTCTGTACCAATCAGTTATAATTAATTTTATGCATTGTATTAAAAGTATCTCGTATCGGGGAAAATGTGCCGATTTGTTTGAGAAAAAAAGAAAAACCTTTGGGATCACTGTAGATTGAAAGGTCCAGTTAAACTTACAGCTACTTTTGAGGAAAAGTTGGTGCCAACCGAGAAAAGCTAAATCGCATTTAAACAGGAGCCATAATCGGGGACGGAGACCGTAAGCGCAGGGTCCACGCGGCCCCATCGAAAAAGACAAATGTGCTATTTTTAGAAAAAATTGCGCCACCCTCAACGTCATAAACGTGCGTGGCTACACGCAAATTTGCGTTCAACGTGGATATGACCAAGATGGTTATAATTATTTGATATCCAGTATCCCGAGTACATAATGGTTTTATTATTAAAAACGCAATCGCTAATTGCTATGAAATCAAGAAAGAGAAAAAAAAAGACAGAAACTCCGAGATAAAAGGGAACAGGAATCGATCGCGATCACATGACTGACCGAAAAAGGCGCCAAAACCTTGCGAAGTGTTGCAGCATTTCTTTGCGGAGCTGAATGAATCAATGAAACTGCCCCAAAGTGAACGTATAAGCACAAGGTTTGGGAAAAATCTGCCAATTAGGGGCTCTGAAATGTGGCACGTGTTTGAGTTTTCCTGAAAAGTGTTGGAATCGTCGTTCAAAGCGGATTGAAGCTGTACGATCTCACCGTTATGGCTGCTGGAGTTCAAATGAAAGAGTTTGTAATCGCTCCGTTCGCACAACGCTGACAACGGAGCCATTATGTGTTTCTTTGATCGAACTGAAGGCAGAATTAATAGTTAAGCTTGAACGATAATTTCTATGCAGCTCACTGAAACCACAGGTAAGCAAAGCGTAATATGAGAGTTTGTATGGAGCTGAAATTCGATCAAAAATAATCGGCGGTTTTCCGCCGAAAATACATTAAAATCAAAATAAAGTTTAAAAAACCTTACCTGTTGTGTGTTTGCTGTGTTTTTATCGCTTTTCCGAGCTTCCGGAGGCCGTTTTGGGCGATTTTCTTCTTAACGGTCGACGCGCCGGCATGTCACGTACTAAAGACAGCTAAAGGTAGGAAAACGGGAATTCAAATTTGCCAACCGACACTCGAGGTCCCGATCAAAATACCCGCTAAAAATCGATTCAATCTAAAGTCAGAGCTTTAAAACCACAACACATTTCAAAAAGGATAAATCTCCTACCTTTCTATGTGATTCAATTGTCAATTAGTTTATCTCTCGAAGTACAGCCCTGCATTAAAAATGAACTAACTTTTCGAAATCGCCGCCATCACAGGCTTGTAAGGAAAAGAGGGTCAAAACTAACGGTCAAGCCTGGGACAAAGCGCCAAATTTCGCTCCACCGGGGGACGGCATGAGTGACTTCTATGTCGCCAAATGCCAAACTCACCCCCTCTCCGGTAAATCAAGTGTTGTACCTCTCAAATTTCGGCGGGAAATCGTGCGCGGGTCGCATTCAGGTATAAAACTTGACTTACCAGAGAGAGGGTGAGTTTGGCATTTGCCGACATAGAAGTCACTCAAGTCGTCCCGTGGAGCGAAATTTGGCGCTTTGTCCCAGGCTTGACCGTTAGTTTTGACCCTCTTTTCCTTACAAACCTGTGATGGCGGCGATTTCGAAAAGTTAGTTCATTTTTAATGCAGGGCTGTACTTCGAGAGATAAACTAATTGACGATTGAATCACATAGAAAGGTAGGAGATTTATCCTTTTTGAAATGTGTTGTGGTTTTAAAGCTCTGACTTTAGATTGAATCGATTTTTAGCGGGTGTTTTGATCGGGACCTCGAGTGTCGGTTGGCAAATTTGAATTCCCGTTTTCCTACCTTTAGCTGTCTTTAGTACGTGACATGCCGTCGCGTCGACCGTTAAGCAGAAAATCGCCCAAAACGGCCTCCGGAAGCTCGGAAAAGCGATAAAAACACAGCAAACACACAACAGGTAAGGTTTTTTAAACTTTATTTTGATTTTAATGAATTTTCGGCGGAAAACCGCCGATTATTTTCGATCGAATTTCAGCTCCATACAAACTCTCATATTACGCTTTGTTTACTTGTGCTGAAACAAGACTACGGAGGTGAGGAACATTAGAATTCACCATCTTACTTTTTAAACGCAAACCACAAAACGCAATTGTTCTCAGTTTAGAACCCGCGGACGGAATGGTAAAAACAACACTCAAACAACTGTGAAAGCGATTCAACGTATTTTACATGGCATCCGACTTGTGTCTAAATGTCTGGAGCTGCTCAAGGGAACACAGATAGAGCCACAACGAGTACAGGTAAACCAGTGTCAATTTTGCGTGGTATAGCCAAAAAATGTCGCCTTTTCTGGTTCTGAATTTGTCTAATGCTTTTTGTTCAGACTGCTGCATGATTTTTGTACTGACTCGCCATAAAAAGTGTGACAATTTTTATTAAATGCTTCTTTCCTATTTTACTGTGCTTATTTTGTCTTGTCTCGATATTTCCGACTCAAAGCCTTTCGTATAAAACCTACTGTTTGTGAAATTTTAAGAAAAAGTGATTGAGTTGACGATGAAAGAAATTGTAAACACAGCGCTAAATGCGTATATTTCTATTTCTACAGTTTCTGTTCGTCCTAAGAAATCAAGCATCTGTGTCTCAGTGACGTTCAGTTGTAATTTTTCCTTAATTTTGCTTCGATACAAAGTGATTTTTCTCGCCGGGTTGCTGGCGGAGAAAAAAATCAAGCTCACTCTGTCGTTGAAACCCTTGCCATGTCCACTGCTCTATGTATCCCTTCTAGGTTCGTAAATTACCCCTTAAGTCCTATTCAATACTAGGGCAACATGAAGTTTCACTTCATCTTTCTCCTTCTCATCGATGGAAGTAGTTTTTTTCTTGGTGTTTTTCCAGTTCTCTATTTTGTCGACGATTGATAACGCACCGCGAGAGTATTTGTTTGAAAACAAAGCGCGCTTTTCACTATTCTTTGTCTTCATTATAAACATTTCGGTCATTTCGGTAAAGGCGGGCATTATTTCAGAAAACATACGCTACGAAATCTCGGCAAACGTTTTCTTTACTGACTCGGTATTTGAATCTATGTTACTATTTTTCTTGCTGGGGAAATAGTGACAACGATTTATCAGTGCGTTACTTTCCTTCACAACGTGCGTGGAAAATCATAAATTACAGTCTTTGCGGCTGCCCTTCAATCTCTGTACGTCCACAGAGGAAATACATTTTCGGGATGTATTTTCCCTTTTCCTGCCTGATTCGCCTTCAACTGATTTTTTCACTGATCGTTCGACGCCTTTTTGGCCCGCAAAACGTTTGTTCCGTCTAACGGGGAAATCCTCGTCCGACATGTCCGGACGCATCTTCGCAACAGGATTTTCCTAAAATATTCTCACTGGCATCATCGGAAACACTTGTACAATCCTCATATCCAGAGTCATTATCCAAAAAGTTCTCCTCAAGGGCTTGCCTTAGATTTGGAATTGTCATTGATGACAAAAACTGGATTTCTTCATCTCCAACGAAGGTAATTTCCGACGCCATTTTGTTTGTTTTTTCTTTGCGCGGCATCCTCGCAACATACACGCGTGTTTCACGCGCGCGATGGCGCAATTTTTTCTAAAAATAGCACATTTGTCTTTTTCGATGGGGCCAGCCCCATCACTGAAAATGGTATTCAGTTACGGTCTCCTTCCCCGATTATGGCTCCTGATTTAAATCAATTTAAACGAAGCCCGCTAGTTATCAGTGGAGAAGTTTTGTCTGTGTTCCCAATCATCTTAATACACGACACAATAAATAACACTGGGACTGAACAAATTGCTATTCTCTGCCCATGAGCCATTGGTATGATCACCTCACAAAAACTTTTGATCTTTTGATTGGATGGTAATACTACTGACTAGGATCCCAATTCTGACACCATGTTGTAAGTTCTTATACACACAACAGTCAGTTGGCACTCTGAGTAAAAGCTATTCTAGCAACTGGCTATTTTCTCAAATTAACTAAAAAAGGCGGACACACGGTCTTCGGGTTGGATTCCGAAAACACTCAGGGTGCCATGATCCCGTGGGGCCCCTGGTCAGTAACATTACAACACTGTAATAAAAACGGGTAAATTTAGCCTGAAGACACTAGTTGTTTCAATGTATCACAGGGAAAAGACGGCTTCCTTGGCCGCTGTGTGATGTCACCTTTAGTGAGATTAGAAGGGCACCAGATTCCTGAACCGAGATTGCAGTGGTACAAGATAAAAAGAGGAGAAGAGGAAGGAGGAGAGCTACTGGCTGCTTGTGAATTATTTCTGGTATGGCTATTCACAGGAGTAAATCGAGTACAGTCTTAAGAACTGTACCATAATGTGGAAACTTTCTTATCAAAAATTCCCTTGACATTTGATTTTCCTTCCATTTTCGGTAACAGGACAGTGTTTGAATTCTGATATTTTTAATTTCCAGAAACTTTCATGTCCATCGAAGTTCACACCCAGACTTTTCAGAAGACTGAAATGAGTCCTTTTTCGGAAGAATGGAATGCGTTCTTCAAAGTCTTTTATTTGTTATAATAATGCTTTGCCTTCGTTTTGATCCAGATTAAGAGCTAATTTAATAAATGGGAATATCGTTGCCTTTATCAAATCTTACAGGACGAAGGCGCCGAGTTACCGTTCACCCCACCCATGAGAGGAGATTTATTTGCCGTCCGTAGTGGCGTGCGTCCAAAGTTACAACGGTCAGCAGTTGAGGTTAGGAAATTGTAACGTAAGGTGTTAGCATTGTTTTCCTTTGTAAACTTTTTAAAGATGTTATCTATTAGTTTAGAGAATGAACAATAGTGCTACGTGTTTTGTTGCTCAATAGGTTTTGTGCTGGGGCGTTAGGAACATGAAAAAGTTCGAACTCACTAGCGTGACGTCACCAAGCATAGAATTCGAGTGCGCTGGGGGAGTGGTTGTGTCTGACGTCATCAAAGACACAAAGAAGAACCCGAACTTTGAGAAACCAGTTTTAACAAGATTGATTGTGGTAACTATACTTTGTCTTGCATTATTTTCGGTTTTGACTTGATGTAATTTGAAGCCTTGTAATTTGAAGCCTTGTAACTCACGAAGCAACCACGCGTGTATCCCATTGTTCATTTTATATTTTACTTTTTAGAGCGTATTGTACTTCTACATAAAATTAAGCAATATTTTGGTCATGACTGTCGCAGAGAAAATTTATGAAGCTGTGAACTCATAAATCGATCAGTTCCATTTGAAAACCTGAAAAAGAGGGGGTTGCATGAAAAAGGGAGGATCGTTCATAGTCTTGCCATTCTTCTTTACACAGAATCTTCCCGTGGAGGAGATCTACACTCCAGCTTTGAACATCCGCGTCCGCGACAACCGGACGTTTGGCCGCCGACCAATCGTAGGAGTCCATTCAGTGAAGTCCATTCAGAAGTACCGCTGTCCAACGCCGCAAGTCACTGAAGAGGTCGATTCCGGGCCACCACCGAAAGGTAGAACCGAGCACGTAGGAGGGTTTGTCAGAACCTGTGCCCACTAAAATCAATTGAAATAGCTTTGTAGGTCATTGCTATTGAACAAAACACTTACTCTCCCAAATATTATTTTGTGGCATTCTTCTGTGTCCAGAAAAGAAAACTTTCTTTATCTTACCCGTGAAAGACCAGTAAGCGTCAGCTTAGAAGACCCAAAGAACGCAATGAATGGCACAGTGGAACGGAATGCAAGTTATAGAAATATCTAGGCTTCGGTAAAGGGATGACGATGATGATGATGGTGATGATGATGATGATGATGAGGAGGAGGAGGAGGAGGAGGAGGAGGAGGATGAGGATGAGGATGGTGATGACGATGACGATGACGATGATGTTGTTGTTGTTGTTGATGATGATGATGATGATGATGATGATGATTTTCAGCATTAGATTATAAATCCTTTTGTCAGTTGTTGTATGATAGAAAAGTTTAATTGTCTCGGCTGCTGTATCGACGAGAAAGAACAGACTAAAGAAAAAGTTAGTGCCACAGGCTTATGGAGAAGGGCTTTTCAATTAGTTTTCTTTTCTCTTATCATTTTTTAAGCTTCCGCCGAAACTGCTTCAATTGCAAGCAAGCAAGGCTCGCATGTTGTGGATATCAAGGAAACGAAGAAAGAAAAGAAAAAGAAGGTAACAAGCTGGACGCGTATAATCGAACGTCGACTACAACCCTTACCCCATTCGCTTTTAGAACGCCAAATTTGAAAGTCGAAAAGAAATTAAAACTACAACAACAACAGAAAATTTTGCTTTGAAAAATATTTAAGGGCACTGAAACATGACCTTGTTTAGGAACGTTGGTAATTGTGTCGTTTGAATGCCTGGTAAGAGGAGTCCTGGAAAGAAGTGTCATTGGTTAATGTCACCTGTCGATCAATGTTAAGATGTTTCGATACATTTTTTGGGGGAACATACCACACTTTTTGAATCGGCTCTTAGACAGTCTTCTCCTTGTCAGATCAACGTGAAATTTGCAATACTTGATGGTTTTGGATTGAACGTTAGTGTGGTTTACATTTTGTGAAAATCGATATTTCCAGGACAAAGATAAACAAAAATCCTCGAAAACAGTAAAATTGAAATTTTGCGCGATCCAGATTTCACTTTGAAAAGCAAATAGCAACATCTTAATTTATGGTGTATGGCAAACAAAATACACAAGAACAAAACATTCTGTATGTTTGTTTTGAAGTAAATCGCAAAAACATTTTCAACCTTCGGTTTTGCATAGTAATAGTAAATGCACCGAAAAATAATCAATGCTTTGATGAAATGGCTAGAAAATACTGTCAAAATGTGTCTTTTACTTACCATTTTACGCCTAGAAAGGTTTGTTGAAACTGGTGTTCGCGATCTTGAGAATGAATTGTTTTTCTAAGATCATTCGCGTAATAATTTTATGGTAATTGTTGAATTTGAGCGCTTTTGCGAAAATCTTAAGAACGGCTCGATAGATTTTTTAAAAACATTGAACACACGAGCTTGACGATGTGACCAATTGTAGCAAGTAAATGCCAATATATTCAAAGTGATGCGTAATCCATTGCTTCGTGTTTTTTATCTGGTTTCTTTGTTCTCTGTTGCACTGTAGATTACAACAAAAAGCAAAAATCACGGAGGAATGCATTGTGCATTGCTTTGAATATATTAACATTTACTTGTTAACTGTGAATATGTAACGCAAGCTTTTCCGTCGGTTCATACGTCCTCTATAACGTTAAATCTAAAAGTGTTCTAGTGAATCAATGTTAATAAGACTCAATACTAAAATTGGTCACATTGTCAAGCACGTGTGTTTAATGTTTCAAAAAAATCTATCGAGCCGTTCTTAAGATTTTCGCAAAAGCACTCAAATTCAAAAATACCACAAAATGATTACGCGAATGATCTTAGAAAAACAATTCGTTCTCGAGATCGCGAACACCAGTTTCAACGAAACTTTCTAGGCGAAAAATAGTAAGTAGAAGACACATTTTAACAGTATTTTCTAGCCATTTCATCAAAACATTGATTATTTCTCAGTGCGTTTACTAACACTATGCAAAAACTAAGGTTGAAAATGTTTTTGCGATTTACTTCAAAACAAACATACAGAATTTTTTTGTTCTTGTATATTTTGTCTGCCATACACCACAGTTTAAGATGTTGGTATTTGCTTTTCAAAGAGAAATCTGGATCGCGCAAAATTTCAATTTAACTGTTTTCAAGGATTTTTGTTTATCGTTGTCATGGAAAGACCGATTTTCATAAAATGTAAACCACCCTAAAGTTCAATCCAAAACTAACAAGTATTGCAAATTTCACGTTAATCCGACAAGATGAAGACTGTCTAAGAACCGATTTTAAAAGTGAGGTATGGTCCCAAAAAACTGTATCGAAACACCTTAATGTATCTCAGTCAGTGTCATAACAGTTCTTCTCAGAGTTACTCTCACCCACGGCAGGAATATCACACCACACAGACTACTGAGGCCCCATTCACGTAAATTCGTTTCAAAAGTCTTCGTTTTCAGACGCCAGAAAAAGTAGCAAAGTATTTTCGTCGCCAAGAGAGTTTTCCTACCCCTTTCATCTGTCCACGTGTTTTTTTTTGGTACGGTGTTTTCGACTACGCCGACCCAAAATCAATAAAAAAACTCCCCCGCTTGCGCTTTCACACGTTGACACACTGTAGAGTTTCACCCATCCAAACTGAAAGGATGCCTCTCTAGTGTCTACCTTTGAAACCTTTTTCGATAGTATCCACTTTCATCAGCCTCTTGCTCGTTTTAGTATAGACGATAAACAAAAACGCATCAAAATGCATGCGTCTTCAAGGCGCATTAGTGCGGATGGAGCCTGAGACGTTTGACAACCCCTGCTGGGATCAAATAATTGTCTATTCTGGGGAAAGGCAACTTGTATTGTAATTTCCTGACAGGTTTTGCGCCCATTGCAAGCTATTGCAAGGGCATTAACATTCTAGCAGGTTTTCCAAATAATTCCCTGACGAGTAATTTTGCAGGCTTGTTCACTGTTCAGTGCAACATATCTTACTAAAAAATTCACCTAATAGTTAAGTTAAAAAATGTTTTCGTAATTTTATTTTTCAGAAGGATAAGCAAGAGGTCACTGAAGAGTATCTCGACTGGTGGTCAAAGTTTTATGCGTCAATCGGGGATGAGGAAAAATCTGGAGAATATCTTACCAAAGGACATGCAACCATGAAAGTATGTCAACATTTGTTTATTTGACTGATCTACCATCAAATCTTCCATTTTTGTCTTCTTACTGGTGCACTATAAAGAGCCACTTTCGGGGGATAAAGAAGAAAAAGGAAAAAGAGAAAGAAGACAGAGGGGAGGAAAGTAAAATTTCGAGGGGAAAAGGAAAACGTTGTGGTCTTGCGTAATTCCAATACGGTCTACAATTCACCTCGCAGTTACGATTTACAGCCTTTCTGCACGTGCTCTCAGTTTATCTCCTTCTTTGTATGAAAGAGTACGAGGGCAAAACCAAGTTTTACCCCGATTGATCCAACAAACTAGCATTTCTAGTTTCCCAAACAGGGCTTGGGTGGCCGTGGTAACACAAAGTTCTTAACACAGAATTTAACCTCCGAAAAATCCTGCCGTTTACATTAGTTACCTCACAACGGACACTGAAATTTACCAGGTGAAGCTTAGTATGCCAGACAAATCAAATGCGATCAATGGATTGCCAATCCCGATTGCTAAAAGTTTGAAAACAAGTCAAACTCCATATCCCCGATAACAGAAAACGGCTTAAAAATTTATAGAAGAAAACAATTCACTGATTTAAGTTCTCCATGATTAAAATTTCCGTGATGACACGCGTGCATAGCTATTTTGCATGAATCAGTCGTTAATATTTTGTTTAGGGAAGTTAGTCTCCTTTTTGTTACTTTCGTAACTACTGCCAGTTTGTTTGACACAGTGTGATAGTTGACATGGAGGTACTTATGTTATGAATAACATACATATCTTGTCCTTTTTTTCAAGTAGTGCCTAGGCCTTTATTGACGCGGAAACTGAAGGTTACTGGCGGGACTCAAAAGTACAATACACCTGCTGTCAAATTTATAAAATACATCTTACGTGGTAGCAACTAATTAACACACAAAATACTTAGGAAAACTTTTCAAATTTGTGTTCCTGTATTTAAGGTATTCCAAATGGAACTTGAGAAAGTTGACGAGTTCAGTGGCTTTGAAGATTTCATTACTTCGTTTCCTCTTTACCGTGGGAGAGCAAAATCCAGAGAAGAGGAGGAAGACACGGTTGTGGGAGAATTCAAGGTTGGAAATTATCATTTTTTGCGTGTGACATCAATGAATAAAACGTGCTCAATTATGTAAAGCCAGTCACCAACCGTCATTCGTCAGCGATTGTGAGAAGAAATGGTCGCTTGCATTAAAAATTTATATCTAGGGATCTGACAACAAAAATATGCAATGAAAAATACAAACATACATTTAAAAATCCCTTTTCATCTCTAGGGAACATTTCGAGTTTACCCTATGCCAGAAGACGAGCGAGCTTGGCCATTACCTGATACTATCTTCACTTATCTTCCTCCAAGCCAACCAGTGGAGTGCGTCGTCCGTCTTTACGTCATCAAGGTTTGAGAACAATAGGATATATTATCCAAAGTTTTTGGTTCAACTTCCACATCATAGATTAAAAAAGTGTTTTGCGTTTTACTTGACTCCTATGATGACTTCCGCTCATGTTGTCTAAACGTCAGTCAATGTCACCACAAACAGTCCTTCTCAGGACTACACTCACCCGGACAATAATAATTTACCGACTTATGATCCATCAAAATCCATCAATTATTTTCTCTCTCGAATCATTTCTTACTTCGTGTCGCATGACCCAATATCTTCCAGTTTCTAAACCATCCCAGGTTGCAACTCACCAATTTATTTTCACGCGCTCTGATTGGATGAGAATTAGACCAGATAATTGGTTCTGATTGTGTTAGCTAGAAATCTGCTGTGACTGGTTACAACAATTCGATTGGTTGTTCACGTTTCCCAAACCAGTAAAGGCGAATATATGTCAAACATATATGCCTTGTTTATTTTAAATCCGTTCTGTATTGCTGATAGAAACTTTTTTTTAACCATCGATTGGCATTAACGTAGTATAACTGTTTTTCATTTTTTATGTTCTTTCAGGCCTTAAACCTTCAACCAAGAGATGATTCAGGAACCGTAAGTCAGTTAAAATTTTACCAAGATTGTATACGACAGGGAAAAACAAACAATGACGAATACGTTTTTTTATCTTTCTACCAGAAAAAAAATTAATAATAGCAATGATTAGATACCCGAGCCCAAGTATTAATTTGGCTGATGTGAGGTATTTACTGAGCTGTACGAGGTGTCAAAGATAGCTTCAACTTCAATATTCCACCCCAAGGTAATGCACTAATTGCAAAGCAATTCATGTAAGAAGAGATTAAGTGCATGTTTTTGATATATAAACCCCTAATTAACAAGAAAGTCACCAAAAGAAACAATTATGTTAAAAGGAAAATATATTTTCGTACTCTACGTATCAAGTAAAGCGGATCAACTTTGGAAACAATAGGTGGGTTCATACTAGCGGAATAAGTAGACCTTAAGTATGGCCGGAGCTCAAGTACACTTGAGATCTTGCATGTTTACTTACCATGATAAGCGTTCACATTAGAATTCAAAGTATGCTTTCAAGGTAATCGGGTTGTCAATCAAGTTAAGCAGCAAATTTTCCACTTGTATTCATGCGACCCCGAAACCTTCAAATTGCTTGCCTTTTACCACGGCTCACAATTATTTTACTGCAATGTCAAAGAACTTTGCTTTTCGAACTTTATCACTTTCACGTTATGGAGGAAGAATTTAGAATTAGGCGGAGATACAGGCAAATGTTGTTGCTGATGATTGTGACCCATATGAATCAACAAAACGCTCAACGGAGACGAAGAGCTTGGGTTTGGCGTCGCCCACAGAACTGGCTTCGATACTTGATAGCAAGTCCAGGGCTTAACTTTATTTGAAAGGAACATTTCAGAGTCACCCGAGAAACATTTGAATACTTGTGTGACCTTGTATTAGTAAACTTACAAAAACAGCACACAAGAGCGTGTTTGATTGACGTCGGTTTCCGGAATGTGTTTTGATAGAGCATAAGTAGGCTCGTAAGGATGGTCTGAATCAGACTTGAGAGTGTACTTCGGCTCCTTTGAAGGAAGTGTGTTACCATGGCCACAAAGTAGGCTACTTGAGCTGAAATTAAACCCGTTCACATCTGAAGTAAAGCTCAAGTGTACTTAAGGTCTACTTACTACCCTAGTATGAACCCACCTAATGGCACCGTTTTATCTGATTGGTTTTGCTCATATATAAGGCGAAAACCCATTAGTTTGGAAACAATGCCTTCCTAAGCTTTAAATTTCTGACAACTTCTCAAGCGGGAAATTTGAATCTTCGGCGAGTCCGGAAGTAAGGAACATTTTTTTGCCCCGGCGGGAGGGATAGAGTCGCAATCGACAGACTCAAATTACTGACGCTGATAACCTGTATCAGAATGGAACCAATCAGAGCTCGAGCCTGCTCATGTCATTGATTTTTCTTCTAGGCTGATCCATACTTGGTAGTGACCTTAGGAAAGCAAAAGTTTGATGACCAAGACATTTATAAGCCCTACACAGTCAACCCTGTGTTTGGAAGGTGAGCTTTAAATCTTAAGCTTGTGTAACTCAAAACTAGACTACTGGTAATTCCCATTTCGTTTTGCCCCATCCTCAGAGACCCAAGGGCAGCTAGTCGGGACGACGGGATTTTCACGGGCGATAGTTCCATTTTTCAGTTCAGAACCGTTTATAGTTTCATCTTTTAAGAGCAGTTACCACGATTCACATTTATTTATTATTTATTGATGTTGTATTATTCTTAGATTTTACAATTCACTACTACCTACCAGTCACTAAAAATCTCGCTACCAAACTACTTCTATGTGACTTGTTCGCTCCAAAAAGAAAAATCAAGGATATCCACGCTGGCATTAATTTTGTGTCCCTTGTCTGTATTCCAAAGAATGTTTGAGATGACCGCCACAATTCCCATTGTAAAAGACCTCAAAATCACTATCATGGATTATGACCTCATCGGAAGGGATGATGTCATTGGCGAAACGGAAATCGATTTGGAACAGAGAATTCTGTCTCGTTATCGGGCCACGTGTGGAGTTTCCAGGTCCTACTGCAAGTAAGAATGAATTTGTTCTTTTCATGGTTTCGCCGTAGTAAGTAATAAAACAGCAACATCAAAAGTACTGCAGGACTACTTTCATTCAAATGCATGGTTTACCTTAGGATTCCGTCGTTAGGCTCAAAAAGTTAGACCATCTTAGTAAAGCATCGTGGCAGTAAAGTGCAGCTCAAAATTAAGGTTTAATTAATTATGAATGGTCACATTAAGAGTTTCATTAACATACGGAAATAGTTTAGCCTGCGCGTAGACGGAATCATTGCAATCAACCGTCACAGGAAAGTACAGCTTAGTACCTTTCATCTGAGTGTTCACACTTACAAGGTTTTCGAGGTAAGAAAGTGATCATATGAAAACTCATATATGTAAACTGCGAATGAAAGATATAATATATGGACGACCATCATACGCAACTTTGTAGGTAAGTTGTTCGCAAGTTTTACGGAGTTGCATACAAAACTAAAAGAAAAAAAGAATTCGGCAGGCTTGAACGTGATTTCACGTACGCAAAAATTTGATTTTATCTAGTCTTTGGATCAGCTGTTGAATGAATAGATTTTGTGCGTATATGTGTTCACGATCTTATTATTAATTGATTGATTTTGATTTAAAGAACTGGTCCAAATAAATGGCGAGATTGTCGCAAGCCAAGAACGATCCTGAGGGACTGGTGCGTAATGCACAATAAGAGTCTTCCAGTCTACCAAGATGACCCATGCGCAGTGACAGTGGACGGACAAACCTATACTCTGTCCGAGTTTGGTAAGCAGTGTATTTTTGTTTTGTTTTGCGGTTTTGGTCACTTTTGAGGTCGTTGTTTTGGTTTTTGCACTCAAAATGCCTGGTGTTTTGGTTTTGGGGTCCACTGGGGTAGGCCAGTTTTCGGTTTTGAGCGATTTTTCTTACGGTTTTTCGGTTTTGGTGGAAAACTTGGCCGGTTTTTCGGTTTCTGATAGGTCCCAATGCCCCCTCTTGATGGTGAGCCTGTTGTGTCGACTTTTTGTCGGATCTTTTGCGACGAGCGTGAACAAGTCCTTGTGGAGGGTAAGAACTATTTCTTTCTTTTGTTTTGCAACGTGATCAGCGCCAATTTTTGAAACCACGATCTAACCTAGACCTTGCTTTAAGGCAATTAGTGAACCACGACATCTCTTCAGGAGTAAGTTATTTTGAGCAGATGAATTCTTTTTTTCAAGTCTGCACGATATGCACTATTCTCACTATTTGCGGTTAACATCGCGTACATGATCGGGTTCAAGGGCCACATTGAAATCGCTTTAAACCTCGGTTTTGATAAAACCCTTCTCAGCTTTGTTAGACTGCTAGCAGTCCCTTTCTGGATAGTCGAGAGGGCGCGCGAAATAGCCGAGCGAATACTGGAGCGAGGAGAAAAAAACGAGAAGAGACCAACCCCCTCTGCTCGTTCGCTCCAGTTTTCGGCTTTTTTGCTCGTCTATTTCGCGCACCCTCTCGACTACCCAGAAAGAGACTGCTAGCAGTCTATTTTTCCCGCGTCTCCCCCAGCCCCCTCCGCGCGTTCGCTCTCCAGTTTTCGGCTTTTTCGCTCGGCTATTTCGCGCGCCCTCTCGACTATCCAGAAAGGGACTGCTAGCAGTCTATAACTTTGTTAAAATAACAGGCCCTGCAGATTTGTAGTATATCCATCTGTTTGTTTTCTTTTATGACGATGGTGATTACTACTAATCATGCTTTCAAAGTGACACGTTAATCACGTCAAAAAATCCGCCATCTAGATTTTCTGATATATAATTGCCATCAGAAAATAACCTGTTTTGATTCAGAAGTAAACTCCATTAAAAACAATGGAGGAATAAAAAATGAGCAGTTTTGATTTATAACTGGTTGTGTTTGTTGTAACTTGATGTTAATGTCTGTTTTCTGTTCAGGTATGTTTTCAGAGAGTTACAAAGAACCCTGGTTTCATTTTTAAATTTTTTTATTTTTTACAGAGGAAGGAACGATAATCCATGAGCATCACGGAAAAGCACAAAGCCGATTGGCTCTTTATGTACTTAACCAGTTGAGCCTCGTTCCCGAACACGTGGAAACGAGGGGTCTGTACAACAAGACACAGCAGCCCACTATGGAACAAGTAAGCCTTTAACACGTCAAGAGATGGTGAAATCTATTGTGCAGTAAAAGAATGGATTACCCATTGATCTAATCCGGTATAAATTAAACTATCCATTGAACCTGTCATCAAGAAGATTGAAGAAAGTTTTAAGGAGCTTTTACCTAAAGGTTATGAATTCAAAACGTCATATTGGGTGATATTCTGCTGGTGTGCTTTTCGCGAAAATTATCGATAACGATTTTCGATTTTAATCGTGGAAAGCGACAGCCAGCAATTTCTGCAGAATCTTAGGGGAATTTACTTATTAATATCAGAATTGTTCGCAAATATGGCTGTCGTGGTAAGTACCAATGCGTGTGAGGAGTGGATTCATCAAAAAAGGGGATACACTGAGCTCCTGTTGTAAGTGATATCAGAGTGATTGCTTTCATTTTGGCTTAACATCTCTTCCAAAGAGGATTGATTAATCATCAGTTTAAACATCTTTTTTACAGGGAAAGCTTCAATTGTGGGTAGACATTTTCCCCATCGCAGAGGGCAAACCGCCTGATGCAGTTAACGTCAAACCGAGAGAGCCACAAGAGTAAGTTTTGTTTTCCATGCTTAACAAATATTCCAGTTGTCAAAGAGTAATCAAGTTAATAGGCTGCCTGGTACCCAGGCACCTCTGGGAATTTTTGGTTTACGGCACAGAGAGCACAAGGTACTACGGAAAGGCGTAACGGGAGATGCCAACTCACTTCGCTTTCTTCTGCCTTTCCAAGTTTCCTTGCGCCTCCCAAGAATCCTGCGTAGAAAGATAAGTACCTGGGTTAAAGGCAGGTTGATATATGTGATTTTGGCATCTCTTCTTGTCAGTTACGTTCTTCGTGTCATCATCTGGAACACCGCAGAAGTTATCATGGAAGAGACCTCAATCACTGGCGAAAAAATGAGTGATATCTACGTAAAAGGGTAAGAAGCGATGAGCTGCAAGGTTTTAAATTACTGCTTAGAAATTGTTGTTTCAATAGGAAAGCCTTTTGCCTAAGGGGACGTTTAGGTTAATAACTAATAACTAGAGAAATCAGTGCTAAACAGAGCTGAGCACGATATTAAGAAACACAGTGACCAGATTATTCCTAACTGATTCGGTCATTCATTTAGTTATTCATAACTGGTTTGGTTATTCATAACAGATTCGGTCATTCATAACTGATTCGGTTATGCATAACTGATTCCAGAGTTTTCATCACCATTATTCATAACTGATTTTTCAATTGAGAGAGAGAGGCTAATCATTAACAGAACTTCAGTTGTTGCACTGAACTCGTTGAACCAATCAGAAATCAAACAAATACAAAAAACAGCCGCTAAGGTTTTCCTTTAGATTGGTTGAAAAATAGCCCGATCACGATAAAGTAAAGGCAACAATATTTTGCTGCCACGGAACAGAGAACTGGGTGGGAGCATTCCGCGTTCAGGGTTCTTGCACTGATGAACTGAGAGACAGTTGTGAAATTTGTGACATTCTAAGATCAATCTCGACGACACCCATGCCTAACGGTTTTTTGAGTGTATAATGGGTCGTACGCATCGCGCAGTGCCCTACGTTTTCCTAGCAGGATTTCTCCGGCCCCACGTGCGCACGGCTCTCATACGGAATTTTTACATATTACAATGAAAGCGCGCATGGGCATTATGGATTGTAGGTTAATTGACTATAATGGTTACTCAAGTCTTGCTCAAAATTTGTGAATAGATGGCTTGACGGGATTGACGAGTCACAAGAAACCGACGTCCATTACAGGTTTGTAACCATGATGTTAGAGCGTTTGGCATTTGTCAGGTCTGGCCGACTAGAACGGTCGGTTCATAAATGGTACGCGGTAACGTTCTGTTTATGTTTCATTTGTCATGTTACTTTCAGAGGTTTATGATGTCCCCAATTAGCACTGCCGTGCTAAGTGCTTAGACACTTAAGTAAAGTTATTCATTTAATTTATTTTATTTTATTTAATGAGTCACAAGGTCACGGTCTTGAGTTCATCTCGAACCCCTTGTAAAAAGAAAACTCGCTACCTAAGTAGTGCCCAAAGATATAACTGCAGTGTTAAAAATATTATGTAGTTCCTCTGATAATATCGGGCGTGGAAAGGAACGAGGTCTTTTTATCTTTCCAGAAGAGTGCGATTGTTAAACAGTGATGACTGACCAAGAAATGGTAGAAGTTGCCAAGATAAGAGGAGGTTCTATGTGCTGGTTACACATATGCCTAGTGACATGCTTTTTCGTCCTCCAAAGTAGATTATAGTAATGAGGTTGTCGAACGAACTTGACTCGAGGTTAATTGTGTAGTTTAAGACAAGTGAGTGGAAGGGTAGAGGATTTTTTTTTGAAAGTATGTTTTGAATGTCCCTCTGAAATGTGGGGATTGTTTGAGTTACGGCTATTATTGCGAGAAAACACTGTACCTGTATTTCTTTCGGTAATTTTTCAACCCATAACACCGGGTTTGGTATTTGTACCGCGCCTTGTTCTCACTCCCATTCTTTTATCTGTTTCTATTTGTTGTACAGATCGATGGACGGAGAAGGCAACTTCAACTGGAGATTTGTGTTTCCTTTCTTATACATTCCAGCTGAGAAGAAACTAGTAATAAAAGAGAAGGTATATTCATGGTTTTTATTGTTTCCACTAGATCAGTGTTTGACATAGTATTCCTGATATTCAGCAAAAATTATCACAGAGGTTGTTACAGTACGATTTTGTCTATCTTCACCAGCCTGAAGTTTTAGTGAGCCCAGCGGCTGTAACTTTTCGAATTATTTGCAGATAAAGTCGATCCCACGTCATTTACAGCATTGTCCGGTTCGTTTTGGGGGAATATTTATTACGAAGCTCTTAGTCACCTCGGAAATTCGGGGCTTAATTTTAACAAAAACTAGAGCCATATTCAATTGGGAAAAAGTCGTTATACGAAAGGGGAAAATGTCACCTGAAAATGCTATAAAGGCCAGCTAAATTATTAATGGTATAATTAATTTTTATTTTCGTAGGAGCACTTTTGGAGTCTTGATGAGACTGTAGAGAAACTTACTCCGCGACTTATGATTCAGATATGGGACAACGACCTGGGATTCCTAAGTGATGATTTCCTGGGTAAGTGTGCTGATTTTAAGGGACCTGCCTTTAGAAAACCCATTTTGTAAAGATTTAACCAGAGTGCCACCCTGAAAAGGTAGGAAGCTTATTATTATTAGTATTATTATTATTATTATTAAAGACAATGACAATATGGAGGTGGTTACTTATGAACTTGTTCGCCGCACTTGCAGGCACCTTACAGCTCGACCTGACTTCTTTGATAAAACCAGCGTCCAGTGCCCGCTCTTGCAAAATGCCAACTGACACAAACCCTGCACCAGCGGTTGACTTGTTCAAACAAAAGCGTTGCTATGGCTGGTGGACTGTGAGCTCAATGAAGACGGGGACGTTAAAAAGCACGGTAAGTTTGGAGTCGAACCTTCTTTCAGAAAAATTAAATTTATCAAGTGAGTTGATGAGATAAGTTTGCCAACGTAAAGAAATACAAAAGCAAACGTTTCGAGCGTTAGCCCTTCGTCAGAGAGAAGGGCGTTCCGAAGGGCGTCCTTTTCAACTCACTTGATAAATCCAAATTTTTGTGTTTCACTTACCCGCCGAAGTAGAACCACAATTCTTTGGAAACCAACCCCTTTAAGCCTTGATTCGGCTTTGCTGAAACTTTTGTCTGAGTCTGTGGATATATTCCTAAAGTGTGGCCATTCAAGTGAAAGCTACCTAGCAGTTACTTCATTTGGAATCAACCGTTACAGTTCGAAAACCTTTCTCTTCTTTAAGCTACGCGGAGTTCATTTTAGAGCGCGGCATTGCGAGTTGGCTGCAATTAGACAAACATCTGCGCATAAATTTTGTATGTGCGCGTCAACAACTTGGCCCTCAAAATTTTGCGTACCTTTAAAATGGTACTACGATCAAAAAATCGCTTTAATTTATTTTTTCTTCAGACTTCGAAACTTTGTTTACTAAACATTCCCCAAGCGAAATTTTAAGCCTTAATTTCGAGAAGAAGACTGTTTATTTCAAATGCAATTTTCCGAATTAATAGTCCGCCATTACACTGTAAAAATTGACTAGTTAAATTAACCAATTAAAATAGTTGGGAAATGCATCTGAGACAACTACCTTTTTTTAGTCACTTTGACCCGTTTTAAATAGTTAAAATAACCAGGTTCTTTGGTTTGAAATAACCAATTATCATTAGTTATAATAACCACTGACGAGGTTATTTTGCCTTTTCTGTTTAGTCGTTTTGTCTCTGACATTTTTGTTGTTTTAACTATTAGAATTAGTTGTTTTAACCCGTTTATTTTTAGTGGCAATAACCAATATCTTTAGTGAAAGTAACTCAATTCATTCGGTTATTGACCATTCAAATTGGTCAAATCGACTATTTATAAAAGTACCTGGGATGCATCTGAGACAACCCATTTGTTTTAGTTACTTTTTGTTATTTTAACTAAAAATATTGGGTTAACCAAAACTGTTATTTTAACCTTTATATGATCAGTTGACTTGACCATTTCAGCAAGTTAAAATGACCCTTTAAAATAGATCAAGATGACCAATAGTTTTGGTTAAATGCACATCTTTATTAAGCGTTCTCTAAAACGTATAACTGGCCGTTGCTGGTGGTTGTAACTGGTAATGTTCTTTTATAGTCTTCTTCTGAAGAAGAAGAATGTGCGCCATGTCAGTAGCAGCCAAGATACGTTTTTCCATTTCTGAAAACAATGATTGAAATGTGATTATTACTGAGAAATATATGAGTGATTCATGATAAATAGTTATTCTGCAAAACTAAAGCTTTCTCTGGAATTAGCCAATCTGCGTTGCATTACAAGGTACTTGTGAATAATATATCTGAATTATTCTGACCAAGTTATGGATGTTAGCCTCCTGGAACGGTTGTCCAAGGCTAAACTTTCCTGACTAAACCAATAAACTGGGTTAAAATAGGATCTCGTTCCATAAAGGTCTTGATAGGCAGAGGCAAACTAGAATGAAGAATGATAAGGTTGGACCTCGCAAAGCATTGTTAGTCAAGAAATTTTACGGAAACACTTATGCCTTTATATTCACCCTTTACCCTACATTTGACACATCTTCCAAATGCACCCTTTCCTAAAACCATGTCACTTTCAACCTCTAGCAAGCTTTTGGTCACATAATCTTGCTTCTTGGAATATCTATATATCTACTTCCTTAAAATTACTGCTGCATGGCAGAAGAAACAAGTCCATTGTTGTTATCTTCCTTTGTCTTCTACCATTTGCAAAAATATCCATACGCAATTTCCTTGGTCGTCTTTACATGTTATCCTCAGGCTCAAATATTATGTTCTCGTTGATTGCTTTAGCCGAACTGGTTTTCAAAAAAGTTTTTTTTTTCGATTTAAACAGTTCATTCTTTATCTACTTTTTCGTATATTTCTTTCCACCTCTGGGTGTTGCGGCTTAAAGTTGCTTGAGTCACTGAGGGCAAGATATTATTTGAACCGCTAAATTAAATTTGAATTTGGTACATCGTAGACAGAATTTAAGTAAATGTAAAAAATGTGAGCTAGGTCAATCAAGAAAGCAAGAACTCACAGGCAGACTACAGCCCAAGCAAGGCTGCCAAAGTGACAACCTCAGCAAGGAAATTGTCAGTAGGCAAGCAATTAAATCTTGCCTTGACAAAACTACGGCTTCAGACTGCTGGAGTTCAGTTTCTCTGTCTCAACCCTTATCACATTTTAAAAAATTCAGTCCTTTAATTATAGTTCACGTCCTGAATTTTATAATGGCCCACAGGCAGCCTTCAGTCTCCTGGAAAGTCTGATAACCATAAACGCTACAAGGTTTTCTTCTGAGGTGACTTGGAAATGACAAGCATTTTAAGATCATCAAGCCTGATGGAAATTACCGATTATAAACTACTTTTTGAGACAATTCAGTTCAGCCACGATACTCAAACAGCACGCTAAACATAATATTTAGCACTTTTTGAAACCTGAGAGGTCAATGGAAAGCAATTTCCAAGACTTCAAGACTTAACTTTTTGGAAGAAAACATATAAAGCGATTTTCTCCTTTCTCATTGTCTAGCTATCCAACTGCAAAATGTCTGACAGATTTCCCTTGTAACAGTTGAATGGATTTTCTAGATAATTCAGTTCAGTCACGATATTCAAACAACAGCACGCAAAATATAGTATATAATAAACAATCTATTAAACCTGAGTGGCCAATGAAACGCAATTTCCAAGACTTTTAGTGTGGAAAATGTAAAGAAGCCAATTGCATGTACGTTGGCTTTGAATTGATAATTGAGGCATTTGATCGGAAGGAGAAGTATCAACTTCTAATCACCACGAATAAAGCCCAAGCAAGGCTGCCATTTACAGACAACCTCAGCCAGGAAATTGTCAGAAGGCAAGCACAGATCTTGCCTTGACAAAACTACGGCCTTCGGGTTACAGAAGTGAACTTTCCTTTACCGGTTCGAGTTTATACTATAATTTGATCAAAAACGGCAAATCATTATGGAAATTATTTTCAAATGACTGACAGCTTTATGCACCCACTTCCGCTGCTAATAGGCGCGCGCGTCGCTTGAAGTCGCCGGAAATAATTATGTGACAGGCGGTAACAAACATAATTACACAAAGAACATTCATATCTTTTCTAAAAAAGTGACCGTTGGTTTAAGCGGTAAATTGTCATCGAAATAACGGCACAAAACTATATATCTCATAGATCCCGCACGTAAAAAGTGTAAGTGTTATTGGAAACGTTCATGCATATATGTAGGCTAGTTTTAGAAGCACAAAAAATTAAGATATTCAGATCACAGCTCATCAAAGTTTTGGCGGGAAGTTTATGCACTGTGTGTCAACGGCACGAATTAAAACATTGTTGCACATAAAACAGTCATAACTCCGTAAATATTGATAGCTTTGATCGTCTCATAATGATTAAACCGTAAAAATGAAAACAGCTCAAATAAGCTACTTTGCTTGTATATTTTAAATAAACGGCAATTTACTTACCACGACCTAACCGGCGATGGCCTGGCGCCGCGACAGCATGAAGGTCGTCGGAGGGAGAATTTTCTTCACGGCTTACGGAGAAATACGGCCCGCCGTTGTGTTAAGTTGTACTTGCCGTAAAAATAAAATAAAACAAGAAGTAGAAAATATAAGCTCGAGCAAATGTGGGAGACTGAACAACATCGATATATCGGCAAGAAGTGATCTTCGTTTGATTCATTCCATCTCATGTAACTCCCCAACTGATTCCAAAGAAAGCAACTGGCATGTAGTCAATATAAAGAAACAACCACTGCTGTGCGAATTGTCCATGCCTCTGAACTAGAGCGAAAAATCCATGCCCGACTGAAAGACGCAAACATGATTTCAGGTTTAGTGACTGAAAGTGGACTGAATTGAATGGAACTATAATTGTTTTTAAAAGGCTTTGTTGGATATTATTCACTGATTGGTTAAAAAATAATAGAATTTAAATTCCTCATTATGATTGGCTGTAGTGTTTACACAAGGCGAGATCTAGGAAAGAATCTGTCATACCGCAAATACTTGCGGTGGGTATGCGGATTCCTTGCATAATTGAACGATACAGTATCGCTTTGAGCAATGAGTTATTCAAAATCCAAAGGTCACTGAAAGAAGCCAACGTTTTTTTTAAAACGGTCTAAACGCTTTTTGGTTTAGAAGTTGTGGCTGCAAAATAAAGAAAAGCTTCAAACAACCTTGCTCGGCGGCGTTTGCGCCGATAACGTGTACCTTATTTCCTGTGGGTCGTTAAAAGTCACGTTATTTTCTACCCGGCATGCAATAACTAATCCTATTAGTTGAGTTTATCTTAACTAATAGCTTAAGTAGAAACAACCTTAGCTTCCTATACGGGTCATTTTGTTTTATTATATTGTAAGCAACATAGTAAATCGAACATTAGTCACAACCACTCTTCATTGGTTACATTGACTGATTTAATAAGAGTAATTTTAACCAGTCACAACAGTTACCAGTTACAATAGTTTCTGCTCCTGTGATGAGGGATCAAACAATATGAAACAGTCAACGGCCTATCAATTATTAGCCACAATCACTAGCAATCGACTGTCGGATTTACTAAAAAATCTGTCATTATAAAAACAAGTGTTTTTTTTTGTTTATTTCCGACAATTAGATTTCATACTTATCAAATGCTCTGTTTCTTTAGCTACTATTTTTAATATTTGAGTTTTAATAGCGAGCAGAATGCTCCTGTGGCGAGTTAAATACATTATACACTTCACCAACTAGTAAGCCATATGTACCATGACTAATTAGTTTGGTCGTTTAGACTAATAAGAGAAGTATAGTTATCACAACTAATCTCAATGGTTAAAACAACCTGTAGTTAAATGTTACATTAACTATTTTATTTAGTTGACAAATTTGACTGTTTAAAATAGTTAAAATGACTATTGTTATTAGTTACGACCATTTAAAATAGTCATTTTAACTAGTCAATTTTTACAGTGTATTAGACCAGAAAGGATATACTGACGTCATTCACTCAAGAGTTTTAGAATGCAGCGCAGGAGTTTTGAGCTTTCAGTCTCTCAATCTCGTGTTTTGCATCATTTGTAAGCTGTGTTCACACACTGCATTCTACAGCTCTTGAGTGAATGACGTAATTGTATCCCTTCTGGTGTAATAATGGCGGACCATTAAAACGGAAAATTGCAGTTTAAATAAACCGTCTTCTTCTCAAAATTAAGACTTAAAGTTTTGCTTGGGAAGTGTAAACATAGTTTCCAAATCCGAAGAAAAATACTTGTGAATTTTTGATCGTAGTACCACTTTAATGAACGTAATTATTAGAAATCTCTTAAAAGAAGTTCCATTAAAAATTCTATCTACCGTTCCCAATTACTGGCTACCATTACAAATTTAATCTAATTGAAAATTCGATTCGGTTCCCAAAATATTTTAACACCACCAATTTACCGTTAAAAGTAAATCTGCTCCCTCTTAAGAGTGATGTAACAGCTTTTTAGCGCAGCAGCAAGGAATATGTTCTCACAGGTTGATGTCCAGGCCTGAATCTGATTGGCACTTAACGAATTCTTGATTGTTTTCCTTCCAGGGTAAGATTGAGATGACGTTGGAAGTAATGCCAAAAACGCAAGCAGATATGAAGCCTGCCGGTCAAGGGAGAGACGACCCCAACAAAAACCCAACGTTAGAGGAACCCAAGTATGTCTCCCAGTAAACTATTTGGAATTTCTTTGACTTAACCGGCTGTCCGCTGTGCACACAATAGAGGGACACCGTGCTTGTTTACCATTTACACGGGCAAACCGGTCGGTTTGGGCAAATGGTAAGCAAATTTCCTTATTGGAGAAATTCCGTTCGGGATTGGCGCTTACCATTTGCAGAAATCCCTGCCATTTACCAAAAAATTTGCACGACGGCGACGGCTAACGAGAAGGTCGCAAAACAAAAACTTTGATTAACAAAACAACGACTCTGCACGCGCGTTATTTTTGGTATATTTCTTTGCCGTTCTGTGCACAACTACAACGTGAAATGACCATTTTCAACGTTTTGTGTAGAACGCAAACACACGACGGTGAATTTTCGTTTTTATGATAATAATAGTATAATAGTAGTAACTTTATTCACGTGTCAAGTGATCTAGCACCCTGTAAAGATAGGGCGCTAATTGGGGGACACCGCTATTTTCTAATTAATTTTCTAAATAAGTTCAGTCTTTCTGAGCTGATACGCCGTCTTTACAAATTCAGCGCCTGGATAATTCGACCGCATTAGACAGGTCAAACGAGTCGGAATAATCGCCAAGAAGTTTCAAAGATTGTGAGGTCATTTTAAAAGTGACGTTTTCCTTCCCGTTAATTAATTGTTGTTGAGACAGAAAATGGCCGCGAGAGCCTGAAACTGGTATCAAAGATTAGGTTTGAACAAATGGTACACGAATTTCCGTTTGGAACATTCCGTCCGGAAAAACAGGACTACCTTTTCAGACATTCCGTTCCTCCCGGAAATCTTCCACTGGAACGACCCGAAAAGTCGTGTACCATTTACTTTCCAACCGGAATTTCCGGAAAGTTGTTGTAAATGGTAAACAACCCGTGATTCACTCTTTAATAGTCTAATTTTCACGTTGTTGAGGCATGAGGATCTGTTACTTGGTGTAACATAAAAGCCAGGATGAAATCACGTGCTTGCCAAATTTCTTTCCGGGGCTTCTCTCTATTAAGTTAAAGTTGCAACAGTTACATGTAGTTTAAATCGATGGGACAAAACATGAGAAGGTCTAAATGGTTTATTTTTTGCAACGCCAACGCCATAACCATAATCCATTGAAGACCTCATACACTGTACAATCGTTCAATAGCCCTTTTCACAGTTAACTTTTGTCATTTGCATTACAATGTATTTAAACATGGATGTGAGGCAATTTCGGGCAGAAACTGCAAAATTGCCTGAAATTGCCTCACATCCACGTTCAAATACATTGTAATGCAAATGACAAAAGTTAACTGTGAAAAGGGCTATTGACAGAATTTATCACGCGCTGTCTCCGCTTTCCATCCTCTAGCCACTAACAAAATTTTGTAATTATTCTCCCCAGTCGTCCTCCGACCTCGTTTCCATGGTTTACGTCACCACTTAAAGCTCTACGTCATATCATCTGGGGGAGGTTTAAGTGGTACATCATTGGTTTCCTCGTCTTCCTCCTTATCGCCTCACTCATTGCTTTCTTCATCTACGCCGCACCGGTGAGTAAAACGCATTTCAAACCAACCCTTTAATCCCGACCGCTGGCCCAAAAGTGTGACGGCGTTTTTTTTTTAAACTCAAGTTATAGCTAACTTCTGGGGAATAAACAAAAACGATCATGTCACAGGCCGTATAGACACTGACGCTGAGCTAGGTTTCTTTAGAGCACCTATAAAACGAAATCATTTTAAAAAAGAACAAACAAACAAAACAAAAACAACAACTTTTTACTGCGACCATTTATTGATTTTATAAATTTCCCAGTAAAAGAGAGTAGAGCGACCACCCTTTACGGTTTGGTAATATCGAGTTTGTTTTGCAGGGATACACTATGAAGAAGATGCTAAATGCGTAAAGAGGACACCGGCTATCCACTTGCCTTGAAGGGGAGGATAAAGAGGAACACCAGAGCGCGTTTTGGAAACACTGTCAATCAAATAACAATATATTTAACAAGAGTAGCTGGTTACACTTCAGAATTTCATCTATTTCATCGGTATTTTACGTGATAATTGCCCCTCTCTAGTTTCGAGTTACAAACTTTGTTAGCTAACATAAAAGAGATCACGTCCTTGAAAAGTAATTGACTAAAGAGTCACGCAAAGTATTTAGGGGTTTGACATTTGCGTTAAACAAAAAGCACTTCGTGGTGGGTCCTTTTTAGGGTTAGAAAGGCCTTCTGAAAAATCGAGGAGAATTTTGCGAAGTAAAATTTGTATAGCAATTTAGTTTTGCATTAACACAATTGCAATTTTAAAATGGGGAAGGTGACCTTGTAGTGAAATTTGGGCTGCTGGGACCTTCCCAGAGCAAACCAGTTTTACATTCTGGAATAAAACCATAGATTTAAACCATGGTAAGTAATTAATTTCACCAGTCACAGAATAGCGTCACCTAGCCCATTAATGACGTACATAATGCCACAATACAGGGTAAATATTGCTTCATTATATTTTTTCCTTTAATTAAAAGCCGTTTAGGATGCCTAAAATAGATTTTCCAGGGAATTAGAAGATAGTCACTGACAAAATCCTTACAACAACAACAACAACAACAACAACAACAACAATAACAACAACAACAACAAAGAAAGGTTCACGTTATGTAAAACGATTAGACAATAACAATATGGTCTACGTAGTAAATTTTTAATACAGTTAAAAATAGTCAAGGTTTTGCATCATAATTTACGGGCAAAAAGGAAAATATTATTGCAAAAGGTCTGATGTCAATAAAGTCTTGTCACTTTATATTAGTTTCTTTATCACCGTCTTTATCTCTGAAGCATTCACCACTGGTGTCATTACTTTATTCCCTCGTCCTCAGGCGCAAAAGATAAATATCTACGTTTATCATCTTTTCTATTTTTTATGCTTGACCTTCGCTACTGACATTCGTTTGGTAGCTCGCACCAGTCCCCTGAACTGCCCGGCCATTTTCCGTTGTTTCCTGTGTCAAGGAAGAAATAGGAAGACTGTTTAATAAAAGAACAGCAATAAACACAGCAATTTGCGTTGCTCAGCTCTGTCAACCAAAGTGCAACCACAAACTCGATCTAACGTTCCTCTTTGTACTTACCGTTTATTGAGTGTCTTAAGCTGGAGAGGTACATAAGCGAATGGGTCTGGCTTTCCCATTTTCTTTACATCACCGCCAGCTTTCTATAAATGTAAAACAACAGTTTTAACAGCTTGAGACGGTCACGTCGGTCGGTTGTTCAGTTAGTCAGTCAACAAGTCAGTAAGACGCTATTTCAATATCAGTCACTCAGTCAGGCAGTCTGTCTGCATGCATGTCTGTCTGACTGTGTTTTTCAGGAGGCAGCGTTGCCGAGTGGACCGTGAACATTTCCCGGTAGACCCGAGTTTAACTCCTCGGCTACGATTGTAGATAGACAGCAAGTTTCCCTCCTGCCAGTCAGGATTTTTATCCTGTTATGTTTTATTTGTATTATTCGTTTCTGGTTATTTGAGTGTGGTGCCTGTTAACTACCTTTGTAGCTAAGTGCACATCCACTATGTAAACACCGCATTTACATTTTTTAAACGTCTTTTTAATTTTAATTTTTTTTTTGCTGTCAGTCAGTTATTTGTTAGACGCACCTTTGCTTTGTACTCAGCGCCTAATGACTTTTCTCTCTTTCCACGTTTTGACAAAAGTGCTGCAAAGGAAAATCCTGTATCAGCAACTTAAGCGGTTATTAGAAAAAAAAAAACAAAGAAACAAATAAACAAGAAAAATAAAAAAAAAACAAGTCGAACAAAAAACAAGCAAACCTTCGTCATTATCAACGTCCTCGTTATCAGCTCCAAATGATTTCCGGTTCTTTCTTTGTGAAGGTGGACCCTGATGGAATCAGAAAAATAGTGAAGTCAAAACTGGAATGGCCCTCGAACCCCACCAAGATCTTGTTCCCTTTAAGAGTCCCCAAACAAACGAAGACGGTCCAAATAAACTAACTGAGGCGTGAGCTCTAGAATAGATAATTTACTTAAGGTCCTTCAGTAATTTTACAAAGCGATTTAAGAAAGAATGAACAAAATCGGGAGCGGCTTTAAGAAACAGACAGAGAGAAGATAAAAACTTTAGAAGATAAAACCCTTTGGAGTAAGGGCAGGACTTTTTAAGACAACCTCCATACACTTGACAGTATTCCCCCAGTTACGATTTCTTTTTAAATCCCGTGCCTTTACAAAGCAGTTTGATTCCTTAGCTTGCTCATTTCAAGCGATGTCCAGCAGCAGTTTGTCGTAGTGTTAAGTTCTAGTTTCTAGTTCACAGGACTTACATCGTCCATGTCGTCATCAGAGTCTTGGAAACCTATCGAGGGAAAAAACAGTGAGTGAGATTTCCTTTGCTTCTAATGGAAAATGGGCTGTGGCCTGCGTAGTAAGCGGCCAAAAAGCAAAGGAATGCTTCGAACGTGCGAAAAATGTTACGGAAACGATATCATCAACAGTCAAACATAATAGGCAACAAAGAGAACGTTGATTTAAACACATTTATAGGACCAGACTTTGGTCCAGGCGACATGATCATTGAGCGAAATGACGAAACTGGTTTTTCCACACGAAGAGACTTTTTATGCGCCCGGGATGTCCCTTCGCGAGTACCAGCCTCACTTCTTAAATGCCCAAAGAGCGGGCCTTATCAAATGTTGTATCTCTCAAAAGAAAAAAAAAACATATCAAAGATAAGTTCTCGGAATTCTTTTCTTAAAGGATTACAACACCGATCATCACACTGTACCAGGTTTTCTCTTCCGCTTGGATCCAGGTTCGTACCCTTCCTCCTCGTCCTCATCATCCGGGATAATGAGCTTTCCATCGGAGGAGGTCTGGAAATCATCTGTTGCTTTACGCTTGGTGGGCTTTGTAGGGTCGGTGGCTTTAAGGAAAACGAAGAAGAATTAGTGGGAAGGAAGGAAAACAATGTTAGTGACACACTGTATCCTTATAGCAGTTAGACTATCATACAACCGTTATGTCTTGAAAATAACGACGTACCAAAAGTATCGATAAAATTTAACAGCTGTTATCAAATCCCGAAACTAGTGACTCTCCGAAGATAAGAGGGTCTCAATGGGGTTAACTGTTAGCTGTGAAACGACCAAAAATTTAGTCGTTAGGCGTAAAAATTGAAAAATTTTAACCGTTAGTCGTAAAAAAAGTTAACCGTAAAAAATGTTTGTAGTCATGATTTGTCATTTTGAAAGGTTCAGATCTCTCGTAAAGAGAGTTTATGTGTCTCGTCTCATGGGTAATGACGGCTACACATTCTGCCCTGGTATTGAACGAAAAGCAAAATTACAATTCTTATAATAATTACTTTTTGTCATTCTGGAATGGTCCAAGGAACTTAAATGTGTATCACCCCAACGAAAATTAATTTTTAACTTTTTAAAACAATAGAAATTAATTTTTAACATTTCTGTTAACCGTAACGGAAAGAAATTAACCGTTAGCCGCAAAAAAGCCAAAATTATTAACCGTTAACCGTAAAAGTCACCACCCCATTGAGACCCTCTTACACGAGTTAGCGACATTTTTTAATTGGAGCGGTCTGAGCTCAGATTCAGATAACGTCCTCACAAGTAACCTGACGGTCATCTATAAACAAACAATACGGAGTACATTGATTCAGAGGCTGCTAAATCCGAGAGCAACGAACTTTACGGTGTACGATTTGGTGTATTTTTCCTGCAGCCAGCACGAAAATCCAAACAATTTGAAAATACAATTCAAATAAGCACATACACCACCTTCTAAGCCTATCAACGTTATTCAACGATCACGACTCCCAATAGCAACTGGTTTTCATATGACTTGTGAGGAAACAACTTACCCACAACCCTTTGCACCACTCCTGGGTCGAGGAAATCAACAGGCTCTTCCTCAGTCCCCTCTCTGATCCAGGCTTTAGGACCCTTTGCACGTTCGTTTGTTTTTCTGTCTGTGTTCGCCTGTAAAATAAAAAAAAGGGGGTTCAAAATTACCTGAATTAATACCTGGCAGTCAAATTGGAAGGGCCGGAATGATTACATAGAATCCAGCCTTGAATCAAATACTATGGATCTAAACTGAGTCTGTGGATGAGACCTTGACGTGTTTTCAGTCAAACGAAAGCTACAGTACCTAACAGTGATTTGTATGCTACCTTTCGTTTATAGACGTTTTACAAACGATTTTTGAGCATTTCTTCCAGGCTTTGATCTCAGGTTTTATTAGGATTAAACGGAAACAGCAAATCGGCAATTCATACAGCAAATTGGCAACGGCAACGGCAACGGCAGCAGCAACAGCAAATTGTCATAGTAAAGATGAATGTTATGTTTGTTGGACTGCAAGAACAAGAAAAGAACAACACTATTTTTACCTTTTTCTTCCCTTTGACTCCGGGTCGATCCTCCTCTTCATCTTCACCGAACATAAGGTCTTCATAACTGTAAAAGAACGCCATGATTAAGCTAATGTATGTAGTAGTAAGGTAATTTTATCGCCATGTATTCACGCAGAACAAACGCAAGAATGCACCGTTCCAGCTAGTACCTCGCTAACTCAGGCAAAGGAATAATCTTACTTCTTAATACAGGTCCCAGTTGTTCAAAAGTTGGATAGCGCTATCCATCGGATAAATCACTAACTAGTGGATAAGTGTTAGGGAAACCAATTGCGTTATCCACTGGATAGTGATTTATCCGGAACTTTTGAACAACTGGGGCCAGAACTGTATTTAACAGACAAAAAAGCTCTAGAAAGCTCGAACTCCCTTCGCCTCCAACCCCTCATCAAACACCTCTAAAAGTAGAGTTTACTGATGATCTTCCCTGTCTATCAGAACAACGGCATGGTTCGATGAAAGGCCATGAAATGAGGTCGTATTTACGTGGCCACGATTTGCATATTAAATAGCAGGTTGTCAAACATACCTTTCAATTTGTGCAGTTTCTTGTTCGGTTTCTTCTGTGTCTTCGTGCTGTGGTAACAAAAGAAAAGGAAAAAACAGCCATAAGGCTGTAAGAAACAGTTGACCTGTACAATACACAATGATTAACAATTAAATTCATACAAAGACGCAAGTACATGTGCTATCCCCAAAATTTAAATACCGGTCTAATTTTCCTTGTGAAAGAATTGAGAACATTTAAGTCGTAGGTTATCTGAAGAGTTACATGTATTGGGGGTGTAGAATTTACAACTATTCAGAGCACACTTTGTTGTTGGGTTTATAAACAAAGGCAGGGCAGGCTACCTAAGTATACAAACGCTTACTGATTTCCTGTCTCTTCTCGCGGCCATTTTCTGTCTTTTTAGCCTCTGAGTTGTCTTGTGAATATTGTGGACCAACTTTCGATGCTCCTCGGGCGTGCACTTGTAGATGGTGTGGTAGCTGATGGACAAACAAAGCGACAGTCAAATTTGGACTCAGATTCAACTGAAGCTAATTTGAAGCACACGAGTTTAATTGACGAATTTCGTACGCGTACTCGCTTTCAAACAAATACGTCGAACAAAACCCTAATTCCACTCCCACGAAGCTAAAGCTCTTTGTTATTTCAAACAGATTTAGTGTGGTGGTGGAAAAAGAAACGAGATTTTTTGTGAAACTGAACGCGCACAAAATGCAACTCGTAGCAAGGGCCATCATCGTCACTAACGCAACAATTAGTTGAACATCTGGACTTGCCCGATAGGTAGAGGGATTTTCAACTGAGGATCTAAAGCTAAACCCAAAGTCATCACTATGGCCACATAACAAATCCAAACAGCACAGTGAATCAATCAAAGCTTCAAGCTAATACATGTAACTAGCGTCAGGCGCGCGTAAACACACATGATCAAGTCACGATTGGTTGTAGTTTTCCTTCTGAATGGTACAGAGAGAAGAGTAGTACTATTTTTTACAATTCACAGAGCAAGGTGAAGCAAAACCAAATCAAATGCCAACATTACTTTCGACAATTAACTGTAAACCACTTTATGGTGCTTAAAGTACAATTATCAATTGATAATGTCACTAACCCCAACTTCCTTATCAGTCGTTCGAACAGGACCTTGACATTAAATCGAAAACGACGTCTGGTGTCGTCATTCCAAGCAACGAGACCACCAACCTAGAGGAAAAGGCGAAAGCAAGAATGATTGCAACACCAGGGTATATGTATTTAACATATAACTGTTACATTACGCATTAATGATTAGTCCTAAGAAAAACCAGAGAATCTCAATGTTTTTTGAGTCGGAGTCGAGGGAGATATCGATATTCGAAGAAAAACACAGCGAGCTACTTTCCCGACGAACTGGTCATAAGTCTTTCCTTAACTCTTTTTTGATCGAAATTCGGACACAAATGCAACGTGTAGCACTGACGTTTGCATGACACATCAGTTAGTACAGTGTGGACAGAATGTGCTACCGAAAATACATCTGACAAGAATGAAGTCAATATTCTATGGGCGCCCACCTACGACTTGTAATCCGTGTGACTACATTCAAATGTAGTACTTATCAGGTAGCCAAGAATTAAACAATAGCAGTGAGGACCATGTTCAGCGAAACTCACGCTACCTCAGTAACAAGAATAAATGACCGTCCATTGTCTTTTTTTTTCAGAGTAATCGGAGATATGACCTAAAAACGTCGCCTAATACATATTTTTACTTACAAGATCTTGAACATAAGGCAGCAAGTCCTGTTGACTCATTACAGATATTATGACCTGTAGGAACAAAACAATGCGCAGAGATTAGTGTTCAAAATTACCTGACCTTTTCCTGATGCTGAAGAGATGAATTTCTCTGACCAAATAAACACAGACACAAATAGTAGCGGCCTCCAGCCTCCCCTAAGGGCCGTCCTCTCCACCCATGTTGGTGTTGACAATGACGGCTCTCATTGTTAATTCACCACAACAAAACATCGCAGAGCTGGCAATCCTCTGAATTTCCTGACCACTTCCTGAAATGTGGCAGCCCTGTCAGCCTTCTCGTCCTTGTAATAACGGTTATCAAGCAAAGCACTTAACAGTCATGCGTTTCGTTTATGGATGATTGTCTAGATTGATCGACTGAACAAAATAGATCGTCGATTCCTACAAGTAGAGCTTGAAATAAACACACACGTAAGTAAAGGCAAGGATGTGGAGAGGTAGAGATATAGAGAACTGTTACCTTAAAGAAACCAAGACACGACTTGATCACCTCTCTGGCAACTGACCGCAAACAAACCAAGATTCCTTGGATGAGCTGCTCCAATAAAGCACTGGGAATCTCACCTGAAATTGAAAGTCATCAAATTCGACTTAAAATGTACATTTTCGACCTATACTGTACATTTTAAGACTCACACTAAGAGACGCTTGACAGGACTGGAGAAGTTTCTTTGTGATGAAAAACTGAATAGAAGAGAAAATACATTATCTGTGCCGGGATATCACAGAATTCGAAAAAACTGCTCACTTCTCGGAACAGATCGTGAATGTCTGCATTAAAGATTCGTTCATACACTGTACTTAAACATCAATTGTTTATGTATTTGCCAACTTCATTTTCTCGTTTAAAAAATGGTAATTGGGTACTTACTCCTAAATTCGTACACTACTCTTGACACAGATATAATGGTTGCACTGATCATGTGCGGTGAGCCCGCGATACCGGCAGCTACCAACTCCAGGAATGAGGTCAAACATTCTAGAAAACAAATAAGAGAGTGACAAGATCATTAGTAAAACAGAAAAATCTTATTTAAAACTCAGCAAAGAGCTAACAGGAACCCAGGAATATCTCTTGTCTACGGGACAGAGTATTAAAACCATCAGCCGAAAGACAAACATTTAACTCTTAAAATGTTTCCACAGGTGATTCGTTCATGTATTTAGCTGCCATCCCGCATTTGCAAACGCAGAGGGTTACATTTCCCACTCCACTGCCAGGGTGTTCTGACTCAACCATCATCCCCACCCCCTCGCCCGCGGCCCTCTTCTTCCCCTCCTGCTCCGCACGACGAAACAAAAACTTCATGCAATCCGATCTCACTTGAAACCTGAGAAAAAAGCTAAGAGGAACCTCGCTCTCCCCAAAAATTCACCTGTAGGTTAGGACTTCCCCAAGCCGGACAAGGATGCCAAACCAAAGCTTGCCAAGCTGATCGTGAGCAGGAGACAAATGTAATGTACTAGCAGTATTGTGTTACAAAGATTTAACTGATAAGAGGCTTGCAGGACGTACCTTGCCTTGTCTTGTCAGAGGAACGGAAGCTGGCATTGCAGCACTCGATTAACAAAGTGAACGCAGAGGAACGAGCTTTGACAGCAACCTCTTTAGTGCAAAGAATGACCTGATGTAAGACAAACGACAACAAGTGAGCATGATATGACACAGTTACGTTCATTTCAATATTTAATTTCTACCGAATTGCCCGAGCTGTCGTGATACATGTAGGGACTACTTATCTTCAGCCCCCCCCCCCCTCCCCCCACAAAGAAAACCAAGGTAAGGTAACTTGTAACACGGTACGCTTTCTGAATGAAGATGCTATAGTTTTACTTTTCCGGCATTTGGTTAGGATCACCAGACAATTCCCAGTATCCTGTGAGATTTTGGAGGACAGACAAAAAACAACTACTTGTCGAGGATCTCTAGCCACTACAACCGCGATTCCACATTCTTTACTGACAGCCAACAACAACAACAACAACAACAACAACAACAACAACAACAAATGATCACAGGAATGGAATGGAAAGGACAAAAAGATTTGGTAAAAGAGAATTTCTTGGTGAAATCTTACCTCAGGGATAATCGCTTGAATAAACTGCACAGGATTTTCCAATTTACGAACTATATGGGCGAGACAACGCAAGCGAGGCTAAAATGAGAGAGAAAGAAAAATCACTGTGAACTACATCGCAAACGTAGCACAAAGATAACAGAACCGCACTTACAGTTTTGGAAGCGGAGCTTGATGAAGCTAGAGTCTTCAGCAGGATTTCCTGGAGTTCCTTCAGATGGGACACGACGAATTTCTGACTGCTCTCCGAATCAGCACCGCAGATCTGTTCCAAAATGCGATAAGCTTTCTTCTGCTGCGTGATATCTGTGGCCTTGAAGATGAACACAGAAACAATATCTCGTATAAAACATAAGGAACGTGTCACGGGGAGTTGTTAAGGGTAACCCCACTGACACTATTCTGGATGGGATGCTAGCTGCAACAGAAAGAAACTATGGTGGCATGCCGTCAGCCAGGAGGGACCATTTTTCGAGAAATTCATTGAAAATGGAAATAGCCCTTCAGCCACTGGTGTATTAGTATTTTCATAGCTATAGTCAGAAAACAAGACCAGAGATCAGGGCCCAACATCCATTGAGCTCCGGATATCAAACCTGATAAGCCTACTAGTAATGCAGACCACCGACACTGGGATCTCATGTTCTATTCTGCGAAATGGAGTGTACAGGTGAAATCCTTTTCCTGCACGTGTTTCACGTAATTGTACTTTTGCAGTTTGTTTTTGAGTGTAGGACGGCAACATAAGCCAAGTAGGTTCCCTGTGACCACACCTTACCACGTAGGCTCCCTGTGGCCACACCTCAGTAAAACAACCATACAGTTTGCATGCTTTACTAGCTACCCTCACTAAGACCAGTTTTTGTTTGTTTGTTTTTTCCTTGAAGCGGTTCTTTTAATTCTTTTTTTCTCTTTGTTTTACATCTTCTATAATTTCCAATCACTACTTCCCTCCCAGAAACAAAGTATTTATTGAAAACTTGCCAGGGTGCACCTGACATCACAGAGAAACATACACGTACATACCTGTAACCAAGGAAGAGCCATATCATAGAGGATCTGTATATTTTTCTCATCCACATACGGGGTCATCGCTATAATCAAGTCCATCATCAAATTCCTGAAAAGCAAACAACGACTCCTTAATAAATTCTTACGGTAGATCTTATTCCATTCTACTTAACAGTCAAAAGAGGAGAAGGGTATCCTCGTAGAATGAAAAGTGAAGTTGATTATTGCAGCATTGACTTCATTATTCGTGTTAATAATCCGCTTTTCAAATGAATAGTGAAATATTCAAAATGAAACTCAACCCGATATACAAATTTTCATTAATGCATGATCTTATGGATCAGGCACGTGGATATTTGACAGGACCCCAAACCGCCTTCAAAAGGTTTCCCCCCCCCCTTTTTTTCCCATCTCTTTTCTCTCCACTACCAGCTTTTCCAACACGAAAAAACGCCCAAGGATTAAAGGAAGTCGATTGCAGTCAGAAAACAAAAGTTTCTGTTGGGAAACAGGTTATACAAATCAGAAAACCTGTCCCATTCCAACATGCCTGTTGCATGGATAATCCAATGAAAATTTGAGTATCGGATCGGATTTTGCTTTGATCACTTCATTCTTCATTAGGCCTTATGCATGATTACGTCACTTGCCCAAAATTCACCTCCAAGCCTCGCTTGCACTAAATTATTCGGATCCTCTGGCACGTTGCACGTGGATATTCTTTTCATTTTTGCTGCTTTGGGATTTTTTTCGTGGTAAAATATACAGGTTTCTACCGTGAAAGCGAGACCGCTTAATGGTGAAATTATCAAGTCTGACATAAACACGCATAAGGGCTTTTGAGAAGAGGACTATTGAAAAAATTAATGAAGTCAATATTGAAGAGGAAACGCTTTTCCTGTTTTGACTGTCAGGTACAATGAATAGTACTAGTATGGCTCTGGTGGGTGAATGTTCTCTTTGAAATTTTGAGTGACGGGTTGCCCCCTTTTTTCAGACTAAAACACAGTTTATGATTTTGACATCCCATTTCAAGCAAACCTTAAGATTTATCCCCGCTGTCAAACGAAAACAGCAAACCTACAGAGCAAACTCTCGCCTGGCGGACAGCTCCTGATACGGACAGCTGCTGAAGTCCCGGCGACAAAGAATTTATTGACAACAACTGCCGCTATTACAGACAAACAACGGGGTTAGTTTCGAAAGAAACTGTGGCGCTGTGTCGGAAACAAAAAACTTTGGATTTATCAACTGAGTTGATAAAGTAAATTGACCACCGTAAAGAGATTGAAAGCTAACGTTTCGAGCGTTTCCACAATTCCTTGATTCGCTCTGACGAAGGGTTAACGCTCGAAACGTCAGCTTTCAATCTCTTTACGGTGGTCAATTTACCTTATCAACTCAGTTGATAAATCCAAAGTTGTGTGCCGTTATTACGGGTTTCCTTTATCCCGGACACCAACTGAGTGAACTCGTGGTCCCGATGGTTTACGTTAAACGGGAGTTGACAGTTTCTTATTACTGACGAGTAGGCTGAACAGACTGAAAAGGGTCAAAATTTTTACCGTTTCCAAACCAAAATACCTAAAAGCCGTGACCTTTAGTGTTAGACAGACCTAAGCTGTATTAAGCAATATAAAGAGGAACCCTCTAAATGGATGGGGTGTTTCTGTTTACGAGTTTCATTGTCGCAACGTTCAATCAGAAATATCGTCGACACAGTAAGAGATGTTACCCTTGTCTTCTTTGAAGCCGCATTGAAAACAACAACAGCAACAACAACATACCTTGACTTTTTTTTGGCGTCGTCTGCCAACTTTTCAAGACCCTTAGAGAAGAGCTTAGCCACCAACTAAATGAAGAGACCATGTCGCAAATGAGTGCTATAATTAGATCTTAGTATTCCACAATATCCGAAAGATTCATGCCTGTTTTACTACTAAGTTACGATACACTATCAAGTCAGTGTCTCAAACATCCACCCATTTAGGTTTTAAGTTTTGACTCTGTGGACGAAATCCTATGCTGCGACTATTCAAATGAAACCTTGTCAGCAATACTTTTACACGGGACTATTTATATTTAAGTATTTAACGAAATGAAATTTGCGATTCATCTTGAATTTTGATATTAAGCACTGTTGTTAACGGGCGCGGACGGCGCGCATTCTCCGTAACAAGGAGCGAGAGAATTG